>BSBK01001961.1:1080000-1483522 GCA_027943335.1 Chamaecyparis obtusa
TTGAAGGTCCAATTGCCAAAACATGAAAAAAACCTATTGTGAACCTATCCCATATTCACATTAATTATGGATTTAGACACCATTGAAGAAGTTAAAAATATAATGGATGATCAGATTCAAGAAGTACATATGATGGAGAATACTAATATGGAAAATCAACCTAAATATGGAACAGGTCCAATAAGTTCCATGGTGGTAATAAACACAACACCAACCTAGACCCTCTAGGGAAAATTTAAGCAACTAACACTCCTAAATGGATAGAAGTCTCTATTGGTAAGAAAGGGAATGTGGTGCCAATATCTCTTCCTGTGGAAGATATGGTAAGTAAATGTTCGAGAAAAACACCCAAAAATAAAAAGTTGAAAACCACTTCAAGAATAAATTATGAACCTGATACAAGAAATTGGATAGTGGAGATAGCCCATCCTCCAGTAGAAAAAGAAGTGGTAGATTCTATAGTTAAAGAATTCTCTGTAGAGGAAGTGGACCTTGGAATTTCCTCAAGAGCTACAAATGCACACCTCTTGTAAGCATTCGCTAAAAAGATGGTTGATAGGTCATGGAAAGATGAAAAGGACAAAAAATAATTGAAAAAATCTTTGTGTTCAATAGCTGAATATATTGAAGCAATCCATCACATAATTCCAAAACCATTCTCTCAATTTTCTACCTCCTTCAATCCTAAATCCCATATTAAACTAAAGATTCTTGAACAAATCTAGAAAAGTAGGATGATTACTGAAGTATTTCATGACTAGTTAGTAGAAGTAATTTGGGAGCGTACGAGGTATATTAGTGATATAGGAAAGGTTTATGAGGGCACCATAGTATTGATTAAGGAATGAGAAATAGAAATGGCCTCCTGGAAGAAGGAAGAAACTAAATGGATGGCAATCGTTTCTCAGATGAGTGAAGTTTAGAAGTATAGTGTGTTAAAATTCTTGGTATAAAAGGTTGTACCTATCTTAGATAAAAACATAATGTATGTATGTAAGAAGAGCATAGAGTGGACAAATTCTATTGTGAAATAGGACCACAAAAAATTGGTTAAGCTATTAAAAGAACTAACAAAGCTTACTCAGTCAATGCAACATGATTTGAAATGCATCAATGTCAAATGTATGAAAGAAGACAGTAGAACTTTGGAGAACACCAACACCATAATCTAGTATTTCAAAGAGAGAATAAACTATGTAAAAGAAGAAAAGGTTTTAACAAAAGAATATTTTTCCAGGGTGGCTAAGGTGGAATCCTTGCTAAACCTCTACATCAATAAGATTGAGAATCATGTGGAGAAGTTGGTGTAGGTAAGAAGGGATAAAGAAGTGTGGAAGCAACGAATTACCCATAATGGGTTCTTCATTTCTCACTAATTCAAAATTTCTCTATGGCTCATCTAGAGTGGAAGTAGAAACATGTCACTTCTATAGGGAAAGGCCAACCAAGTGGTTCCATGGCACCATCATAATCTTGATCGTGCTATCAGATTTATACATTTTGTGTTAGTTTCCTTGGATAACATAGATTAGTTTTATGTTATGTAGAAAGTGAACCTTACTATCAGGAAGAGTTAAGTAACTCTATGTTTTAAATATACTTAGCCCTAAGCTGGCTATATATATGTTTTAAAATGACTTTGAGAAGGTCTAAGAGTTTTTTGGATTATAGACATAGTATTCTTATTTTGATATATGATATTTTTCAAAAAATAAACTTTATCTATGAATATAAGTCGATGGATGGTTATCTCATGCTTGAATTTGTGTCTTCGAGTTTATGGGAATAAATTTTTATGTGAATTTATTTTCAATGTGATAGTTATTTATCTTTATAAATTTATCATATGTCATATGTAGTGAATCTTGCCAATCTGTGAGCTCAATCTGACTAAATTTATTGGAACCAAGATAGACTCTGTGTACTTTGTTTATTGAAATTGATCACATTAAAAATCATATTTGTAACATGTTTATGTATTAATGGTATTTTTCCTTTGGTACTTTCTGGTCAAAAGTATGATTATGATTTTATTTTCAGCTTAATCATTCAATGAACATTATTGAAAGGGAGTTGTACCTCAATTCAGAGGGTAAATAATCTTGATTTTCTCAAATTTTGGTTATTGGTTTGATCGTTTAAGAGGGTTATAGATTCAAAATATACATATTATTGTGAGGAAAAATCTATAAACCAACATGTTTTTAGCGACTCTATAAGGGAACCAAATAATTATATCAAGATCAGTTACCTTTAGATTTGTAAAAATGGTGCTACCCCATGAGAATATAATTTATCAATTGAATACATTATCTTCAGCCTAATCTTGGATTTCAAGATGAACAGGAGGATATAATTTTTCAATTGAATACCTTATCTTGGCGCATGCAAAGAATATGAGAAGATTATAGAAGGGTGAGACAATTGTTAGATAGAGAAGAGGATTTAGCCACAAACTTAAGATTTTTATTATTAAGGAAAAGAAGAAGACAAGAATTAAAAGCAATTAGGAACTAGACACCTAATCAAGTTATTGAAGCCCCAAGAAACCAAGAGCAACCTAGAAATCCATAAGTAGTGGTGTGAATGTAATTGAGTAGTTTAGAGTCTAGAAGATACACAAGATCCTAGAGGAGAGAAGTGGTTGATCCCATTTTTCAAGCACTACAAAATATAAATTTCTCACCCAATCCTACTCCCACCTAGTGAGAAAGAAGTAGGCCTCCTCCCCCTCTGAAAGCTTCTCCATCTCATATCTTCAAAGCTTTAATATTACATGCTATTATCTTGCCTATCACTATAAATCTCACACTAGTCTCTTACTCTTCAAATAGCTCAGCCTTGGGGAGAAGCTATAGGAACCCTAAATTTAGGAGCTAATCTCAATGCTCTACCTAAAGGAGCAAGGGAAAATCTACCAAAATTTAATGGAGATGGAAAAGTATCAACAAATAAACACCTAAATGCCTTTAATATAGTATACGGTGTGCTAGGTGTTCAACTCCAAGATGTAGCCATTAGACTCTTTGTAAAAACTCTAACCAATATTGCAATAGAATGGTACTATCACATGCCTAACAGTTCAATTTAAGATTGGAATGATATGAGAACTATATTTCAGAATAGGTTCAAGGGTAAAAGTACAAACCCGTGTCACACTTTTATAAAGGAAAAGGACAAAAGTGTGCACAAATTTTTCAACTTTAATGACATAAATGTGGCATTTGTGTTTAGAATTTGAAGATGATGTAAACTAATGAAATGTGTTAAATTGGATAATGTTTATGCCTATAATTTTTTTAAAAAAATTGAACAAGAATTGACACATTTTTTTAATTTTTGAACCCCATCTTTTAGCTCCTGAAATATGCTAAAAATCTGGGGTCTAGTTCCTGCCAAACAAATATATACAAATAATTTTTTATCCTCTAATTTTAAAATAAATGTTATAGATGACATGTATAGCTAGTTCATAAAAGAAGAAAAATTGGTTTTTGAAGTATATTTTCTCCAATAAAACTACTCAAAGTTGAACTTATATGAAATCGATAGTTTTCATCTCCCGTAAAATTTCTCCTATCAAATCTACACCATTTAGGGAAAAAAATTACATATTTTGAAGAGGACTCTCTCCTCTAGTGTTAAATATAAATTTTAATTTTTTTTAATATGATTTACTATTTTTTTTCTTTATTTAAAGCAACATCTTCTCGAATGTTAAAATACCTACTTGCAGTATTTTGAAATTATAATATATTAGATCTAATCAAAATACTATAAAACTTATGTGACAATAATCTTGACTCTGAGCTCTAAAAAAGGGTATTTTTATATTTTTTTTAAAATATCATTAAAAAAGTAGGAGTTATTGAAACATCACTTTTCTGAAATAATTTTATTTCTTCGGTAATTAGACCCAAATTGGTATAAAACATGCATTTAATTGATATTTACAATTGGAAAAGTTAAAGCACTTAGCTAATTAATATAGCTAGACCATATGTTTGAAAAAAACATATTTTTTAGTTAGAAATACTCAAATTTAGTTGTGTTGATAAGTTAGCCTAAAACGTGACACAACTTTTTGCTTTTACCCTCAAAAGTGTCAAGTATGAACATTCTCTCTTGGCCCAATTGACTCAGCTTAAAAAAGAAATACATGAACCTATGAGATATTTTGTGGAAAAATACAGCAAGGTCATTAACAAGATGCCAACTACTAAAAGACCTATCGTTGTAAATAAAAAATGTTTCTTTCTCAATTACATGCCACCAAATATAAGTTTTCACCTTAGAAGGAAGAGGGTAGCATATTTACTAACAACACAAACACAAGAAGTTGAGCTAGAAGATGGCCTTATCATGGATAGGAAGTGGAAGAAAGAAGTTCAAATATCTTGCGTGCAACATTCATCTACTTCTGATCTCATGCTCCAAATGTTGGTAAATGACATCATATCGATTAAAAGATAATTGTCTAAAGCCAACAAATATTATCCACAATTGTATCAAGACATCTCTAGGAGAAACCCTACCAATGGTGGTAATAAAACATTGCAACTTCCCCTTGTACAATAATAGTTGGCTATTGAACCCCCTCTCGGAAAAGGAAATATGTGCATATTTCATTTGACAAATGACCAAGATGGGAGTTCTTGTCCCTAGATAGGAAGACATATGCAAATGGATACCATGAAAGAAATGGCGGAAGAAGTTCTGAAGGATGAAATGAGTCTTGAGCAACCTGGCGACTCTATAGTTCACTTCATGGAGTATGAATCCGACTCATAAAGAGGAGGTGATATTTTTCTTACTCTTGAGGATCCTACATTCTCTATGTTAACTAGGAATCAATGCAATCCTAACTTCTTTGCCAATGCAAATTCTCTAGAAGTGATGATCAAAGGTAAGGAACCTCTTGTTCGAACCCTAGTATTAGTTCAAAAGTTTATGAGGTTCAAGTGTTAAGAAGGCTTGACATTGATTCTTATTTTGATATTGTTGAATTTTGTAAATCTTCAAGAATTCAGATATCCAGTTGAATATCTAAAATTGAACCCTAAATAACTGGACAAATTAGTGAAATATATTAAAGGTGATAATTCTTGTAATGAGTTTAGTAATCAACAACTAGTTAATGTTGAGTAGATTCTAGTGTTGAATTGCCTACTTCCTCATTTTAGTCATCTACATTTGGCTCAATTGATGACTGATATATCTAATGATTCTCCTCATACTTATGACCTAAAACCTGATCTATTTTATGTATCCCTATTTATAAATGGTCATAAAAATAGTAATTACATTATATATTTAGGTGCATCTAATAATATAATTTCTTCTTCTATTTCCAAAGCTTTGGATCTACCCCTTACTAAAAAAAATTTTGATGCTACTCCATGTATTCCAAACAAGTTCCTTTGCTCAATCAAGTTAAAGATGCCCAAGTTGTCCAGCTTGTAGCTCATCCTAGTAAAATATTGAAATTGACTATCCTTGTAGCAAATATTCATGCCAGTTATGGCATGCTATTAAGAAGAACCTTTTGTAAATACCTAAGTGGAGAAATTAAAATTGATTAGTCTCAAGCCACTATTCTAGTTGGGAAATAAGAGGTAGTATTACAGCTTAAAACCAAATCCAAATTTACTATATTCACTTTTGATGATCCTTAGGGACATTTATTGTATCAAGAATGTGACTTTGGTAATTACATGATATTCTCTAGGGATGAAGAAGAAAGACTAGTACCTGAACCGAATTACCCTAAAGATCTCTAAATCATGGAATTTGATGGTGATTGTTCATCAACAAGCTCTAGAGCAGGGGTGGTTCTTATTTATCCTAAAGGTAAGAAGTTTCCTTTTTCTTTTATATTGGAATTTAAGAACACTAATAATATGACATAATATGAGGCTATGATTTTGGGATTGGATGAAGCCAAGAAGATAGAAATGAAATTGATAAGGGTGAAAGGTGATGATGAGATAATTGTCAAGTAGGTAAGAAGCATTTTTACTGTGAAGAATGAAAGATTAAAGCATTATAGAAATAGATTTTAGTATGAGATTAAGGGTTTTGATGCTTTTTCCATTGAAGAAATTTAAATAGATCAAAATACAAGGGAAGATTCATTAGTTGCTTCAGCTTCTCTTTTACTGAACCTCGCCCTAATTTTAAATAAGACACATATAGGGTAGAGGTGATTTATTGGCCTAATGTTCCAATTAATTCTGAGTTCTGATGGGCTTTTGAAAATGACAAAAAATTAAAAAAAAATTGGAGAATGCAAAAATGTTCACGACAACCTTTTTTGAAGGTTCTGAGGTTGAATGTAAAAATTTTGCCATGACCCAAGGAACGATCTAGGAAAGGATTTAATTCAATTAAAGGGGAAAATAAATCCAAAAGGCTTGGTGTCCCTTGAAAATTTGTTTGATAGACATGATAGGTATATTAAAGATAGAAATACTCCAGTTGTCCATAATCTAGGGGATTATAAAAGGGTGAACATTGGGAATGAAACTAACCCAAAGTTCATTAATCTGGTTAAATATTGTGCACCTGAAGGAAAATACAGATTTATTGAACTTTATTAAAGCTATGTATAGATGTTTTTTCTTGGTGCTATGATGATTTCAAAACTTTCAGGGAAGGTTAGTTTCAACATCATATTCCTTTAAAACCTAGAGCAACTCCTTTCAGGTAGAAACTCATAAATTATAATCCTAAATTTGCAGATGCTATCTTTAGAGAAGTGGATAAGATGTTGAAGGACAGAATCATATATATGATTCACTATTCAACCTAGGTGGAAAATATTGTTCATGTAAGAAAAAAGAATGGGGAAATCTGGATCTATGTAGACTTTAGGAACCTAAACCAAGCAAGTTTGAAAGACAATTATCCCCTACCTATCATGGATCATATCCTACAGACGGTTTTTGGATTTGAAATGATGTCCATGTTGGATGGATTTTTAGGTTACAATCAGGTAAACATAGCGGAGAATGACTAGCATAAAATAACCTTCATTACTCCCATGGGGAACCTTCACATATAATCACATGCCCTTTGAACTGATTAATGTAGGTGCAACCTTCCAAAGACAAATGAATTTGTCCTTTGGCCATTTGAAAGATAAGATAGTTGTTATTTATTTGGATGATTTAACCATTTTCTCTAAGAGAAAAAATCATTTGAGAGACTTAAAGGTTGTTCTACAAAGGTGTAGAGATCATGGAATCTCCCTTAACCCAAAGAAATCTATTTTATATGTTATAGAAGGGAAGCTATTGGGTATATAATTTTGAAGGAAGACATTAAAATTGATCTAGACAGGGTTAAGATGATTTAGCAATTAAGTCTACCATCAAATAAAAGTGGATTTAAATCCTTCTTTGGGCATGTCAAACATATCATGGGGATGATTAGTGAAAAATAGGTTTTTAAGTGGAATAAAGAAGAGAAGAAAGCCTTTGAAGCTATCAAGGAGGAAATTGCACAAGCACCTATCCTGATAAATCTAGACTTTCAAAAGGAGTTCATTATTTATTGTTATGCCTTTGAGCATACAATTTTTGGTATTTTATTACAGTTTAATGATCAGAATGTGGAAGTCCCCATAGCTTTTATGAGTGTCCCACTTAAAAGGCATGAACTTAAATACTCATTAACATAGAAGAAAACTTTTGTTGTGCTTAAGGTTCTTAAGCAATTAAGATATTATATCTCATATTCTCACTATTTTTTTTGTACCTAACCTAGTTGTGTAAATTATTTTGACTCAATGGGAAGTTGGAATGAGCAATCGGGCTACCTAGGTTTCTAAAACTCAAGAATTTGATCTAGGCATTAAGCCAACAAAATTGGTTTGAGGTCATGGCTTATGTCAATTAATAAGAGAGAACAAAGGTGATATAGATGAAGAAATTCTGACCATTTTACTAGTTAGCTTGCAATATATGTGGTTCATGGACGTAGCATGTTATTTTAACTTATGAAGAATGCTCTGACCATCTATCCCCAAGAGAAAAGAGGAACCTGATATTAAAAGAAGTGAAGTACATGATTTTTTATGATGTGTTGTACAAAAAGGGCTTAGATGGAACCTTTATGAGGTGCATGGATTAGGAACACTAGGAAAAGCTCTTGAAGACATTCCATAATGAAGCTTGTGGTGGCCATTTTTCTTCTACAGTCACAACCTTCAAAATTCTCAGAAATTGTTACTACTGGCCAGGCATGTTCAAAGTTGGATACAAATGGGTAGCCAAGTGTGTGAAATGTAAATTATTCTCTAGAAAGCCACAATTGGTGGTGTTACCACTACAAACAATTATTATAGATGAACCCTTTAAGCAGTGGGATTTAGATTTTATTTAACTTCTCACACCCCTTTCTAGCATAGGATACACTCATATTTTGATAGTGATAGATTATTTAATGAAGTGGGTGGAGGCAATTCTAGTGAAGAAGATAACTTCAAAGATTATCTATAATTTCCTTAAGGAAAACATCTTGGTGTGCTTTGGAGTTCCTCGGAAGATTGTTACAGATAATGTTACAAATATCCCTTCGTTAGAGGTGGCCATGTTTTTTTACGATCATAGTATATCATTATCTCATTCATCAAACTATTATCCTTAGGGTCCAACGAGCAAGCCAAGTCTAGCAATAAGAACTTAATAGCTGTCATGAGGAAATTGGTGAGTGACAATTCTAAAGATGGGCATAAAAGGTTATATGAAGCACTCTGGGCTAACAGAACTATGTTGAAGAGAGAAATTGGAATGGTGCCTTTTGAACTAGTATATGGGATAGGAGCTTAATTGTCTTTGCCTTTGGAGATGGTTGCTGCCAAGTTACAAAAGGTGATAGAAGATCAGTATTTCCAAGATTCTCTAGAAAAGAGGGTGATGCACTTAACCAAGATAGAGGAAGAGAGAAATGAACTAGCACTAGTACAATTTGGTAAATAAATGACTACGTGACTAAAATGTTTAGTCACGTGACTAAAATATTTTGTCACGTGACTAAAAAAGCCTAAATTATATTAATTGTTTGCAATTACAAGTACACAAGACTAAATAAATGACTAATTTAGTCATCAGGTAAAATCACAACTAAGTAATTGGTCAAATAAATAAAAATAACTAAATAAATGACTATTACTTCTCTATTTTGTTTCTTTCGAATTTGATCATAATCCATATAGTTCAAGTCCCCCTCAAGGGACCCCTACCTAAGCAACCCATTTAGCCGCCCAGGTCGCTTGGTGCACCAAAAATACCTATTGCATGGAAGACATTGCCTCTTAGTGTAGTCTTAAAACATTAATATATTTTATAATATTTTTAACATTTGCATTCTTTAACTATTATTATTCACTATGTTAATGGATTACTAATATTTTTAACTTTGATTTGAAGCTAGTTTGATTTCCCTATTGTGTTAGCATGTCAAATGTATCAAGAAGAAATTATGGTCAAATATGATTTAAACAATGCAATTGCATTTTGAGGCATTTCAAAAGGTCAATAATTATTTCCAGAAGTAATTAAATTCAATTAGATTCAAAATGTTTATTTCCAATGTTCAACACCTGTGGTCCTTTTATTTTATTTTTTTGTCAAAGTACAAAAGGAAGATATAAGAAGTCATATTGAGTTTCTATTGATTTTAGAGGGAAATTTTTAACTCAAACTCTCATTGCTAACCCTAGTTTCATGTCAAGAAAAATAGCCACCAAGAAAGTGTAGTCTCCATGAAAGAAAACATCGGTGTAAAACATCAGATATTGAAGGGAAAAAAATTACAACTACAAATACATTGGAATTTAGATGGATTTTAGGGTTATTTTTGTGCTTCTAGAAAGACCACATTTGGTGCCAAAGAAGAGAAACGTGACAATAAGCCTCACTTTGCAATGAAAATCAAGTTTATAGAAAGAACGAACAGCATCCAAATCATTGAGACAACGAGTTAGTAATAAGGAATCAACACATCCAATGTAGACAACACATTTAAAGGTTGATAAAATCATGATCATACTATAGTCAAATTTTCGTCTTCGTCATCAAGTGAGCGTTCAAGGTAGTTTGTTAAGGTTGAATCTCTAGTTATCTTTTATTTTGTTCATTTAGGTGCCTTCAATTTTAAATGAGTCAAAAAGGTCTTGGTATATTTCTTTAATTGTCAAATGTGCTTTTACTTGTTATTAGTAGTTGTCTACAAGGCATAGTACTATTGTAATGAATTTGGATTCTACTAGTTAACAAGTTATTAAAAATAGTTTTTTAAATCAATTATAAAAAAGTTATTTTTTATTTTTCAAATTTATTTTATTAGTTTAAAGTCTACTTGTATGTTTTTTATGTTTTTAAATTCTAAAAAATATTATTCCTCATTATGATTGGTTAATAGATTTGAGGTCATATTATGAACAATTGTTTCTCCACTTTTGAAGTCATATTACATACTTTAGGACACTTATTTTTACCACATATTCGACATACTATTATATTGTATTGTAATTTATTTTAATTTTAATTTTTATAAATTAATTATAAATTTAATTATTATAATTTTTATCATTATATTTATAATAGTTAATATCAAATTATATATTATTATTTTTCTACTTTTACTTTTTAATATCAAATGTATAGAATTATGTCAATTATATTATTTATTTAATAATAACGTATTTATGAATATATATATATATATATATATATATATATATATATATATATATATATATATATATATATATATATATAATTTTAATTAGCTGATGACATCAATGCAAATTAATATATGTCATTTTATTTTTTATGGCTATCAATCTAAATTATATATTTTTATAATTAATTAAAATATATTTATAATTCTAGAAAATTTATTAAAATTTAAATTAATAGACATTCGAAATTAAAATTACAATTATGACAAAGCTAAAAAAATCAAGAAAAAGCTAAAATTACAAAAAAAAAAAAAAAAAAAAATTGAGAAAGCTTGTTTAGAGAAGCAAGGGTGCCATAAAGGGGCAACGTAGGAAAGTTTTGATTATTTAAATATACTCTCACCTTTTTTCTAAATTTTCCCTTAGTCTTCATGATTTACTTTTTCAAGCATGAAAATAACAAAGAAACCTGCTTGATTTTTGTAGTTTCCATGGACGCGAAATAACAGATTTGAAGGAAAATCATAGATGTAAATGGTAGATTTTACATGTGAACACCAACAGCTTATTCATAAACAATATCTCCATTGATAGAAATAGCAGATTCATGTACAATATGGGGGGTTTTCTGAGTTAGAACAACGGATTTCACAGAAAGAACACACATTCTATGCAAGAGTAACAGACGCTTCTAGAGGAAGATCAACTAGTTTTGTCAAAAAGAGGCAGCCTTTACAAATGAACAACAACAAGACAAGAAAAATGTAAGGTTCCATGCCCAGACACACGTACCCTAATGCATCAGTATGTTCTTGGTGTCATTTCATGCATGCTTTGAAGCATATTCTCTTTTCCAACAACTATGCTTTATTTTATGAGATCTTTTGTTCCTAATGAGATGATTACTGTAATGGAGAGATATATTTACTATTTTTAAAGGATTCTTGACTGCCCCACCAACTGCTATTACTGTTACACAATTTTGTTTGACTGTCTTGAGGAATATTGTGCATGCTTTAAGAGCATTAGATGTTAATGAAGGTCCTCTATGCTAGGCTTTTAATCACTATTTCATATTTAGGTGACCATTTTCGCTATCTTGTTAGAGGCCTTTCATATTTTCATAAGATAATCCATGTACTAAAGAGGAGCTTGTAACATTCAATGGGGCATGATTTAAATGAGAAAAATCAAGAACATTCTTACAATATATTATAAACAAGAATGCAATGACTATTTGGAGTTTGCATGGTTGACTGAATGCATGCATTTCATAAAGGTGAAAAATGCATGTTAAGGAGAGTGATATGTCAAGATGTGGAAGGACAGTGGACAACACTGTTACAACAATATAAGAGGTAGGTTATGTTTTTAAATTAATGCCATTATAACTTATGTAGACCATATGATATTTTCTTTTTTGGATGCCAGATAAATATTGATAGCATAAGGATTATCCTTTTGCTGAGTTTACAGATGATGTTACAGAAATTGCAAAAACCAAGGATGTTTTTGAGAAGCTTGTCCAATGTGTAGTTTCTTATATTTTTAACTTGGAGGAGCCTCTCACCATGGTAATCTAGTACTCTAGATGAAAAAGGAGAGGAGTAGATCTCATGGCAGTCTTTTGATTTTAGAGATGAAACTGCTGTGAGAATTCTCCAAGTATACATTGCCTTCTTTGTGCACACCTAAACAATTGGAAGTGTTTCTGGTGGTTAGAAAATTTCTTTTGGATTTTGCATTTCATTATGTAATCATGAAGTACATTTTTCACAAGTACTTTTTTGACATTTAGGTTGCTTTATTTTAAGATCTTTTTTTATCTTCCTTCGACATTTATTTTTTATTTTTTATTCAAGGTGTAGTGACTTTTCCTTGAAGACATCAGTATAATTCCTTGTATTCAGTGATTGTGTGTTAATTATTTCTTTGGAATCAACTAGACTGGAGATGTATGTGAACTGTCGTTCAGTGTTTCACCTAATTTAGCATCAATATGTGAACCATGAAAGCTTGTGTCTTTCTTTAAATTAGAACCCAATTTATTATTATGGTAGGAAATGAAAATCAAGAATCTTAGTTATGTGACAAAAATATGCTCTGACATTGTGGGTCATGTCAAAGGTAGTCAATAGTGCACTATTCACATTGGTCCTTCAAATGTAAGGTGCTGGCATTTGCAAGTGATGGAAGGATTTTTTCACTCATTCTCTAATTGAGATTTTTTCTGTGCTGTAATATTATATTCAAAATTATTAGCACAAATGGTCATTGTGTAATAGTGATAATCATCCTTAAAATTTGACCGATTGTGCAAGTGCAAGCATCTTGAATCCTTGATTGACTGTATATTCCTGAAGCCATGAAGATTAGGTATATCAGGAAGACAACTATTGGCTGTGCTGCAAGTTTTGGCCTTTTTCTAGGTGCAGCCAATTTTATACTTTCAGGTAAAGTTGCCTAAAATGTTCCCCTAGGTTTAATGCTTAAATGTTGAGAGAGGGTAGAATGATCACTCCAAGGTTCTTTAAGTCAAAATTTCCAAAAATGCCTTATGTATAAGTGATGAATTTTATCTTTATGGACTTCCAAAGGTGAGAAAAAAAGGAAAAATGGCTCTAAAATATTTAAAGGTTGTACTCCTTATGATTGAGCTTATTCAAATTCAAATAATATTTTCATGTTGGAGGGAAAAGGAGCCAAGACTCCTCCTTTTACTCCATGTTTGACGGTGTCCTTAACCATTGTGAGTTAGTAATTAGAACTTCTGGTTAGAATTGTGGTTATTGAGGTTGCATAAGCCAAACCCTAGCATACCCGAGATGGAGCAAACCAGTATTTTACACTTCATTAACAGTGTATATTCGTGTAAAGAGCAGCAGTTCTTAGTATTGAAAGGGGGCAGATTCAAGTCTGAACAACACTTCTATTTTTGAAGCAACAGATTTTTACATAGATAGCTGCATCTTTTGGGAAAAAAGCTAAAACAGCAAGTTTTATAAGGCAGAAGTTTTAGTTCTCAAATGAAACTATGGCAGTCATTCAAAGAGCAAAATTTTACATCAAAAGCTTGGGTTAATGATAAAAAAACAATCTTCAAAGTTTGAGCAGCAGATATGACGCCATGACAGCGAGTTCCAATAAACATTAAGGGGAAGATTCTTTATATTAACAGCCCGTGATCAATAAGAAAGTGCAGAGATTTAAAGAAACAACTAGTTTTTCATATAGAAAGAGCAGGTGTAGGAAGAGAACAGCAAGTAAGATTAGTCACGAGCAACATTATCAAGGTTTAGAGGGCATTTTTCAAGCAATAACAATAGATCAAATAGAAGACAACAGATTTTGCTGCAAAATTTTAGCCATGACGTCAAGAAAATTTGAAATGGAGGTAGGGTTTCCATGTTAAATCAAAGAAAAAATGCATTGATATATTGTGGTTATTGTTCATGCATTGTATGAAAGGTCTTTTACTGTCTTTCAAAGGTTTCCTTGTCTTTTCAATAATTAATAGCAGTGCATACTCCATCAATGATGCATAGGACAGAAATATGTAATGATTTCCAGTTGTATGAAGTGAGGCCAAGGGTTTAAAATAATGATTGATGAAAGGTTGCTAAAGACAAAGAACGGATCAAATGGGCATTAATAAGAACTCAATATGTTGTTGATAACAATGATAGTATAACGTTGTGAAGGGTTTGATAGTAGTAAAAATCTGGAAAAGATAGTCAATCAATGAGGATAGCATTTTTTATCTCAAAAAGAAATCATTATCATGATCAATCAGTGAAGGTTTTTGGGGCTATGATTAAGAAGATAATATACTCAATACTTAAAAGAAAGTTACATGAATAATAAAAAAAATAATGTATTGGGAAAGAACAAAAGGGTATACCAGAGGAGCTAAAGCATCACTATCTTTAAGACCAAACACAAAATTAATAATGTTGTAGAAGCACAAAAGAAGAGAGATAATGAAGATGCGAAAGAAACAGTGTATGAAATATGTTATAGATGAAGTAAAAATACATCAAAGAGCAATTTAAGATGCAATGAAAAGAATTATCAACACATTGAACTACGTGATGGGTCTAAAACAAAGATAAGAATCATGAAGGAGCAGTGATCTATGTGCCAAACACATTCTTATTGGAGAGCAGCTCTGGGTAAAGGGGCACAAAATGCAAGCATTACTAAGAGCCATAAAACATTGTATGAGAGATATAGATAAAATTTACATCAAAACAATGCTATGGAAAAGGAAATAATTGGTTTTAAAAGAAATAACAGCATATCTTATTGAGAAGGCACGGGTTTGTTAACAAAGTAAAGGACAGATATAATGAGCAACAACCATTGCAGTCATAGTCACAAGAGAATGAATGTAAAAGATCAGAAATTGCAGATCAACAATGAAAAAGACTAGATTCTCTTAAAGAGGAAATATCAAAAGAAAAGAGTAAAAGGAATGAACAATTGATTAAGAAAGTGAACAAAAGTTGAAGTGATGAACAACAAGAAATCTACTGATATGCGGCAATATTTAATGTCGAAGGGTCTTGGCATGATGAAAGATAGCAAATATTATCGCATAGAGAGAAGGTATCAAGAGAAAATCAGTTTTCTTTATCAGGGGAAACAGTAGATTTCACTGGGACAAATGTTAGTGTTCCTCAAGCATTCACAGGTTTCAGTCAAAGATCAAGCCAAGTTGAGATTCATGAATAAGAGATGATATACAACCGAGAGGATAATGATATTACATGATGTTGATAGTAGCAAAGGATTTGTCAACACACATATACATAGACATGCATGTACCAAACGGACAAAAAGATTGCAGACTAAGGAGGTATAAGGCATTGGCAATGAAGAAAATAGTGACTCATTTGCCAATTAAAATCAATGCATGCTTAAAAATGGAATAGCAGAGACAATATAAGATCATCAATAAAATATTTCCGAGAAGCAAGAAAGGAGTTACAAAAATATGGTAAAACAGCACCAACGGGGTCTAGAGAAACTTGATCAACAATGGATTGATGTGAAACCAATGCAATAAAGAAAACAATGACTTTTACTGCCCCAACAAGTCATCAAACAATGTATAAAGCAGTGATTTGCTCATTGTCAAAAGAAAGTGGTTTTGGTTGAAAGTTGAATAGTGGAAAAATCTTGGGAGAGTATTTATGTTGAATTCGTGATCCGGTTTACTTACAAACAATGAAAAAATGTTGCATAGGATCAGTGGTAAGAGAAATACAGTCACAAAGATAAGGAAATTATTTGTATGTTGTAGAGGTATCCAATTTAACCTGATAGTTGAGTTATCCAAGGATCCTGAATTGTAAGGAGGGCTCATAGTCTCAAATCATCGGCATTGGAGCACAGTGATGTGACGAAAGTACAACGATATATATTGTTAATTATTAAAGATCTAAGGATAAATAACTATGATTTTTAGCAAGGAAGGACAGTCATAAAAGAGTTCTTTAATTTCGTTAAAACCGTGGATGAAATTAGACCAGTGATAAAAGATTTGTCCAAGTATAAATATCATTGATCCTAAATTGAAGAGGTTTAAAGGCATTGATCTTTAGGGAAATAATCAATTCATATAACATGTATTCAATTAAAGAGCAGTCATGACCTAAAAAATGGAACAGTTTTAAGTAGGTTCAGCAGTTCTACAATAGTCAGAGACTCCTCCAAAGGTCATGCATCCATCAAGGTGAGTTCTCAGACCCTATTTGGAAAGTTTCCTTAACTTGGGAGCCCTATTTTTGGTACTTTTCAGTTATACACAACCAAGGAGGATAATTTCAACATTTGAAAATAATTTGGGCAAGTTTCCACTACTTCAAGCACATTTCCAAGAACTCTTCCAGTTTTTTATCAGTTACACCCCAGTTTGTATTTCAGTTGTGATTGAAGGCCTTTCAATAAAGTAAAAATTTGTAACTTTTTTCTCAGTTCTTTTTTTCTGGTTTTTGGGTATGTGCAAAAACAAGACTGTATTGTAACTCTCTGGTTTGAAAATGATTTTTAGATCTGTAACAGCAAATAATTCCTTTGTTTTTCAATAAAGCAGCGATTGTTCCTTCATTTTCTTCTCGTCTCTAACGGTGCATGCATGTTTTTGGGAAAAACTAATGTGATTGACTAACAAATCCTTTATTTCTGTTCCATTAAAAGCAAATCTGAAGCAGGTTCTCAATAATTATGGTAATTGTATGTTGTGTTTCATAGTTTTCTATAGGTCAAAGTTGAGAAACATTTGTTTCCTTCAAGTGAAATTGAAACTAGAACCTTCATGCAATCATTCTATCCATTCTGTGAGTTTGAAACAAATTGTGAACAGGTATGGTCTTTGTTGAGAAATTTTGTGAATCAGTATAGCGGCTATGAGTTCTGAAAATTGATAAGTTTGGTGGATCGTCATTAGGCCTTTAGCATTTCATTTCATGCAATTTTATATCCCTTTCCCTAAAAAAGATAGTAGTTTTAAGAGATTCCTAAGGGAAGTCAACCCTTAATCTGGAGATTAATCCTCATTCTGGCATACCCACAGGCTGAGGGTCATTCCATGTTACACAGGTTTGCTGAGTGTTACTTAGCAACTGAGTCGCAAGGTTGATTGATAACACTAGGATCTAGGAATCTCTTACATTGTGGGAAATCATATTAAATGGTTAGTTCTTTATTAAATTCGCAATCTGATGGAAGCCTGAAACAATTGCTTGATACTAGAGCTTGCTAGGATTGTTGTCCAGATCAGGTCAAGCCTACCAAAGATGCATCTACGATTCTACATCTTTCTCAAATATTGAACTACCCTTACAAAACTCCTTGCATCAATCATAATGAAAGTCTTGGATCACTTCAAAAGGCTTCCACTTTTATCAAATTGGCAAATTGGCAAATTCCCAATAGTAGTTAGATCCTTGACTGGTAAATTTTGCACTTTGTTTAGCTTTACATGCAATTACATAGATACCTTTCAGATACTGGTATCTTTTTCAAACATAAATGATAAATAATTTGTACAATCAGATGTGTGTATATTTACATATACATACCCATGTGACTTATATGAACGATACATTTTTTTACATTATCGATTTTCTATAGAATACAATGAAGAATAGGGTTGCAACTTCCACTAAATGAGAATGTCTTGGTTTGTATAGTATTGGTAACAGTACATTTTTGTACATTGAAGAGCATGAAATCAAGAGGGTTAAGATTTCCTAGACGAGACAGTGAGACTTTGCTTCCAACATTCACTGGCAGTTTCTTTGATATTGGAACTCAATCTTCATAGGTCCTGACGGACATTCCACCGCTGCACTTAATCAACAGCAGGTATACAATGAGGCTTTTATTTCTTAGAGAAATAACTTAACAGATGAGAAAAAGAAAGAGGTGCTTGATGTAGCAAGAAACAACATTGAACTTCTATCAATTGTTTTGAGTAGCTCTCCAAAAAATTAGAAACAACAAAATTCGGTGTAGAATTTTGGTGAAATGGATTGTTGAGAATTCAGTTGATGAATTATGGTATGATAAAAGAACTGAAAGGTTTGAAATGAATAATTATCTTGTTGCAAGTTCTATCTGAAGGGTGACTGGACCAACAAGAAGTGCAGTTAGGAGCAAAAGAGGAGTCACATTATCGCCCCACAATTTTTGGGGACCCCCTTCTTTTCAACTTGCTTGGGTAATTTTCTCAGATCAAAGACCGCAGGTGAAATTTGAGGCACTTTGGGTGAAATTTGAAGTCAATTTGAAGGGTCAAGAAATGAGATTTTTACATTCAAGAGGATGAATGGTGGATTTGAAAACGATAAAAACTGAGTTTTATCAAGTCTATAACTTGATTTCCTAAATGTAAGGATTTTGTTTATTAATCCAAAGTAAAGATATGGATTGGATAATTCAATTTATAAGCAATCTTGGTTTGACATTTTGAGCAAAATTTGGATTTTGAGGACTTTAAAAAAATTTGAGAAATTTGGTGAAATTTTGCAGATTGTGAAAAATGGATTGATAAATTTAGGCAATTTAATCGGACAATTTTGATAAAATAATTTTTGAAAAATCTAAATTCTAAGTATCAAAATCATAATTTAATGTTCACTTTTCACAATTTGGTAAGAGGGTTCTTGCAAGTTGGGAGGCATGTTCCTTTGAGTTGGTAGGGGTGTCTTGCATTGTGGCAAAATTTCAATAAACTTGATGGAATTTCAAAATAGTAACATTATGGTGATAAAATGATTTTCCTTTTTAGAATTATTACTTTGAGAAAATTCCATGGGAAGTTATAAAAATTACATGGGAAGCCATAAAATGACCAATATTCCAAATATTTTTTATTTCTTTCTCAAAAATCTATTTTTCCATCTTAGTTTCTTGAATAATAAGGATGTCAATTATATTCTTAATCAACCAACACTTAAGACAATGTTGTTTATTGTGGCTATTTAGCCCTCTTAAATTCCATGAAATAAGTTCCATTTCAACAAAATAGTATTACCTGATGTAGTAGACTCAAGATTGGACCAAATATTTCTTCTTATGCTTAACCCTCAACACATTCTCAAGGGTGTTCTACTTTTCACTTGCAACATCTCTAGTAGATTCTTTGATTCTTGAATCTTTTTGACAAGGCCTTCCAACTTTATTTTCTAAACTCGCATTTGGGTTTTTTGGTTTCTTTTGTATGTTTAAAAATTGAGCCATTTTACTATCCTTTCCTTCATCCTTATTTGGAGAAGTAAAGCCCAATAGGGAAAGAGAATCTTTTAAACTCTTGGTATCTATTGATTTATCAACTATCTGAAGAATTGTTTTCTCCTCCTTTGGTGAGAGAAAATTTTCACCTTCCTCAATATCTTAAAGAAAGCATGTCTCTACTTTCTTTTCCAAAGATTCCATTCGAGAAACATATCCTCCCTCTAAATTTTTTGAATCTTGATGTGGAGGGAAAAGTTGTAAATATAAAACCTCATTTTCCTTTATAGTGTGATTCTCTTTTAAATATTTCTCCTCCATCTTATAAGATTTCACATGATTTTGACTATTCAACTTTACAACCTTTATTGGGCTTGACTTATTTAACACTGATCTATTATCCTTTCTTTGTGATTCAAAAACCCAATTTATACTTGTAATAGAAACCATCTCCTCCAACTTATTATGTTCCATTTTTGTATGTCCCTCACTATTTTCATTTTTACCATGGTTTGAGACTTTAGGCATTGAGTTATTTTCCTTTCTCTATAGATTTGAAGCTAGATTACTCTTAGATGTTGAATGATCTGGATAGGTAGTAATAACAAATGACCCAAGATCCATATCCTTAGGGGGCTATTGCATTGAAACCTTCAAGCATCATATTTTTGAATCAATAAAATTTTATCTTTTTTTGAGCCCAAAAGGATGCCCTTGGGCTCAACATTTTTTGATAGTTATTGAATTTTTTTACCAACCACCACCGAGTTCATTCCAATTTTGGTATTTTTGCAAGTAACACTCAAATGAAAAAACTCATTATAGTTCAAGTAGCACAAGGAATAATTTTCATATTCCAACATTTGATCTCATCTCCCAAGCTTATATCTTAGTGTAATCAAGGAGGAAAGAACATTATTAACAATCACATTGACACAATACTAGCAAAAATCAGTCTCAATCTTTGCATCGTGACTTTATAATCCTAGAAACCCAAAGGAAGACCTAAGAGATGAACATGGGTAGGAGTGACAACTCTCAGATCAACAAAGGGGTCAAACCTAGGTTTCCATTTGCAAAGAGAGGAATTTTTCAAAATAATTATCAAAATCCCATGGACCCCCATTAGTAATTTGATCGGGTATTCATTGTTAACAAAACTAAATTAAAAAAAAATTATCTTTAGTAGTTATAGTGACACTTCCTTTCAACCTCTATATAACATTTTCTCATCTTCTAACCTAATCCACATCAAGACAAAAGGATAGAAACTTACCAATTGAAGTAGTGATTTATGTCTTGATCAATGTTATCCATTATTTTGTCCAGGATAATCACTTCCAATCGTTCCTTCATACAAACAACTAGGATTTTTTATGAATCAAGAAAAAGATCCTTCTTCCCTAAGATATCATTCCCTAATGTTGGGATATTAAAAGCATTTATCCAGTACTATGGTATACTTTTCACTTCAAAGGATTTAGGGTTGGAAATGGAGGCATCCAAAGATAAAATTTGCAATATCATTCCCAATAATTTTAATAGAAAAGAAGTGGAGACACTAGGGATAGAGATCAATCTAGAGGAAATCATAACAACTATTTAGGCTCTGGAAAATGATTAGGCCCTAGGCCTAGATGACCTTCCAACTGAATTTTATAAGAAAAATATTAATTGGATCAAGGAAGAGTTCAAGGGGGTTTATGATGAGTCCTTTACAATAGGATCCCTAGGAAGAGACACTAATAGCGGGATCATCAAAATAATTCCTAAGGAGGGTTACAAGCCTTTGATAAGAAGTTAGAGGCCAATTACTCTTCTTACTATCTCATATAAGATTGTAGCCATGATCCTAGCCAAAAGGCTTGAGGGAGTGCTTCCTATTATGATCAATCTGACTCACAAGTTTTTTCAAGGGTATATATATGTTGGAAAACCTCCTTACCTACTGGGAGGCTATGCATTTGGCCAAGTGCTCCAATCTGAATGCAAGCATGTTATTGATTGATTATGAGAAAGCATATGACAGGATAGAATGGAATTTTATATTCATAATGATGAGATTTTTGAGATTTCCTCAAGAATTTTGCCACATGGTGCAGATGTTGATGATTGATTCCATTGCTAAGGTAAATGTTAATGGGGATAGGTCTAAATGTATTAACTTGGCTGGCATCATGTGAGGATGCCCCTTGGCTCCTGCACTTTTTGTAATAGTTAAAGTTTCTCCCTATTATTTTCTCCAGGATTTTTCTCCCTCCCCTAGGGTGCATGGCATCACCCTTCATAATAATGAGGACCTCTATAATGTCCAATTTTCTGATGATACAACTATCCTCCTGAAATTATAATAAGATAACATAGAAGCCTTGATATTCAAACTAGATACACTTTACAAAGTATTTGGCAGTAAGATCTCTATGCATAAAATGATCGTGTTGGGGTGGGAAGACAATCCTCCCATATGGTTTCATACATTTTATCTTGCTTGGGGTGGCCTTAATTTTATGATGATATATATTGGTAACCCTTTTTTTGTTCATTCGGATATTAAGGAGATGTCGATTTGGCTTAGGGAGAAGGTGGAAAAGAAACTTCTTAATTGGAAAAGACAATACTTGTCACTTGCATGCATATTTTAGGTCTTCCAAAACATCTTGTTCTTTTACAATATTTATTTCTCTTCATCTTGGCTCTTCAGCTAGTACCAAATCAAATCTCTTTAGAAGATCATTAGGGACTACTTTTGGTTTGATGGAAAAGGGGATAAAAAGAGACATGGGGTGAAAAGGGGGTGGTGTGTGATGAGTAAATTAAAGTAGGCATATGAATGAAAGATCTAAAGATATGTACAATGCATTTCTCTGGAAACAAAGTGGATCTTCAAGTCGCTACAAGGCATGGAAGTATGAAAATTTTTAGTTAGATATAACATCAGTAATGTTGTCCCCTTAAAAGGACCTTCCTGAAAAGGTTTTTCCTTCAATAACCTTATTGCAAGTATCTTTCCAATCAAGTTCACTAGCTCTAATTTTTTCAAACCTATAATGACAATATTTATAGTGGCAAGAGTAGGAGGCTTACTAAGTCTCTGAGGAGACTCAGTTTGAAGATTTTACAAAAGAATAAATTCTGAAAAATAAATTTTATTGCAGCTCTAAATAAAAAATAATACGAATGGCTGAATATATAGAATTCATAGCCATAGGAAAAATAGGAAAGAAAACTAGATACACATGTATCTAGATAGGTTTTATTTGCTAAGGAATAAAACTAAAAAAATAAAGAAAACTAAATTCTAAATATAAATATGCAAATCTTTGCACATTTCTTATTTCCATAAAAATAAATAAAACTAACTAAAAAACACTTTTTCCAGCATCACTTATCCACATACTCCCCCTTGATGCTGAGAGGGCTAACAATTCAATCTCTAAGTGTCAAAAACTAATCCTTTGCAACCACCTTCATGAAGATATCTGCGATTTGTGCATTTGTGTTGATGTATTTCAATTCGCATTCTTTTGTACCAAATCTCTAATGAAGTGTTGTTTCAAATCAAAGTGTTTGGTTCTGCTATAATGAACCGGATTCTTGGCCAATTTAATGGCACTAATGTTGTCACAAAAAATCATAGTAGGCTAAACCTGTATCTCACCAATTTCTTCAAGAAGCTTTCTAAGCCATAAAGTTTGTGTGCCAGCTAAAGTGATTGCAACATATTCCACTTTTGTAGAAGAGAGAGAAACCATACTTTGCTTCTTTGAACTCCATGTGATTAAACTAGAGCCCAAAGAAAAACAATTACCAGATGTAGATTTCTGGTCATCCAAACTACCTCCCCAATCAAAATCACTAAAGCCAACAAGCTCAATTTTTTTAGAAGAATAGTGAATTCCAAAATCGAGAGTGTTTTTCGCATACCTCAAAATTCTCTTGGCTACCTTCATATGTTCTTCTGATGGATTTGTCATATACCTTGAAACCAATGAAACTAAGTAAGCAATATCAAGCCTTGTGTGAGCTAGAAACATCAAACTACCAACAATACTTCTATATGATGTCTCATCAACAATATCAGCACCATCATCTCTACATAATACAACTCCATGAGCAATTGGAGTAGAAAGCGGTTTACAATCAGCCATATCAAATTTCTTTAGCATATCCTTTGCATACTTTGTTTGACAAACAAAAATTTTATTTTCATGTTGATAAACCTCCATTCCTAAAAAATACTTCATGGGACCCAAATCTTTCATTTCAAATTCATTCATCATAGCAACTTTGAATTCCTCTTTCATCTTTGAACAACTACCCATATATAACAAATCATCAACATACAAACTCACAATGATAATATCATTACCTTCTTGCTTGTAATAAAGGGGAGGTTCACTCTTACTTCTTTGAAAGTCATTCTACTAAAAATATCCATCAATCCTTGCATACCATGCACGTGGTGCTTTCTTGAGGCCATACAAACTCTTCTTTAGCTTATAAACATGATCTTCTTTTCCTTTAACTTCAAAGTCTTGTGGCTGTCCCACATATACTTCCTCTTCTAAGTACCCATTTAGAAAGACACTTTTCACATCCATGTGATGAATAGTCCATTTCTTTTGAGCTACAAGTGAAATAAGAATTCTAATAGTCTCTTCTCTTGCTACTGGTGCAAAAGTTTCTTCATAATCAATACCATACCTTTGAGTGAAACCTTTAGCAACCAATCTTGCCTTGTATCTTTCCACACTCCCATCACTATTATATTTAATCTTGTATGCCCATTTCGTGCCAATCTTCTTCTTCTCATGCGGAAGCTCTACAAGCTCCCATGTCTCATTCCTATCAATGGAATCCATCTCTTCATTCATTGCTTGCATCCAAATCTCATTAGTACATGCATCTTCAAAACATGATGGCTCAAAATCAGCTTTAGCAAGTAATGCAAAATTTACTGTCTCACCTATTGGATCTTCTTCATGTTCTTGATTTTGACTTCTCTGATAAATATCACTTAATCTTCTTACCCTTCTTGTAGAACTTGGACTTGGGGATGAACTTGCACTTGAATTTGATGAGGGGCTTCTTGGTGGACTAGGAGATATTGAAAAAGAACCATTAGTTGGCTGCTCATGATCATTATTATCAATAATATCATCATCCAAAATAGATTTTGGCTTTTCAACATGACCTTTTTGATGACCATAAACTCCCCCTTCATCAAAAATCACATCTCTTAAGACAAGAATCTTATTAGTAACGGGATTATACAATCTATAAGCTTTGCTCTCCTCACTATAACCCACAAAAATGCACGGTTCACTTTTAGCATCTAACTTTTGTCTATATTGGTCAGATATATGAACATAAGCGAAGTAACCAAAAACTTTAAAATGATTTACATTAGGCCTTTTCTCATACCATGCTTCATAGGGAGTCATCTTGTCCAGGGCACTTGTAGGACTCCTATTGATAATATAGACTGTTGTAGCAACTGAATCAGCCCAATAAGTATTGTTCAAACCCTTGGTTTGTAACATGCTCCTTGCCATTTCTACCACAGTACAGTTCTTTCTTTTAGCCACTCCATTTTGTTGAGGTGTGTAAGCAGTTGTGAGTTGTCTCTTAATCCAATTCATCTCACAAAGATTCTGAAAATCTTTGGAGCAATACTCTCCTCCATGATTTGTTCTCAAACATTTGATTGTATTTCCTTTCTCATTCTCTACATGGGCTTTAAACCTCTTGAATGTATCAAGGGCTTCATCCTTAGTCTTCAAAAAATAAACCCAACACATGTGTGAGTAATCATCAATAAAAGTGATAAAATATGATGACTTACCCAGAATTTGTGTTTGCATAGGAGCAAAAATATCATAATGAATAAGCTGAAGTGGGTGATGAGCCCTCCATGCATTTCCTTTTGAAAATGATTCTCTTGCATGCTTCCCTTTTGCACATCCTTCACAAATTTTGTTGTGCTCTTCAACCTTAGGCAATCCAAGAACCAATACATTTGACGTTAGAATCTTCAAACTATGAAAATTCAAATGACCATACGTGAGATGCCACAACCAACTTTTATCCTCATAAGCCATATTCACAAGCTGATTGTCATTTTCACCAAACTTCAAGGGAAACATCCTATTCTTTGTCATAGGAATAATTGTAATCACTTTATTGCCCTGATTCTTATCATAGATAGTACATTTCATATTTTCAAATACAACTCTATAATTCTTCTCACATAGCTGCCCAACACTCAATAAATTATGCTTCAATTTTGGAGTATAATAGATATCTTGAACACTTTTCATACCTTCTTTTGTCTGAACTTCCATGGCTCCTTTGGCTGCAACCTCCACCGTATTATTATTACCAAGAGTAATATTGGATCTATAGCCATCATCAAGCTTTGAAAAAATATCCTTGTTACCAGACATATGGTTAGAGCACCCAGAATCCAAATACCAAATATCACTCATATTATTTTCAGCTTTGCCATAACACAAGAATAAATTACCTAAGGAAGGATCCTCATCTTGTTGAGCATAATTTGCATTATTGTTACCTGATTTCAACCTACACTCTTTCTCATAGTGTCCATACTGATTGCAATGGTAACATTGAATGTTCCTTTTATCAAATCTACCTCACCCTCTTCCTCCTTGAGCACCTCCTCTTCCTCTAGTTCCTCTTGAAAAGTTCTGGTTTTGACCCCTTCCTGAACCTCTGTGGTTGTTATTGTTGCTGCTAGCACCATCATTCTTTGAAATTTGCAATTGGGAAGAAAAAGCCTTCTCACTAATGCTGGTAGAAGTGTCCCTTATTCTATCCTCATGTGATATGAGAAATCCAACTAGCTCATCATACTCCAAGGTGGCTAAATTTTTATTTTCTTCCATAATAATTTCTACAGTACTCCATTTTGGGGTTAGAAATCTCAATACCTTCTGTATCACATGCTCTTGGCTCATAGGTTCACCCAAAGTGGCCATTTTATGAACCACATCCTTGACTCTTACACAAAAATCTCTCACATTCTCACTTTCCTTCATCTTCAAATTCTCATATTCTCTCTTCAAGGTTTGTAGTTTCACAACTTTGATCTGGTCATTGCCATGGTAAGCATCTTTTAGAGTCTTCCAGGCATCCTTTGTTGTCTATGCATTAGCAATTTTGGGAAACAAGCTCTTCTCAAGAGCCATTTGAATGTGAAATAGATCCATTGCATTCTTCTTCTCATCTTCCTTCTTCAATCTCCTCTCATTAGCTGTGAGATCATCCCAATTCTTAGGTTCTTCATATCTTGATTCAACGATCTCCCAGAAATCTTTTCCTATCAAAAAGGTCTTCATCTTGATTGACCAATATTGATAATCAACTCCATAAAATTTTAGAATTTGCAAATTATTTTCCATGCTGAAAGCTTCACAATTCTAAATCTAATACCAAATGAAGATTTTACAAAAGAACAAATTTTGAAAAACAAATTTTATTGCAGTTCTATATAAAAAATATTACAAATGGTTGAATATATAGAATTCATAGTCATAAGAAAAACATGAAAGAAAACTAGATACACATGTGTCTAGATAGATTTTATTTGCTAAAGAATAAAATTAAAAAAATAAAGAAAACTAAATTCTAAATATAAATATGCAAATCTTTGCACATTCCTTATTTCCATAAAAACAAATAAAATTTCATGACAAAGGTGAAGAGACAAAGTGTTGGGAACACCCACCCACCTAGTACTATAGAACTAGAGGTTGTTAAGACACTCTCGATTGTGCCAAGAAATGCACTACTTATAGCCGAGGTTGTGGAGCACCCATACAACAACTATATTCTGCAAAATAAATTGCTTTACTAGTCCAACGGACCAACTAGTTGGACAACCTAGGTAGACCAAGTTGACCTTTGAGTTCTCGAGATCTATGTTGTCATAGTTTCTTTTATAAAGTTATACAACTATATTTTGTGAAATCTGTGACTATATACTTGTTCTTTTTGTCGATTCAATAGTTACATGTGTAATTGAGTTCTTAAACTCTCTGATACTCTTGTAATGTTTTGTTGAATGATAACTAATATAAAAAATATTTTTTTCTTTTAAAATAGGATGAAGAATTATTATATAAAATGGTTAAGTGATAATAAAATTATTTCCTTTTTTTATATCATTTGATTTTTAGTTAATTACTCCATTTATTTTCTATCAAATTTAATAATTTTGAATGTCAAAACTTAGTATATATTATTTATCTAATATTTAGTGTGACATCTTCAAAAAAGGTAAATGAATATTATTGAGGTGTCTAACAATTAATAAAGAAAATTAAATATTATGACATTTACATATCTAAAAATTTGGTAATTCTCACTATTATACTATTTATTTAAGAAATAAAGAAATTTAAGAGTAAGGGTCATTTATCCTATTCAATGGTGGAAATTATTAAATGTTATTAATATTTTCATGGGCATAATAATAATAAGTTACCAAAGTAATTATTTCAACTTTTAAAATTAAAAAGGAAAGTATTAGATTGCCAAGTAAAATTATTGTTCAGATTTGATAAAAATAAAAATTAAATAATTGTGATACATTATTCTAAATTAGGTTTCAAACTCCTGTCCCACATAGATAGAGTTCCATTGGATAGAAGATAGAGTTCCATTCGATAGAATAATTAGAAAGATTGAAGTGTTCTCTTATGTAAATCTCCAAGGTCAAAAGTAGATAGAGTTCCATTAGATAGAATAATTAGAAAGATTGAGGTGTTCTCTTATGTAAATCTCCAAGATCAAAAGTAGCATTTTAAATTAAAACATTTCTATTTATAATTGAAGTAAAGTGTTCCAAGTTGTTACTTCTTCCCCACTACAAATATAGGTTCCATTATAAAATTTCATAATGATATTACACGTGCAATACCTTAAATTGAAAAATTCCTATACCAAATAAACATCATATTTCCTACTAATAGTATGCATTTGAAAAAAAAATGTTAGTTGCATTTTAATCTATGAATTTAGGACATGACATCTTTTTGGCTCTTCGCTTCTACCCTATTCTCTATACTAAATGAACATATTATCTTAGACTATTTGTTGTATTTCATATGTATTCTTTATATATATATATATCTTGAGCTTTTGGCTTTAAAAAAAATATTAAATGAACTTACTTTTTAGCATTCTAGACTATTCATCTTTAAAAAAAAAAAAATTTGATTCAATTTTATTTGTAAAACTTTTTTGGAAGGCAATATCTAAAAAAGATATAGTTTTGTATTATATTTTAGATTTCTTTTTATAAACAATTATTGGATTGAATTTGTATTCTCTTTGAATAAAATATTTACGTAAAATGGGAAATTGGTGGAACACTATAAATTACCTATTTAAGCCTTGGATTCTTTTCATATTAAAAATGGTAGTAGCTTTTTCTAGAATTGTTCTTGTTTTCATAATGTTGATCTTTTTCTATTTGTATTCTTTCATTGTTGAATAGATTTTACATAAACTTAATTTACACTACAATAGATTAGTTGGAACATGTTTGTAAGACATATTCTCACATGTTAAATTAAGTAGTAGATAAAAATGAAGTTGTGTAGTAGATAAAAATTACTTAGTAGATAAAATTGCCTATTTAAAACATGATTTTGTATTGATTTTCAGATTTCTTTCTATAAACAATTTAGATTGATTTTCTATTCCCCTAGAACATTCCAATAAAACAAGGACATTCTAATAAGCAGTAAACTAATTAAATAAAATGGCAAACAAGAATAACACTATAAATTCCCTATTTAAGTCTTGGATTCTTTTCAGAAAGTGGAAATCAAGTTTGCCCTGGGAGATTAAATATGGTGGTAGCTTCTTCTAGAGTTGTTTTTGTTTTCGTAATGTTCATCTTTTTCTGTTTGTATTCTTTCAATGCTGAAGGGATTCAGGTAAAAATCAATTTATAGATTCATTGCAATATGTCCGTCTTACATGTTGAATTAATTATGTGGTACTATTTTCTCTTTTTTTCAACATTTGAACTAACAAATTTTTACCATTCTTTTAATTGAATATGCAATACCTTGATCTTAAGACATACAAACTCTCTTTTTTTTCCTTCTTTTTTTAACTTGTACTGTGTTCTGGTTTGTGCGACAGAAGGGGATATTTCTGTGAAAACTGTAGCATGGTCTGCTAAGAATGGAGAAAATGCTGTTTCCTCACACAGCTTGGATTATTGCGACTGTTGCATTAAGGGCTTTGTTCCCGAGTGTTGTGCGCTATGTACCCCTCCTCCTCCCAGCCGCTGAGCACTTTGGTTGTATCGAACACCACCAGCACTTTATGGTCTAAATAAAACTCGATTACAGCAGCACTTTGGTTGTATCGAACTCTTCATAAAACCTCTTCTACTTGTTTCCTTAATCTTCTCTACTTCTTAACCTTATATCTAATCTTCTGTGTTTCAAGCTAAATTTTAATGCTTTGCTTTTTAAATTAATTAAACGGACTTCTTCTCGTGTGGAATGTTTTTAATGTTTGCGTTCTCCATAGTATTCTTGTTTATTTAGCTTCTATTTTCATGGTTATCGGGAACTGTAAACATGGATTACATCTTAACAGATTAACCTTATTCTTATGGGTTGCGGAATCACCATAAAAATGATTTTGAATGTTTATTGTGGGAGATTTTGCTCTGGAAACCGTTGCTATTTTTGTCATCCACTTTTACATGCCTGGCTGTGTGTTTGCAAAGGGCAGGTGGTCTTTTTAGCGGGAATTGTGTCACCCTGCTAGCCACCTTGCTAGGTTCGTCTGACAGATGTCAGAACAGTTCTTTCATTTGTAGACAGTTGTTGTCCCCTTTGGTCTATTTGGTGCATGGAATTAATTTATCGCATCGTTGACTTTTTAATTAAAATATATATGTATTTTTAACTTATATATTTTTAAATTAAAATATGTATTATTAACTTACAAAAAATAAAATTATAAAAAAAATTATTTAAAAATAATTATAAAACAAAAAAAATTATATAAAAATAAATATTAAACCATTCACACACAGACCCAAAAAATTTATACTTGTCATTTCGAATTTGGTCTAAAAATGGAGATTAATTTTCTAATTCAGAAATTCAAAAAATGGTCACAAACGACAAATTAGTTAATTTTTGCATTAAATAATGACTATTCCAGATTAATACCAAGAACCAAACGAAATTGAAAAGGCCAATATCTTAAGAGTGCAAACGAAAATTTCAAAGAGTTGGATTGAATTCGGTAGGAACAGGAGGTCATCGTTTTAAAGATCAACAAGCACCATTAGAGGCTTAAGATGATTAAGCTCAATCTTTTTCCATATGTTAAGGAAAACTGAAAAATTAGATAGGTCATAATTATTAGTCCAGTACTAATCATTGTTGAAATTGGGTATGGCTTGTAAATACAGAGAAAACAAATCTGTACAATATGAAAAGGGAATATGTTCTCGTGAATTTATGAACAGTGTGAATCATTGTTAAATTAGGCATGGCTCATAAATACGTGGATAAAAATCTGTAGAACATAAAAGCCCATTGTTTAACTATATAGTTCATAATGATTAGTTTACTGTAAGAAATAAATGAAAGTGGATATTTCTTAATCCTCTTCATTTTTTACTCTTACTTTCTATGCCGTTTCTATCTTACTACATGAGAGCCGTGGATATTCAGTTGCGATTTTATAGGAAAATTCAAGGGTACATCACGATCAAAAATAGTTAGTTCACTGTAAATTATAATTGAAATTGGGCATGGCCCCAAAATTAGGTAAATTATAGGGCAATTTCGTCTTCAGCATTTTACTCTTGAATAGACATATTTGAATGAATTAGTTTCCCCTGTTTATTTTTATAATAAATTTAAATTTTCATTATTGTGTCTAAATAATTATTTTATCTTTTTAATTATTGAAATGATCTTTTCTATTTTTTTTTGAAAAGTTGAAATAAAAAATCAAAACACAAATCATTTCTTTTTCTAAAAGATGTTTATTAATTTTTTATTTCTATTTACATTGTAAAAGACAAAAATAATAATAATAATAATAAAATATATTATATTATTTTTTAATATCAATGATTCATTTTTTCATCTAAAAATTTAAAAATCTCTCCTTTTTCTTAATTCACATATAAAAGAACACGTGAAATTAGAATTTATTTCATATACATAAAATTTACACAAAAATCTTGTATATTCTTTTCAATATATAAAGTTTGAATTTAATTTTGAAAATTATTTTAATTTATGTTATTCATCTTGCACTAAACAAACTAATTACATAACATAAAAAATATTAGACATGATATTGAAATTAATATTAATAAACAAATATTCCACAAATACAAAGAAACACAAAGAAGAAATACTTATTTTGATAATTCCAATATAGACACAATAATAACCAATCACATAGAGTTTTTTGGCGGTCATTTTGTCTATAATCAATGTAATAATATCAATGAGAGTCTCAAGGCGATTCCTACGAAGCAGGAAATTAATAATGTTGTCTTCTCCTTTGAAGGGGAAAAGGCTCTTGGCCCTAATGGGTTCCCTATGTTTTTCTTCCAGCACTATTGGGGAATTGAACTCTACCTTCCTGGTCTTGATCCCTAAAAAAATAGGTGCTAATACTATGGAGGCCTTTAGACCTATCAGCCTCTCTAACTCTTTGTATAAAATCATTTCTAAAGTTCTCAGTTTGAGGTTAATTCTCTCTTTTCTCCCCACTATTATATCCCCTCAGTAGAATGGATAGATTGAATATTCTATGCATTCTTTGGAAATGGCCAAAAAGCAGGGTTTACATATGAAATTAGACTTGTCTAAAGCTTATGATAGAGTGGACTGGACTTTCTTGATGAAGGTTTTGGATTCCTTTGGTTTTGATAACAGGGCGACACAGTTAGTGAAGCAATTGGTCTCTTCGGTTTCTTCCTCTGTCATTGTTAATGGTGGTTCTTCTAATTTATTTAGACCTTCAAGAGGCCTTAGACAAGGAGACCCTATCTCTCCTATCCTCTTTGTTATTTTAGCATATAGTTTGGGTAAATATATCAGCAAAATGATGGGGGCAGGTTTGATCCTTGGTCTTCAACCTTCATCAGATAGACTGACTTGTTCTCATGAACAATTTGTGGATGATATGATAACTATGGGGACTGCCACTATCAAAAAATCCAAAAATTTGAAAAATACTTTAACTTCCACCAATGCTTTTGGTCAACTCAATAATTGGGATAAAAGCTCCATTTTTTCCATAAATACTCTTAAGGAAAGACAAACAAGGATCTCTTCCATCTTGGGATTTAGTATTGGTTTGTTACCTTCTACTTAGCTTGGGTTGTCTTTGTGCACCAAGCCCCCTAAAGCTTTTTGGATAGCTATAGTTGAAAGATTCAATAGGAAACTTGTGGGATGGAAAGGTGTTTATTAAGTCAAACTGGAAAAGTTCAACTTCTAAAATCTACTTTACATAATCTTCCAGTGTATGCTCTGAGCCTTTTTAAAATTCCTCAAAAATATGGAGAGATGATCTAGAAAGAATTCAAAAAAGATTTTTGTGGTCTGGGGTGGAAGAAAAGAAAAGAATGGGCTTGGTGGCATGGGAGAATATTTGTAAACCAAAAATATTCAGAGGGCTTGGAATAAGACATATTAAACATATCAACAAATCTCTATTGGCTAAACAAATCTGGAGAATTTATGGAGAAAATAAAGAATGGGACTCTATTCTGAAGAGAAAAATACATGTTAAATCATCTGACTCTAGAAGATCTTGTTCTCTCTCAAGAGGATATATAGGGATCTTATATATGGAATAACATCTAGTATGCCAAGGATATGATCGTTAAAGGGGTAAGGTGGAAACTTGGAGATGGTAGGAAAATCAATTTTTGGGAGGATTGCTAGTTGGAAGGGAATCCTCTCTCAAGTAATCAAAATTGGAAATAGGGGATGGACATATGCAAAGATACTATTGCTGAAAAATTCTCTAACTACTAGAGGGAAATAGATGGATTAATCTAGGTGATATTGATAGGAAACTTGTGCCTATTAATAATTTGTTGCAGATCTGGTATGTGAAAGAAGGAACTCAAGATGTTCTCATTTGGGCTTATAATCGTGATGGGAACTTTTTTGTTTCTTATGCTTGTTCTCTATTTCATTTTGGAGAACAAAAACCTCTTGGTTCTAAGGTTTGGAATAAATTTCTCATCCCCAAGATTAATATATTCTTCTGGTTGTTATCGCAAAATAAAAATCTTACTCTTGACAACCTTTGCAAAAGGGGTTTTTGTTTGCCTAATAGATGCTTTCTTTGTATGGAAGATGTTGAATCATGTAATCATATTATGTTTCATTGCTCCTATGCACGTAAGGTGTGGGAAATTATTGTCAGGAATTGGAACTTGTGTTGGTTTTTTACCCTAACTTGGCAGGATTTTATCATCTAATGGAGCTGCCCCTTTCCTAACAAGATGGCTAAAAAAATCTGGAACTTGCTTCTCCCTCACTTCAGCTAGCATATTTGGAAGGAAAAAACAACAGGTTTTTTCAGGATAAGTATGATAAACCTAAGGTGGTAGCTAATCAAAGTTGCATATGTCTTGAGGAGAACTTTAATTTTATTGTGCAAAATAATCCTTCTATTATCTCTTCTAAAGAGGATCTTGATTGGATTAGTAAATGGCAGTTATGAGACACTTCAAAAAATGTTTAGAACCCCAGAGAGGGCATTTTGTGCCCCCCCCCAGAAGGATGGTATAAAGAAAATTTTGATGGGGCTACTAAAGACAACCTAGGAATGGCAGCAGGAGGTGGTATTATAAGAGACTGGGTTGGAAACAGCATTGGAGTGGTGGCTATTCCTCTTGGAATTCAAACCAATCATCTAGCAGAAGCTATGGAAGATCTTAGTATGGTCATGATGGCTGAAGAGATGGGATATAAGAAAATTTGGCTGGAAGGGGACACTATGAACATTGTTAATTGTATTAAAGGATTCAATAAACCTTCATGGATTATTGATCATATCATAGAAAAAATTAAATTAATATCCCAAAATTTTGAGGCATTTCACATGACCCATGATTATTGTGAAACCAATAGAGTCACGGATAGATTAGCTAATGCTAGATTTAGAAGTGAAATCATCAAAAAATGGTACGGTGAGCCTAATCTCAATGATAATTTAATAAGACTCATAAATTATGAGAAGATTAATCATAAAGAAGGTGTCCTTAGCTGTAATAAGGATAATTACAAAAATGAGATCGCCTAATTACTCGAGAGATGTGAAGTTTCAAACGGAGTGCATTGTCATTATTTAGAGTCTTTTCACACACGCTTTGTGGGTGTGTAAGACACATTTGGCTTTGGCTTTTGTTTGCATTGTGCTTTGTGTGAAATTTTTTAGTTCGACTATTTCTGCAACCAGGTAAAGTGTCTTGAGATGGAAGAGATGGGAGGTGAGCTCAAGAGGGAAGAGCCTTAAAAATGTAAATGGAAGGGAAAGAAAAAATTGTGGAAAAAGATTAGAAAAGGGGGGGTTGTGCCCTTTCTTGAAAAACTGCATGGCAGCGATAAGGAGATTACCAAGAATTTCGCAGCAGGATGGAATAATGGTGTTGTGAATATTGTGGGTAAGTCCTTCACTTTATCCCTCAATCTAATTGTGGAGATTGCAGGTCTTCCTCTAGATGGTATTAACTATTATTGGGATAGGATAATTGGTAATAAAGATATGAATGATTTCCCTATAACTATTAAAAAAAGAGCAATGTTGGTTAAGGAAAAGGGTGATTTTGTGTTCAAAAATTGAGAAAATTAAAACTATTTGGGCCCAGGTTCTTAAGGTCATTATGGAATATTTCACTCTTGATGGTAGGTTCACCAAGGTGTATAACTACCATTTTATTTTGGTCAATCATTTCTATCATAAGAAGAGGGTTTATTTTCCTTTTCTTCTACTTAGTTCTCTGAATCAGAGCATTGAGGAAAATAGGAAGAAATTTAGTTCCCTTGTTCTCCATGAAGGTTTTATCTATCTCATTTTTTAACATGCCAGATATAAAATTCTTGAGACTCCACAAGTTAAGGAAAATACTCAAAAAAGAAAGGCTTTTGAGTCTAGTGAGAGGTCATCCGAGAATAAGATTATCAAAAAATCCAAATCACAAGATAAGGAGAACACCATATGTGATGATGAGAAGGGTATGCAGTCTAAGGATGACAAGGATGATTACCCCTGTGAGGAGGAAAATGTGGATAATTCTGGTCAAAATAACAATGAGAAGGAAGACTGGGTTGAAGATATTGAAAGTGACTATGATTTGAGTGCTCAAGAGAACTGTGAGTACTCTTTGGATGAGAAAGGGAATAATCACGAGGATAATTTGGAAGACCAGTTGCAAGTTCCTTTTGGCTATGAGGACCAAAATCAGGAGATGGAGATTAGGGCAGATCACGACAACAAGGATGAGGAAAATAGTGATGAGGAAAAAGATGATATTGAGAAGGACGATAAAGTTGAGAATACCCACGAGGTTACCAATAACTAGAGCACTGGGATCAACGATACACCAACTAATGTGGTTGTGACTACTATTAATTTTGTGGCAGATCGTCATATTAATAGAGACTCTAATTTTCAAACTAATGGTAAAGGTGTTGAGAATAACGTGAATAAGAATACCCAGAGTAAAGCTAAGGCTACTTCCCTGGAGGAAGAGGATTTCAATTACAAAAAATATGCTACCATTGGATTTCTCCAAGCTACAAGGAATAAGGTAGTGATAGCCTTCAATCTAGACAAATGGGCATTCCATAAAATTAAAGAGTTGAGCCTCAAGTATCAAGCACTTGATGCCAATTTGATACTTTGGAGGATATTGTGTACAAGATGAGGAATGATAAGGATGTGGATAATAGTAGCAATAAAAGTTTCTTGATTGAGGGTGTGAACAATAATGAGATGATGGAAGAGAAAATTTCAAATTTCATCGACAAGAAGCTTCTTACCATCAATAGCAAAGTGAAAATTAATGAGGAAATGCTCAGGAAGCTCATATCCCACAATAATGAAAAGCTAAAGGTGACTATCATAAATCTCAATGCCTTGTAATCAATGATGGAGGGGAATTATTAGAAAAAGAATTATATTATGGTGGAAGACAAACCTGAAGTTCATGGTGGTCAGGCCTCTAGGCCGAGGACTAGAACTAGAGCCAGTATGAAAAAGAATATGGATCACCTTCCCAAGGAGCTGGTGAATCTTAAAGACTCAATTTAGAAGATCCATACCTTACAAGAGGCTATTAAGGACTCCCTGAAGTTGTTGGACTAAGCTCTTTGGTTGGTTGTTCTTTTTTGTTGTCTTTCGGTAGCTCTGCTAGAGGTTGTTTCTTATTTTTTTGCTGGTGGTTTTTTGTGCTGATCTAAATATATCTTTTAGGTTGTTTTGTGGGTATGCATAGCCTTTGTGGAAAATGTCTTGTCTTTGTCTTTCTAGTAATGCTTATCTTTTTTTCTATCTTGTAAAGGGTTTCAGAGTCACTTCAAAACCTTCTTTTACCTCAATAAAAAATTAATCACATAGAGAAAAGTAGTGTTCTTGTCTACTCTTCACTATAGCTAGCCCACCAAAAATGTGTTTTCAAATTTCAAACAACCACTGTACATATTCATTGATTCTGGAAAAGACTCTACCTCCCCATAGCCTGACCCTCCCCCCAATGAGAATATTAAGAAAATCCATACTATTTCAGAGGGGATGCATGACGATTCTTGCAAGTTGTCGATTGCTGCCCCATTGACTGAAGCTTGTAATAATGAGGGTGAGAAAAATGGAGATAATAGCTCTAAGTTGGATTGGAAAAGTGCATTGGTCCAGGGTTGTCTTCGAGGAATCCATTTTTCTAAATTTCATTCAAACTAAATAAGGGATAGAAATCATCATGGACCCTGATATTGTTATGGACTATATTGTGTCCTTGATATAGATTTTTTTAGTTGGGAGGTTATTTTTGTACACACAAAAGTTGTGCACTTCTATGAATCCTTACATGCAAGGAAACTCAAGAATGAGCCCTCACAAATCAATCCATAGCTCTCTATGCATGGAGTTGCAAGATTATAGATTTTCTCTCAGCTAGAGCTATTGAGCTTGTGACCTTGCTAGTCAACCATACAATGAGAGATTCGAATGAGGACAAGGGCAAGAGTGCCAATATCCCCAAAGAATCAAATGGAAATGCAATGCAAATGCAAGCTAAGAATGAGGATGCAAATGTGCAAGCTATGCTATAAAAATGGAAGTACAAACTAAGCTATGAAATGGAAATAACAATGTGTTACAACCCTTCCTATTAAGCTAGATGAGCTATTCTAAAGCTTGAAAGTGAAATCTAAGCTATGAAAGCATAAACATGAACTACTATGCAAGAATGGAAACTAAACTATGAAGCAAATGAAGAACTCTAAGATACAATGCAACAATGATCTCCAAAAAGCTCCAAAGAATTCCTGCAGCATAGAGTTAGCATAAAACAAGTGTCCTAGAATGAGGGAGAGAGCTCTCCTTTTATAAGAAATGCAAAGGAATGGACCATGGAGATTAAGAGGCAAAAGGTCTTAATCAGCAGTGGAGCTTGAAAGAGGAACAATCCGTGTGCACAAGTATCCTCCAATAGGAAAATAGGAGTTGACTTTATGTCCATATGAGACAAAAAGTGTTTTTCTCCTTTTTATAAAATAGGAATAATACTTTGTTTGTGCAACTTAGGATAAGAGGAAAGTGCGGGCTCTTTATTTAATTAAAAGGGGAGGAAAACATTTCTTTTAAATAAATAAAAACTTAGGATAAATGGTTAGCCCATAGGATAAAATCCAATATATGATTGAAACTAAGATTTGATCAAGAAATTGATGATGTTGAAAATATTGATTATTGATAAAAATGATTCAGGGTTGATAAATCAAATAAATGGGGCCCAAAGTCTAGGCGACCATTTTAGGGTGCATACATTTGCCCCTCTTTGACTAATGTGTGATCGATCTGGGAACACATGCAGTCAAAGAAGAATTGAAATGTGAGATCGATCTGGGATCACAAAACAACTCAGATGTGAGGTCAATTCGGGATCACATCCGGACAAAGCATAAACAAAGGCCTTTGAACATGAGGTCGATTTGGAATCACATTCAAAGTAAGAGATAAGAATCTCAAATTTGAGCAAAAGCTCTCAAAAGATGTCTAAATCAAGAGAATCAAGAAAATCAGGGATGAGAATCCCATAGGTACTGCCCCCTCGGAATCGAAAATGAAATCAGGTAGAGAGGAATAGCAAACTGATAAAGATTTGATCAAATCAGAATGAAATCACAATCGAAGGTAAGGGTCAATAGGTTAACCATTAGGCAATAAAACATGCCCCAGTGATGAAGTAGAAGAATAGAAAATAGAAGACTAGAAATAGAGTGAATGAAAGACTAGAAAATTTGAGAGACATGGAAGGAAGAAAGTCCATCGAAAATCAAATTATGCCTCAAAAAGTCAGTCAACTGCTCAGAAGAAGGGGAAAATTTGGAACATGATTTTGACTATCAAGATGACCTCAGATTTCAATTTTGAGACCGAAAATGGATCCAGGACGTCGAAATTAGGTAGGGGTGCAATTTTTGCACAATTTTGAGGTGTTTTAAAAATTGGTCAAAAAGTCAAAATGCTATAAAAGGGGTCAAAAATGTCACTTTTAAGGTCTAATTTCAAGTTTTCGAATGTGAGGGTGAAAATATTTGATTTCAATCAAAAATTCAATAGCAATTAGATAGGTTTGCAAATAGTAGAGTATCAAACATGTCTTCAAACACTTGAAACAAGGGCAAAAGAAACCTTGCCAAGACAAACACTTATGATATTAAAAATAAAATTGCACCCTATGAATGCTACCGATTGTTTGTATGTTGAGAATGTTTACACTAGTATCACATAATTGAAGACACTTCAAGCAATATCTACCTACAATACAAGGCTCAATACTTACCAACTTAGCCCACAACTTGATGCCCCCTTGCCTCACACCAAGTGGTTGCCCACAAGAGATATTGGCTTTGTCGTGGAAGTGTCAAACAACACAACCAAAGGGACACATATGGTGAGTATCTTGGGGTGATCCAAGTTAGTCCACTTGGATCAATCCTTGCACTAAGAAGATAAGTGGCTAAATAAGGTGGTCTCTAACCTATGGTTCTTAGTAAGGGCTTCTGTTCATAACACCCCTCTTGCTCCTCATAAAGGACTAGGACCTCACGGTCTCAAGAGTACCTTAAGCATTCTTGCTTAATACTTTCCCCATGGTCGCAATCCCATGAGCTACTCACATCAAGCGAAGAAAAATGTTATGTCTACCAAGGTTTTGTGTCCTCGATAGCCTTGAGATTATAGTGAGTTGGAAGAGCCGGCAAAAGGCTTGTCCCCGCTTGGGTCATTCCTCTTGATTGCTCAAGAGCAAGCCCGCTAAATGATTCCTATACTAAACAAAGAGTGGATTAACTCTTGAGGTTCAAGGTTTTTGGTTCACCACAAGGGTGAAGAGCATACTCCCCTATCTCAAGAATCTCTCCCAAACACACCAAGCAAATATTCAATTACCCCCCCCTTTCTTTCAAAATCTCAAGATGGGTCAAAATTTTTGTTTCACCACAAGGGTGAAGGGCATACTCTCCTACCACCTCAAAATTCCTACAACAAGGTATTAAGTGCTCATGTAGAGTATCAAACAATAGAGTAAAGTATGGATCAAAAGTGACCACATTTCTATGAATCATTACATGCAAGGTTACTCAACAATGAGGCCTCACAAAGCGACTCATAGCTCTTTATGCATGGAGTTGCAAGGGAGTATGATAAACTTGCTCTCAGCTAGAGCTATAAACTAGTGACCTTGCTAGTCAACCATACAATGAGAGATTCACAATGAAGACAAGGGCAACAATGCCAATATCCCCAAATGGAATCAAGGTATGCAATGCAATGCAAATCTAAATGAGAATGCAAACTATTCTATGGAAATGAAAGTACAAATTAAGCTATTGAAAGGAAATACAAGGGATTACAACCTTCCTAATTAAGCTATGTGAAGTTATCTATTGCATAAAAGAAACTAAGCTATGAAATGAAGCTATGGATGCTATGATAATGCAAGAAATGAAGTCTAAACTATGAAGCAATGAGGAAATCCAAGAAAAGCTTGATGTAGCAATGATCTCCAAAAGCTCCAAATGCACCTAGAAAACCTGCAGCATAACAATAGCATGAAAGAGATGGATATGCAAATGAAGGAGAGAGCTCTCCTTTTATAAGAAATGCAAGGGAATGGACCATGGAGATTAAGAGGCAAAAGTCTCAATCAACGGTGGAGCTTGAAAGAGGAGCAATCCATGTGCACAAGTATCCTCCAATAAAAAAATAGGAGTTGACTTTATGTCCATATGAGACAAAAAGTGATTTTCTCTTTTTATACAATAAGAATAATACTTTATTTGTGCAACTTAGGATAAGATGAAAAGGTGGGGTTTTTTATTTAAATAAAAGGGGAGGAAATATTCTTTTTAAGTAAATAAAAACTTAGGATAAATGGTTGACCCATAGGATAAAAATCCAACATATGATCAAAATTAAGACTTGATCAAGAAATTGATAATGTTGAAAATATTGATTATTGATAAAAATGATTCAGGGTTGATAAATCAAATAAATGGAGCCCAAAGTCTAAGTGACCATTTTTGGGTGCATACATTTACCCCTCTTTAACTAATGTGTGATCGATTTGGGAACACATATAGTCAAAGAATGAAGTTGAAATGTGAGATCGATTTGGGATCACAAACAACTCAGATGTGAGGTCGATTTGGGATCACACCCAGACAAACATAAACAAAGGCCTTTGAATATGAGGTTGATTCAGGATCACATTCAAAGTAAGAGATAAGAATCTCAAATTTGAGTGAAAGCTCACAAAAGATGTCTGAATCAGGAAAATCAAGGAATCAGGGATGAGAATCCCATAAATATTGCCCCCTCAGAATCAAAATTGAAATCAGATAGAAGAGAACAGTGGATTGATAAAAGATTTGATCAAATCATAAGGAAATCATAATCGAAGCTAAAGGTCAATAGATTAACCATTAGGTGATGAAACATGGCCCGGTGAGGAAGTAGAAGAATAAAAATAGAAGACTAGAAATAGAGTGAATGAAAGACTAGAAAATTTGAGAGACATGGAAGGAAGAAATTCCACCAAAGATCGAATAATTATGCCTCAAAAGGTCAGTCAACTACGTAGAAGAATGAGAAAGCTTGGAAACGTGACTCAGATTTTGATTTTGAGTCCAAAAATAGATAGAAAATGATGTGATATGAAAGACCAGAAATGAAAGATATGATCAAGAAGAATCAGAAAAGGAGCACAGTTGACCAACTAGTATGTAGATGATAAAAAAGAGAGCTCTCTCCATATGCAAGATGCAAAAACTAAACTATGATGAACCTAAGAATGCAAGCTACGATGAAAGTGGTTAACTTGCAAGGTCACAACACTTATAGACATCTAATTATCATCATCGAGCATTATTGGTAGCGTCGTAAGATCATACAATGCACATTAGCATAACTATGTGAATATGAATATGATCTTTATCAGATAGAAATGTGGGAATCTCACCTAGGCATCAAATACATGTAGGTCCAGATGACTAATGTAGTGATATCACCTAAATTTTGATATGGCGAGATTATGCTTGTATCAAGACATATGAAAGTCAGGATAGCTAGAAGCATGCACTCGCAAAATAGTCAAGGATAATACCTTGTCAACCCCAAGTGTCAAGTAAGACCAGCATAAATGCTCATGACAGTTAGGATCAACAAAATATACCCACAAGCAGATAAAGAAATAAAAAATGCTCTCATACCCTCAGTCTTCTAGCTATGCATCATCGAAAACTTCTCAGGGAGAGACCACTCATCAAAGAAATCCTCATAGACAACACATAAAGAAAAATATAAAGTCAACATATCTCAAGCGAGTTGATTGTTTAAGTGCGTGTGTGTTGGTCATAGATTCAGACTCTGGTTATCACATCTGCCAATGAGAAATATCTCATCATACTAGACTGTTGGGTAAGACATCTGATAAGTGTTAAGAAATACTCGACGTAGGGGTAGTGTTGAAAAACACTATTTTGGGTGGTGTTGAAAAACACATGTTGTGAAATGCCCCAAGAGACAAACACACCTAAAGGACCAATGCTAACAGTTATGCCCCCTAGACAAAGACAAAGACCAATTTCAGACTACACCAAATAAGGTCAAGACATGATGGAGAAAGGCTCAGTGTCAAGGACGTATGCTTAACAAATAGGAGTGCAAAGGCCTCAAGTAGCACCTATTTCCAGGTTTTCACCACTTGGAGATTTTTTCTTTTTTTTTTTTGAATTTTGAATTTTTTCTTTTTTTTTTTGTATTTTTTCAAGACTGTATATGCTTTTTAGGATTTTTTTCAGCATCATATATGAAAAAAAAAAAAATTTAATTTTTTCAAGATCATAAAGTATGTACAAAGAATGCCCCCAGACAGAATGGGCATCAAACTCCCAAACAAGATCACATCGTGTAGTCCCAATGTCTAGGAAGGTGGAGAACAAGAGGGATTAGCAAGCTGGTGGGAGACAAGAGAATGAAGGAGAAATAAGGGAAGAAATCCTCAAGATCAAACTCCTTAAGAGTACCCAAGCTAGGGAAAAAATTGTCATGTAAAACACATTTGGATAAGCAATGAAAAGCCAGCATAGGATAAGCCTCAAAAGCGTAATGCAAAAGAAGGAAAGAATGTAGTCCAAAGGAGTAGACATGTCAAGAGGCTTCATAGCATCGTATTTTACTCTTTTTATTAGATCAAGACCAAGGGGGAAAAGGATAATGAAAGGCTAGAATGAATGGAGGAAAATAAATATGAAGGCTAAACATGAATGGAATGAAAGCAAGATCATCGTAAGATAGCTCACAAGATAGCCAAATGTTTGTGTATAGTTCAACATTGCCAAGATCAAAGAGTGAAGATGAAATGGATGAAATATGTAGAAGAACTACGCATGATGCCTGATTACCAGGTTTTCATCATGGTACTTATCCAAGGCGCCACAAGAGAGTGGTTTTCACCATAGGACGAATTTATTTCTTTTTACTTTTTCTACCAAGGGGCCTATTTTCAGGTTTTCACCATGGCACATTTTCAATTTTTTTCTTTTTTTTTTGGTTTTCTTTTTGAATTTTTCTATTTTTTTGAATTTTATAATTTTTTGGAAGAAGGCAAGCTCTTTAGATAATGCTCCTTGAAAGGATAAACCATGATATGCCAAGGATTCAAAATGATATGTTCAACGATGTTGAAGGGGAAAGGAAGACGCGGGAGGAAAATGGAGGATAAGGTTTTTATGCAAAGTTAGTGAGGTTGGAAGATATGAGGAATAGGCAAATGAGGAAAAAATATAGAAGGTAGAAGGATAGTGAATGGAAGGATTGTGAAAGGGTAGATGGAAAGGAAGGTAATATCAATGTCAATACACACCTTGAAGGGTGGTGGGAAAAATGGAGGAAACGTAAACCATATTCTGGTCCAAATGTGAACCATATTCTGGTTCATTATTGCTATCTGACTCCTTGAAGAGAGGATTGGTGTGCTTGTTATAATTCTCAAATGTGGATGAAGGAACACGAGAAGGAATATGGCAAATATTTAGCAAAGGTTGCGGTTTAGGTGCATGGAATTCAAAATCATTTTTGGAAGAAGATGAAGTGGAAGCCTTTGGAAGTTTGAATGTCAACTTCACTTTTTGCTCAACATGAGACTTTTTCAAGAGAGACTTTGGAATCCATATAGCTTTAAGCTTTTTATTTTCTTTTGATGTGTTAGAGAGAATATCTTCAATGATGGGTTTTGGAACCCATACTTGTCTTGTAGTTTTCTTCTTAGATATCTCTTTTGACTTTATGCCCCCATGTCAATTAGAGGAGACATGGTGATCTTTTTTTTTTTTATGGATTCTTGTATTGCTTATTTTTCTTGTATTGAACATTCAATTTACTTCCAAAAGACTTGTGACTTGTGGAAGAAGAAGGAAAATACGACTGGTTTAGATGGGTGGATGGATGAAAATGATTCAAGGGTATGCATCTATGTTGATCTTGAGGGAAAATAGAAGATGGAGGGACGTAAGGACCCAAAATAGATGATGAATTAGGAGAATTAGGAGGGGAAAGTGAAGGGACATAAGGGCCCAAGATGGAAGGAAGACATGAAGCCCTTAGTATTGGTGGAGGAGGTCCAAGGATGGACGTGGAAGACACAAAAAGATAATCAATAAGTTCATCAGCATCTATATCACAACCAAGGACATCAGCATCTTTAGAGTGAGCATTAGAGTTTTCAACAGGATCATGCACATCTTGAATAGGAGCACCTTCTTTGATAGGATCATTCAAATCTTGCGAAGACTTAGGAAGAGTAGAAAGTGGAAGCGAACATGGAATGGTAGAACAAGAAGATGGAAGACTTTGATCTTGACAAGGATCTTTGGATAGCGTAAGCGTATCATTTTGCTTTGGATTTTCAATAGGCTTAACATTGGAAGTAATGACACCATTTTTAATAACCTTAATGGAAGTATCATCTTTGGAAAGTGCAAGTGTAGTAAGGTTATTTTGATTATCAATAAGCTCAATGGTGTAAGTAGTAGCTTGATCTTGCTTAGAGGAAGAATTAAGACATGGTGGAATGAATGGGGAAGGGCGTAAAGGATCAAAAGAACCATGAAATGGATAAGAGACATCATAAAAGAATTGGATGACATGGAGGGTTCTTGATCTTGATCTTTCTTTATGTTCTTTTCTTTATCATTTTTAGAGTCCTCTTGACATGGAGCCACTTCTAAGGACAAGGAAACATGTTGGAATTGTATGGAAGAATTTGGAGGAGATGTTGAAAGACTAGCTGAAATAGGCATTATAACATTTAAAGGCTTAGGCTATTTAGGTTTAGCATTATTGAAAGTATTTTCAGCCAAGTGAAGGTTAGCTTGAGTATCTTTAAGAGGTGGCCCTTGAGAATAACTATAGGGAACCGCATGGAAAGCCTTAGGATCTTTGTTGGATGAAGGATTTATGAAAGATTTGGAAGACTCAGAAGCTTTAGGAAGTGTGTGGGTATTGGAGGAATTAGGGGATGGAAGGGAACCATCACAAGACAAAGGTTCAACATTAACATGATCTTGCTTGAGAGTGCAACCTTTATTTTCAGCGTGAGAACTTTTAGAGGAGAGATTATTTTGACGTTTGAAATCAGCATGGTAGATTTTCTCTTCCTCAGTAGGAATATTGTATTGTTCACAAAAATCATCAAAGAATTCTTCAAATTTAGAGTCATATGGATCACCATCACAGTCTACCCAATATGACTCCCCCTTAAAAATCACAAGTGTACCATGAGGATGATGCTTAGGAATAGAAGTTTCATGGGCATCACTACATTGTCCATCATCATAGTCATCATAGTCATCATAGGTGGGTGTATCACTCTTTGTGAAAGAGACATCACAAGGACTATCACATTTCTCTTTATGGTATGTCTTCTGAAGAGAAGTAAGACTCTTGGGAGAAGTAGAAGAAGAACGAGATCTTGAAGAAGAGGAAAATGAAGACCTAGTGGAAGAAGAATACTTGGATAATGAGGAATTTGAATGATGTTTAGAAGAGTCATGATAAGATTTGGAAGATGAATAATGTGAATAGTGTTTAGAAGAATCATGATAAGACTTAGAAGATGAAGAATGTGAATAGTGTTTAGAAGAATCATGATAAGACTTAGAAGATGAAGAATGTGAATAATGTCTGGAAGAGTCATGATAAGACTTGGAAGGTGAAGAAGAATGAGAAGATTTAGATGATGAAGAATGTTTGGAAGAAGAATATCGTGATATGATCATGTTTATGATTCTAGCAAAGGCATCTGATTTAATCATAGTTTCTTTTATTTTTGTTATAAATTCATCACTCATGAGAATTTTGGAAGAACAACACTTTTTGAATATGTCAATGAGCTCAAGATCATCTATTCTTAATAAAGGTTCCAAAGGTAGATAGTCAATATTCATGGTTCCAAAAGAGGAGAAATCAAGCATAGGAATGATAGAAAAATAGAGGAATACAAACTAGATAGTAGGAGAAAAAGAATCAAGAAGAAGAAGAAGAATTTCCCATGGGAATAGAAGACTTTAGAAGAACATGGGAAATGGAGAAGAAAGAAGAAGACTAAGAGCCATCTTGTGCAATTGATACCATAACGTTCATTGAGATGTTGAGAAACATGACAACACCTAGGATCTAAAATCTGGACTGACCAAGGAAGATTGAAAATAGAAGACCCTTGGTAATAGGATGACCTCACAAAATGTCAACACCAAACTAGGATAATCAAAGTTCTCTATTGTCCAAAGAGAAATGAAAAGATAGAAGAAGGGGCTTTACCAACACTGTCAAAGAGGTGCTTCAAATCAAAGGGTGACTACCCTTGCACTTTTGAACCACGAGGTTGGACTAGGCCGAAATATAATTGAAATTGAGATTAAATGAAAATTATTTGGACAATAAGAGTACGAGAATTTCTCAAGAATGTAGCTCACAATTCTAGAGATAAACTTTCTCACGAAGAACAACCTTCTAATGCGATATTTCTCTTTGGCTAATGTGATACTGATGTTGATCTTGACCAATTTGTGCAAAATTTTAAGTTTTTAAGGTCTAATTTCAAGTTTCCGAATGTGAGGGTGAAAATGTCTGATTTCAATCACAAATTCAATAGCAATTGGATAGGTTTGCAAACAGTAGAGTATCAAACATGTCTTCAAACACTTGAAACAAGGGCAAAAGCAACTTTGCCAAGACAAACACTTATGATATTAAAAATAAAATTGCACCCTATGAATGCTACCGATTGTTTGTATGTTGAGAACGTTTACATTGGTATCACACAATCGAAGACACTTCAAGCAATATCTACCTACAAGACAAGGCTCAATACTTACCAACTTAGCCCACAACTTGATGCCCCCTTGCCTCACACCAAGTGGTTTCCCACAAGAGATATTGGCTTTGTCATGGAAGTGTCAAACAACACAACCAAAGGGACACATATGGTGAGTATCTTGGGGTGATCCAGGTTAGTCCACTTGGATCAATCATTGCACTAAGAAGATAAGCGGCTAAATAAGGTGGCCTCTAACCTATGGTTCTTAGTAAGGGCTTCCATTCATAACACCCCTCTTGCTCCTTATAAAGGACTAGGACCTCGCATTCTTGCTCAATGCTTTCCCCATGGTCGCAATCCCATAAGCTACTCACATCAAGTGAAGACAAGTTTTATGTCTACCAAGGTTTTGTGTCCTCGATAGCCTTGAGATTATAGTGAGTTGGAAGAGCCGGCAAAAGGCTTGTCCCCACTTGGGTCGTTCCTCTTGATTGCTCAAGAGCAGGCCTGCTAAAGGATTCTAACAACTAAACAAAAAGTTGATTAACTCTTGAGGTTCAAGGTTTTTGGTTCACCACAAGGGTGAAGAGCATACTCCCCTATCTCAGGAATCTCTCCCAAAGACACCAAGCAAAGATTTAGTTACCCCCTTGTTTTCAAAATCTCAAGATGGGTCAAGATTTTTGTTTCACCACAAGGGTGAAGAGCATACTCTCCTACCACCTCAAAATTCCTACAACAAGGTATTAAGTGCCTAATAAATGAAACAACTAATTTTTTCCACACTTAAAAGGAAAGCAAATAAACAAGAAAGATTTTTTTTTTGTTTTTTTATACTTAGGGCAGCCCTGCAAAAACCATTAGTAGCCTTCTTTGACATGCATTCTTTTGGTAAATTTCAAGCAATGGGAGCACCTACAAAACAACTTGTTAGACTAACAAGAGGTTAGGAAAACCCAAAATCTAACAATGGTTAGCACATGAAAAATCAGATAATCTGCAAAAATAACTGATCAAATGACAAAATCTGAAAATGAAACCATCATGGTTGGATTAGGCTTGGAAAGACCTTTCCAACAATATATCACACTTTGATTTTTTATACCATTTGCAAAAATTTCAAAAAAAATGGGTGCCCATTTTCCATAGTGGCACGGATTTGAAAACGCTAAAATTTTTTAAAAATTTCAAAAAGTTAGCACAGAACCTGAAACTTCCAAGATAGATAAAATAACTCTAAAATAGCTCGATATCAGGTACAAACACTAGAATCGCTCGATACTTCACGGTGTACTAGGTGATACTTTTTAGTCTACGCAATATTTTGCCTTATGCCAGGTGATACTTCACCTAACACTAGGTGATAGACTTCACAATAGTCAGGCGATACTTCTGACAGGAAAAGTATCGCGCGTGTATATAGAGAACTATCATGCTATATACCTGAATAGTATCGCACGATACACTGAGATAAAAAAATAGAGACTAAAAATTAAGCCGAAATTAATCCAAAAAATTGACGGAAATGCAAAAATGAAAGGACAAAGTTAAGCTACTCTGCCCCACGGTGGGCGCCAAAAAATGTATGGATCAAAAGTGACCACACTTCTATGAATCATTATATGCAAGGTTGCTCAACAATGAGGCCTCACAAAGAGACTCATAGCTCTCTATGCATGGAGTTGCAAGGGACTATGATAAACTTGCTCTTAGCTAGAGCTATAAACTAGTGACCTTGCTATTCAACCATACAATGAGAGATTTGAATGAGGACAAGGGCAAGAGTGCCAATATCCCCAAAGAATCAAATGGAAATGCAATGCAATGCAAGCTAAGAATGAGAATGCAAACTATTCTATGGAAATGAAAGTACAAATTAAGCTATTGAAAGGAAATACAAGGGATTACAACCTTCCTAATTAAGCTATGTGAAGTTATCTATTGCATAAAAGAAACTAAGCTATGAAATGAAGCTATGGATGCTATGATAATGCAAGAAATGAAGTCTAAACTATGAAGCAATGAGGAAATCCAAGAAAAGCTTGATGTAGCAATGATCTCCAAAAGCTCCAAATGCACCTAGAAAACTTGCAGCATAACAATAGCATGAAAGAGATGGATATGCAAATGAAGGAGAGAGCTCTCCTTTTATAAGAAATGCAAGGGAATGGACCATGGAGATTAAGAGGCAAAAGTCTCAATCAATGGTGGAGCTTGAAAGAGGAGCAATCCATGTGCACAAGTATCCTCCAATAAGAAAATAGGAGTTGACTTTATGTCCATATGAGACAAAAAGTGTTTTTCTCTTTTTATACAATAAGAATAATACTTTATTTGTGCAACTTAGGATAAGATGAAAAGGTGGGGCTTTTTATTTAAATAAAAGGGGAGGAAATATTCTTTTTAAGTAAATAAAAACTTAGGATAAATGGTTGACCCATAGGATAAAAATCCAATATATGATCGAAATTAAGACTTGATCAAGAAATTGATAATGTTGAAAATATTGATTATTGATAAAAATGATTCAGGGTTGATAAATCAAATAAATGGGGCCCAAAGTCTAGGTGACCATTTTTGGGTGCATACAATTTTCTTTCTGCCCTTCCATTGACATGGCCCAACGATGGGCCATGACCTAGTGGAAGATGAAGGGTAGTGTGTCTATCTTTTCAATGTTAAGTGGATTATTTTTGGTAATTTTACTATGAAGGAATATTTAATCTTTGTCTCCTCTAGCTCATGGGACTATGGAAAACACTTCCTAATGCTCTCCAAGTGGAAGCTAGGGTTTGACCCCTCTACTGAACTTAACCATATAGCTCATGTGTGGGTTAGAATTTTGATCCTTCTACTAGAGTTCTGGGATGAGTAGATTTTTTTGATGGGTGGGTCATTCCTTCAGCCACTATGTTATAGAAGATGTCATGACACTTGCCAAATCCAAGTTAGTCTTTGTCCATTTTTGTATCAATGTTGTTATCAATAAGTCCCTAATTTTGTTATACTAAAACCTAAATGGGGAAAATGGACCCAAGCTTTAGTTAACAAGAATGTCACACTATACTATCAAATATGTGTTAAATAGGGAAATATTGTGGCTTATTGTAAGGCTCCACCCCCTAAGGAACTCAAGTTTAAAGAAAAATATTCCTCTCCTAGATCTTTTGGGATGGAACCATTAAAGAATCCAAATTAGGGTGAGTTAGAGGAGTACCCTTTTATTGAAGGCCTCCTAGACTTAATGAAATCCCCAAGTCCTTCACTACCTGAGATTACAAGTAGACAAAAAAACATTTCCTCTCATGGATCTCTTAAGAATGGTGAAATACTCCCAATTGGTAACCTAAGATTGTCACACACCCCTAGACAACCTATGCAGGTCTTAATGGTGGAGGAAGTCTTGGAAAACCCCTCTAAAAGTAAGGAAGATTCCAAACCATCTGGTGATAGGGAACAAACAAAATCTTGTAATTAGAATTTATAGCAAAAGAAGGAAAAAATGGTCAAGGTCAAACAGGAGAATATGGCTTCAGCCAAGAACCCTCTCTCCTACCCTCATAATGAGGAGGTTATTAATGAGGTGACTAATTCAATGATCCTCATCACAGATTTCAAAATAACCCCCTCTGGTAAATCACTGGATGGTACAGATGAATGGAAGATATAGAAAAAGATGACCAAAAGAAGAAAGATGATGTGGGAACAAAGAGTAAGGCAAGAAGACCATTGGAGGGAATGCTTAGGAAAAAGGCTATGAATAGGGGAATTGTAAGCGGTCATTAGTTCACCCTAGATGTTAATCCCCAAAGAAATAAATGAAGTTACTTTCATATAACATTTGGGGGCTAAACAATCCCTAAAAATATTTTGTGATCAAGGAGTATATTATAAACTTTAAGATTGATATTTTACTTTTACAGGAAGTTAATTGTTAGAATAACTGAGAGGGGGTGAATCAATTATCCATAGTCCCAATCACAAAATGTATATCCAAAAACAATTTACTAAAACTTCTATAGCTCGGTAACATAAAATAGTATTATGTCTGTGCTTTTACCGATTACTAGTTAATAACATATGATGATTACCGCTCAAATCCAATATGCAACATGTAAAGTATGATAAAAAAACAATCATCACAATCAACACATAACACAAGAGATTTAACGTGGAAACCCTGTGAAGGGAAAAACCACCTGGGAATGGCAACCCAAAAATTGTTCACTCTTCTGAAGTGAGGTCAGTGAAGACCCAACCTTGTTAAAGGTTACAAACACACTATGAGGTGTGACCTTGTTAGAGGATTTTAGACAAACCGTTATCGTCCAACCAGCATTCACCGTGGAGTTGATAGGATAACAAATGTACACTCTATGAATGACATTACAAGACTTTCTAGTCCACTCTGTTAAGAGATTTATCTGTTTACAATGGTTAAAATGTAACAGTAATTGATCTTATTACAACACAACTTCAATTGTAGATTATCAGATCTATGTTAAGCTCATTCAAATCCTCTGATCAATATATCAATTCTGTTTCAATCAATATTCAATAACTTACTGTCACTCGGTAATAGCTTTCTGACACTCGGTAATCTCTGCAGTTCGGTTCTCCTTAACCAGTTTGATCAGGCATGCATGAAGCTTGTTCACACAATATCTTCTGTAGTCTCTTTCTTCCGGCTTGATTTCATCATGAAATCCTAGTCTCTTAAATAGACAAGTAAATCATTTTAATTCCATCTATCAGATTTTTCCGCTTAATCTCCTTTGTTGATTTTGTCGCTTAATCCTTCCTCGGCTAATGTGTCACTAACACATTTTTTTTAATCTCTTAGATCTTCTTCAAATTATGTTAGTCATCGATCTTCGTAACAAACATTATCTTCCTCTTATTTCGAGGTACTTTACATCTCATCAACTTCCATCGGTTAAACTAGTCTTTTAGTTCTTTTCTTCTACTCGGTTAACAAAGAAATGTGTCAGTGAACACAAGCTCAATTTATACTGTGATCGGTATACACTATACTGCATCGGTGTATACTGAAATGGTTCTTTAACCAACAACACTACTTTGTACATTTTTCTCTATCCTTCATCATAGATGAATGCAACATAATCAAGTCAATAACATAAGTTCATAGACTCATCCATAAGTTACCTAATGTGTTCCTTATCCTTATCTATCGTATCCATCTTCCTCATGTAGATATATATGTCCTTCATCTCTTTTCTTCTTCTTTCTACAGATGTTTGGGTATAGTAACTTACAAGATAAGTACTGTCAAAACTAGTTGACATCAATAACAACATATTATTGATTTAACCATCTTACATATCTAATCAACAACTCAGTGATCTTAAATCATGGATCTTCAAGTTATACAATGTATTCAAATCAGTTGTAGTTCATCAATCTCTCTCTTTGGCATTGATGGCAACACAAGAAATATGAAATATTCCATACACATACCAAACATGTATTCTACAACTCTATCAACAAATGTTGTAATGGTACAAGCTCTCCCTAGCTTAATATGTTTAATCATTACATTACATAAAAGCATTTGCAAGTGCAGACTAACTTCTATAGATATGATCTTTTCAGCTCGCTTTTCTATATCTCTCTCATTTTATCTTTGGCTTCATATTCTTCATATTGATCTCTCTCCCTTTGACAGCAATGCCAAAGAGCAATACAAACATACAGCTCTATAGTAGCCATGTAACTCTCTGTTGTCCGTTGTATTCTCTGTATCTCAGTATACTGATGTGCAAATTTGTTCTAGTACTTCAACCTTTCACAACATTAGATAGAAGTCCAAAGTGTGAACTCTGTTGCATCAACATGTATGATCTTTTGATAAGATTAGGCTGATGCAACCTCTAGATCACCTTAGTGACTGGTAGATAGGGGACGAACCCCAAGTCTAGTCCTCAAGTATTCATATGTATCCTTCGGTAGAGGCTTTGTAAATACGTCAGCAAGTTGTTCTTTTGATGTAACAAATTCTAGCTTTACTTTCTTCTCCTCTACTTGTTCCCTTAAGTAGTGATACTTAATTGATATATACTTTTTTTTAGAGTGCATCACCGGATTCTTTAAAATATTAATAGCACTAGTGTTATCACAATATATAATCACTGGCTCAGTGATTACCTCATTCATTCCTTCTAACACTTTCTTGATATATACAATATTTGAACATTTAGTAGCAGCAGCAACATACTCTACTTCAGCTGTAGACTAAGAAATACAAGCCTATTTCTTACTTGTCCATGTAACAAGTCTTTCACCAAAGAAGAATGCTCCTCTGGTGGTACTCTTTCTATCATCCACATTTCCAGCCCAATCAGCATCGGTGTATACCTTCAGTTCAAACTTGCCTTTCTTAGGATACCACAGTCCATAATCTTTAGTTTTCTTCAGGTATCTTAAGATTCTCTTTGTAGCAACCATGTGTGACTCTCTAGAGTTTGTAGAAAATCTAGCAACTGGTGCAAATGTTTCACCATAATCTATTCCTTCCTCCTGTGCATATCCCTTGCATACTAGCCTAGCTTTGTTCCTTGTTACCTCTCCATTCTCATTAAGCTTGTTTATGAATATTCACTTAGTACTGATAACATTCTTTTCCTTAGGTCTGGGTACTAAACTCCAAGTTTTGTTCTTCTCTATTTTTTCTATTTCCTCTTTCATTGTATTAACCCATTCATCATTTTCTAATGCAACTTTTACATTCTTCGGTTCATATTCACAAACTAGACATGTACCTTGTCTTGCTTTACTTCTTGTTTGCATGCCAGCTTGTCTGTTTCCAATGATTTGTGTCTTAGGATGATGTCTTCTGACAAATCTTTCCATTATCTGATCTCTTCTTTCTTGTTCATCCTGTGCAGGTTCATTTGCTTGCTCAGTGGATGCTTCCTGCTCTTCGGTTTCTTTTTCCTATTCCTCGGTATTATTTTCCTATAGACCGGTTTTCACTGTCTGTTGCATCGGTAAGTATTGTGGTTGTTCAATGTAACTGAATCTACCATAGTCTTTTGGTTCCTTTGTGCTTTCCTCTGCATTCTTATCATCAAACTCATCAACTCAAACATTAGTACTTTCAATCATTTTATTAGCTACTTTGTTAAGACACTTGTATGCTTTACTTTTAGTGGAATATCCCAGAAATATCCCTTCATCACCTTTTGAGTCAAACTTCCCATTTCTTTCATCTTTCAAAATAAAGCATTTACTTCCAAAAACTCTGAAATAACTTATAGTGGGTTTGTGACCAAACCATAACTCATAAGGTGTCTTATTAGTGTCCTTCAATTGTACTCGGTTCAAAACATAAACAGTTGTGCTGACAGCTTCCTTCCAGTATGTCTAAGCAACATTCTTTTGTAACATCAGTGTTCTTGCACAGTCAATGATTGACCTATTCCTCCTTTCAACTATTCCATTTTGTTGTGGTGTCCTCGGTGTAGAGACTTGTCTTTTAATACCATGCTCATTACAAAAGTTAGTAAATTCATCAAAAATAAATTCACCACCTCGGTCAGATCTTAAGCATTTCAATTATTTACCAGTCTCTTTGTCAACTTTTTCTTTATACCACTTGAACATCTTAAATGCCTCTGATTTTTCCTTCAAGAACATGACTGTCATTAATCTAGTATAATCATTAACAAAAAGAATAAAATATATGTCTCCGTAGTAACTTTGAGTTCTCATAGGACCACATAGGTCAGTATGCACTAACTCAAGTAATTTCTTTGTTGAATAATCTTTTCTTTTGAAACTAGATTTTGTCATTTTACCTTTCTGACATTCTTGACACATAACATGATCAGGCTTAGATAAGTTAGGCAGACCTCTAACCTTTTTCTTTTTACTGATCTTAATCATGTTATCAAAATTCACATGATATAACCTCTTATGCCACAACCATGCATCTTCATCTTTCATCATTAAACAAGAAGACTGATCATTATCAAGATAAAAAAAATTACCTCTCAATTGTGTTCCAGTTCCAATAAGTCTTCCTCCATCATCAAATATCTTCACTTTCTTGCTCTCAAAAGCAACTCGGTGGCCTGAATTTTTCAGCTGTGCCACACTTAGCAAATTATAGTTTAGACCTTTTACCCAATAAGTATTGTCATATATAATTTTATCATTTATCATCGGGGATCCTTTTCCTCTAACCATACAAGGTGCATCATTACCCATTCTAACAGATCCTCCATTGTGTTCTTCAAGATGATCGAATTTCTCTTCATCACCAGTCATGTGATGTGTATAGCCACTATCTATAAACATGTATCATTCTTATTAACCTTAGAGATAAGTGTTGTCTCTACATACCTCTCATCTTCCTCTGAGTCATCCTTCATTGCAACAAATACTACCTCCACATCTTCATCAGTATCGGTATCGGTGACATCTTCTTCTGCAATGTAGCACACCTTCTTTCCTTTGTCATTATTGTCTCGGTTGTCTCTATTGTAGTGTCGGTAACTTTTGTTGCCTCTTCTCCCATAGCTTCCTTCACCAGATCAGTTTTTGTTTCTGTCATCATCTTTCATGTGTGGACATCTAGCAGCAATATGACCAACCTCTTTACAATTAAAGCATGCTAAAGGTAATTTACCTATATATCTACCTTTACCTTTAGGTAACCTTCTGGCCATAAGAGCTTCAAGTCCATCAAGCTCATCATCAGTATTGCTATCACTATCATCATTCTTATTTTTGCTACTAGACTTACCAATCTTCAGAGAAGACATAAAAGCAGATTCAACAGACGATACAACACTATTATCAAAGTTATTCAATTCAAAGCTTGTAAGCTTACCAATCAGATTATCAAGAGTAAGGTTGTTACCAAATGCAAACCTTGTTTCATGAATTGCAGATATTTTGATTGCATAAACCGATAATAAGGTTCTAAGAACTTTTCTTACCACTGTCTCTTCATCAATAACACCATCAGATGCTCTAATAGCATGTACTACCTCTTTCAGTCTATGTGTACTACACAATATTTTCTCCTTCCTTCATCTTCATATCATCGAATCTTCCCCTTAAGCTTTCAACTCTGGCTCTTTTGACATTCACATCACCACTATAAACTTGAGCAAGTTTATCCCACATACCTTTAGTAGTAGTGCAATTATTTATATCTTCAAATTTGGCATCGGTACAGGCAAAAGAAATCTCCATCATAGTAACATTATGTCCATGCCTGTCTCTTAGTTGATCAAGGGTCAAGGGACCAGTGGGCAGTGCAATGTAGCCATTCTCCATTAGTGTCAGGGCAGAATTCCCAATTCTAGATACATGCAGCTTCATTCAGCTTTTCCATACTATGAAGTTATCCTTGTTTAGCTTTGGCACTTCCCTCTTATACATTTTGAGATCTTTGTGCTGAAGTCCTTAAAACTCTATTCCAAGCAACCAATGCTCTGATACCAATTTTTAGACTAACTAAGAGGGGAGTGAATCAGTTATCCACAGTCCCAATCACAAAATGTATATCCAAAAACAATTTACTAAAACTTCTATAGCTCGGTAACATAAAATAGTATTATGTCTATGCTTTTACCAATTACCATTTAATAACATATAGTGATTACCGATCAAATCCAATATGCAACATGTAAAGTATGATAACAAATAATCATCAAAATCAACACATAACACAAGAGGTTTAACGTGGAAACCCTGTGAAGGGAAAAACCACCTGGGACCGGCAACTCAAAAATTGTTCACTCTTCTGAAGTGAGGTCGGTGAAGACCCAACCTTGTTAAAGGTTACAAACACACTGTGAGGTGTGACCTTGTTAGAGGATTTTAGACCAACCATTATCATCCAACCAGCATTCACTATGGGGTTGACAGGATAACAAATGTACACTCTATGAATGACATTACAAGACTTTCTAGTCCACTCTATTAAGAGATTTATCTGTTTACAATGGTTAAAATGTAATAGTAGTTGATCTGATTACAACACAGCTTCAATTGCACATTATCAGATCTATGTTAAGCTCATTCAAATCCTCTGATCAATATATCAATTCTGTTTCAATCAATATTTAGTAACTTACTGTCGCTCGGTAATAGCTTTCTAACACTCGGTAATCTCTGTAGTTCGGTTCTCCTTAACCAGTCTGATCAGGCATGCATGAAGCTTGTTCACATGAAATCTTCTGTAATCTCTTTCTTTTAGCATGATTTCATCATGAAATCCTAGTCTCTTAAATAGACAAGTAAATTGTTTTAATTCTATCCATTAGATTTTGCCGCTTAATCTCCTTCATTGATTTTGCTGCTTAATCCTTCCTCAGCTGATGTGTCATTAACACATTTTGTTTTAATCCCTTAGATCTTCTTCGAATTATGTTAGCCATCGATATTCGTAACAAACATTATCTTCATCTCTAATTTTGAGGTACTTTACAGCTCATCAATTTCCATCAGCTAAACTAGTCTTTTAGTTCTTTTCTTCTACTCGGTTAACAAAGAAATGTGTTGGTGAACACAAGCTTGGTTTATACTATGATCGGTATACACTACACTGTGTTGGTAAATACTGAAATGGTTCTTTAACCGACAACACTGCTTTGTGCATTTTTCTCTATCCTTCATCATAGATGAATGCAACATAATCAAGTCAATAACATAAGGTCATAGACTCATCCATAAGTTACCATAAATCATAGGGTGTCTTTTGACTTTGATTTCCTTGACTCTCATGATTAGCCACCAATTCCTTGGAAGTTGAAGACTTGAGAATACCCATACTCATTAATTTGGTTTGCTCCAACTTCAACATTTCTCCAAATGCCTCAAATGAGGGTGTAATAAAGGCACTTCCAATGGTCATCTTGTGAGTATTGTAGCTTGACACAAAGGCTACATATTCTAAAGGAAGATTTTCCATCATATAATGAATCAATTTTGAATCCTTGATAGTGATTCCACAATCCTTAAGTTGTGCTCTCAACTCATTTTCTTTTTTGATGAAATATTGAATTGTGTCAAAGTTCTTAGGATCCAATTTGATAAGTTGTGCTTGAATTGTGAATCCCTTATCCTCATACACTTACCATACAAATCTTCAATTTTATCCCAAGCATCCTTGGCATTTCCCAAGGATTAAATATGAAACAAGAGATCTGGAGTAACAAATGTTCTTATAAATCTAAAATCTTGAGAATCTTTAACTCTCCAATCAGTTAATTCCTTATCATGCACATTAGGTGCTTTAATTATTCCATTCACATAATGATTTAGTCCTTTTACGATTAGCTTGCTCCATACATTTTCTTTCCATGTAGTATATTATGTGGAGTTAATGGTAGAAATCCATAAGGACCCTTAATGAAAAACTGAAAGAGAACTAGAGAGAAAGAGACACAACCACACAAGGAACCCCCTCCTCCCCCCCCCCCCCCCCCCTCAAATAGATGATTTGGGAACTTTATATATAGTGCATGTACAATTGCCACTTGCCAAAATGGACCAAAGTGTACTTCTGATTTTGATGATTACAATAAAAAATAAGAAGTTATAGTAGACTCAAACAAATAAGACACAAGATCACTCAAGGATCTAATCAATTACAAGTGCCAAAATAGGAAAAAATAGACCAAATTTTGAAAGTACTATGTCCACTCAATTTTTCCAAACCGATACCAGATCTAGAAAGTAGACAAAAAATCATGCACTTTAAAAAAAATAGCACCTAAAATGTGTCCATATAAGCCCAAACGAAGCCGTTAAAGTTGTAAAAATTAAAATTTGCAATTTTTAGAAAAAATTAGAAGCAGAGATTAGAAACCACCTACACCATTGTTTAGTTCATGAAATTATACCCCAAAACAAAAAAACTTGCTTGAAAAAAGGAGTCCAAATGACCGAGATATCGTTGTTTGAAAATCACCTCTGAAATTATTTTTCTGAATCGCCACTGCCGAACCTTGAAAATTCAAATGGGTCTAGATTTTTCTTTAGATGTCCAATTTGGATGAAACAAAATTTGATTTAGGGGTTTTTGGACCTTCCCAATGTGATGCCAACCTCTAATTTGTACCAGCAAGCTCCAATTTTGACCTACAATAAAAATCTCTCCAAATAGGCTATACAATGAAACTCTTATGCCTAAGATACCATGTAAGAATCTTGATATCGCTTTGATACCATGTAAGAATCTGCCTAAGGAAAAGAATGAAAATTCCAAGATCCTAGAATCTCAATGATAGCACAAGAGAGATAAATATGATATGATCAATGATCAAATAATTAAATAGAATGAATTGATTGATTACGTACAATGTAGCAATGCCTAAATATATAGGCAATGCGATAAGACTACATGATAAGGAGATGATAAGATATCAACCACACTAGGTGTAATCACATGTCCACTAAAGGTGGATCATCCTCCATTGTACATCAAAGTATGTGCAACATGTGCAACAATGAGATGATGATAATGTGATAAGAGCACTAAAGGTGGATCTCACACACAAAGAGGTATGTGATGACAACTATCACCATCTAAAGTGGAATTTCTCCTAACCATGTGCTAAAATAAAATTCAAACTCCTAGGTGTCACAATGACAACTAATATGCAAATGCATTATCCTAAGTAAACTTAAGTAAAGTGTACTTAGTGAATACTTAATTACACCAATATCTATGAAAGAAACGAGATTTAAAAAATAACTCCATATATTTCATTTTACAAAAAAGATGAGGCTCTATTCCTACTATCATTTTTCTCTTAATAATAGTTTTGTCATTCACTTTAATAAAACTGCCTTTCTTTTATCTCAATTTGTTATTCTTTCCTCTACTGGTTTTTTTCAAAAAATGGAGTTGTTGTTCCATGCTTACATTTTTTGTCCTTTAAGAGATCTTGTTACCCCATAATAAAAATGTGACATGATTTATTGCAAAGAAATTGATGTCCCTTTGGTATAATTTGTGGTTTTCTCACCCAAAACACCATTGTTTGCATATTAACCGTTGCTAACTCTTTCATGAAGGTTGTGTCCTCTTGGTAGTCATAATCCTATGTGCATGGTATATCTACATGTACTCACTATTCTATTCTTTAAAGTAGTCACAATAATCATGCTTTTGATCATCATGACTTCTTATGTAACAAAGTCATGATTTTAACATTTGTTATCGTCACTCATTGCTTCATTATATTGTTGATTTATATGATCTTAATGTATTTATGTAGCTGCATTATGTTCATGATTTTTATGAACCTTAAAATTATTGATATGCACATTACCCTTAAATTGTCTATTAGTTCATTTTCATGGCTTGAGTTTTTCGTGATCTTCCATTCAAATTATCAATGCCCTAGTTGTTAGAGTAGTCTTATGTTAGCTAATAATTAAATCATTTAATTATTAGTTTATCATACTCTAGGCTTAAGTTTCACTTAGGCGCTTTATAATTCTTTAGGGTTTTAGCCTTTAGGGTTTCGTGTTTCCTTTTATAAGGATTCACTTCTTTCATTTCAATAAGGAGATTGTATTATTTTCATCATTGTTAATAGAAGATTATTTTCTTGCAACATGGTTTTGCAGTCTTTGGCCTTTTGGCCGCCATAGCTTTCTGTCTTGTTGCTTCTTCTTTGTGACAGTCTTGCATGCAGGTGTTCTTGGGATGATTTGCGTTTGTCAAATCTAACATGGTATCAGAGCTCTCCTGTTGTTCGCTGTTCGAGTTTTATTGAAGCACAGAGGGTTTCAGAAGTTTTTTTGTGGATCTGGGGGGGAGCCGAAATTTGGCTCACCTTGGGCAAAAACGGACACCACCATTGTGTCCGGAAGGCCCAAAAACCTCTAAATCCATATAAAACTTGTCCATTTTGGACACAGTGGCATCTGAGGCAAAAAAATTTTGCATACCAGGGCCGTACGGCCCTGGCACGCACTCCGAGGCGGGTACACGGTGATTTTTTTTAAAAAAAATATATACTTTGGGGCCGCCGCCCAGCGGCCACCCCCGCACCGCCCAGCAGCAACCGCAGCCGCGGCCACCGCCCGAGCCGCCACCGCAGCCGCGGCCCCCGCCACTGCAGCAGCCACGGCTCCCGCCACCGCGCCACCCGCGGCCCGCCCAGCTGCCGCCCACCCCGGCTCCGCCACTGCTCCACCGCCCTCTGCGGCCTCCGCCGCCCTCGGCCCCGCCGCCCGCGCCCTCCGCTCCGCCGGCCCGCCCACCGCCGGCACCAGCGCCGCCTCCCGGCCCCGCTCCGGCCCGCCCAGCCGCCGCCCGGCCCGTTTCAGCCCTCTTATGTCGAGCTCCTGGTCATATGGTGACCAGGGGCTGCGGCCCAGCCCCCAGAGCGCGCCATGCGTCCGGGGGCCTATTTTTTTAGCCCCTAGGGCATTTTGTAAGCCCTTTTTTGGCATTTTTAGGGGTACTGGGCTTTTTTCGCTCTACAGGGAGCATACGGGGGTCTTTTTCTAACTTCTTTATATCGTCGAAAAGCTCTTTCCGAGCTCTTTCCGATGATGGAGGTTAGGGTTTTGGGTTCTACCATTTCAATAGCTTTTTTTTCTGTTGAAGTCTGATGTCTTTTTTTGCCTTCCGGGAGTCATATCTGGCTCATCCGGACTCCTTTTTCGGCAAACGAGATATTGTCGAAAAGCTGATTCTGTGTACTATTCAGTGGCAGAGGTATTTCTTCCAGATTCTACTCTAGGTTTTCACTCCTCTGAGTTATGCAGTTTATGCCCTCTGGTGGTGTGCTTGGTTCTACAGGTCCGGGGATCTCTTCTTCTGGTTTCTTAGTGCACTCTTCTTTCTGACTTCTGAGCTTGCATGCTCTTTCTGATGTATCTTTGTTCTGTAAACACACTGAGATAAAGTGCCCTCTTCTGCATTTCTGGGATCTTTTTCACCTGGTTCAATTTTAGTATTCGCACTCAGTTATAAAGTGCCATGGGGGGATTCTGATGCATTTGCCACTATAGGCGCATCCACTCTTGTCAAGTGAGCGTACCTTCCACGACATTAGCCCATGTAGACTGTGTCTATGACACCGCCCTTTATCCTGTGTGTGTGCTTCTGTTGCACTGTTGGTGTTCCTGGTTCTTCTTCTGCAGCTGTTTCTGGTACTGCATTTCAGTGTTCCTGTCACCTCTCCCAGTTCAGCATTATGGGGGGGTTCACCTGTTGGTTCTATTGCTTCCTGGTTCAATTGATCAGCTCTTCAGACACTTGTCTTCTCTACCTGGTCATGCACTTCAGTGGGGGTTCCAGCAGTATCTTCTGACAGAGTTTTCAGACATGCTTCAGAGGAGTTTCTTGCTCTCTTCTTGTTCCTTTCTCTGGGACATCTTTTGCTTTATGTTTGGGTACCTGATCAGGCCTAGTTGCCGGGACCCATCTTTCCTGCTTTCTGCAGTAGTTTAGCTTTTTTTGCTTCTCCCTAAGTTACACTTAAGGGGGGGTGTTAGAGTAGTCTTATGTTAGCTAATAATTAAATCATTTAATTATTAGTTTATCATACTCTAGGCTTAAGTTTCACTTAGGCGCTTTATAATTCTTTAGGGTTTTAGCCTTTAGGGTTTCGTGTTTCCTTTTATAAGGATTCACTTCTTTCATTTCAATAAGGAGATTGTATTATTTTCATCATTGTTAATAGAAGATTATTTTCTTGCAACATGGTTTTGCAGTCTTTGGCCTTTTGGCCGCCATAGCTTTCTGTCTTGTTGCTTCTTCTTTGTGACAGTCTTGCATGCAGGTGTTCTTGGGATGATTTGCGTTTGTCAAATCTAACACTAGTCATTGTTATCAATGAGCATTATATATATACTAGTGACTATCCCTCCATTGTTTAGATCATTCATCTCATTCTTTGATGATTGTAGCTTCCTTCACGCATTGGACCTCTATTTTTTTGATCTGTATCTTTTGTGTTGAATGTCAAAATGTTGTTGTAACAATCAAGACATTCCTTGTATTTTTATATTATTTTCATGTCATTTGGTTTTAATTTCAGAAGTGATCTCTTTGATGCTCCTTAAAATATCTCTAATACTATTCTGAAAAATATGAATGACATGTCTTTTGATAGTAAATGATTGTCTTACTACCCTTGACAGCGTTAATAATCTTGTTATTATCCTTTCATGTTATTTATGGCACATTCATTGTCATTTTCTATCTCTGCACATGCTAATGTGCTCCTTATGTTATGTACTGTGCTTATGGCATTATGATTATTTTTCCTTTTGTATCCTCTAATTATTTGTTACTATTGTATTCCTTTTCATTTGATAGCATGTTGGGCTCTACCCTTGTGGGAGCTTATTTCACCCCACATGTTTTTGTTTTTGATTAAGGAAAACAGGTTTTAAGGGACCCTGAAACCCATACAGTTCAAAGCATTATCAAAGATAAAGCAATAAAATTTTACATCGACAAGAAAGCCATAGAAAAAAGGAAAGGCCAGACACAGTCCACCAGCAAATCAAACAGAAAGTCCAGAAAATAGAGCCAGTGACAAAAAACAAAAAGCCAGGCCAAACACAAAGCCAGGAGCCACTCAAGCAAACCCTCTGAGGATCTCCACCACACGGATCTCAAGCTCAGACACCTTATCCGTCACCTCCTTCAGGTTAGCCAGATCCTTATCAGGTTCTTGTATATCCTTCTTTATTGTGTTGGACCTGGTTCTCTTCCTCAGCCCCTCAACTGGAGAGTTGTCTTTGCTGTTATTGGGAGACTCCTCCTTGCTACCCCTGTGATCCTCAATTTTGCTGATTAGAACTTTTATGTTGTTGTTTGATGCTTTGAGGATGTTGTAGCTCTACTCCGCAATTTTCTGCATTGTTCCCTCCACACTCTCTGCAATGTTGTCGTTTGATATTTCACCCCACATGTTGAAATCCTTCAGTGATTAATATGTACTTGTACCTGCACATTGAAAAAATGCATTAGATAAAATAATGAATCTCTAATATGTTCTTTTGAATTCATTTGTGCATTCAAAGAATTGATATGAATTTTTTTATTTCATATAAACTAATGAGATAATCTTGATCTCTAAGAATATTTTTTTGTCTCCCCCTGCAGGAAACCTTGGACAATCTGACTTCCAAAGTTGAGAGGCTGAGGATGAAAATATCAACAGAGGGGTTCATCATTCATCAGGCAATGATGAGTCCCCTCCTTTGTTTAAATGCTCTTTCTTAATATACGTTTATTTTTCCTAATGTACTTTTAGCTAGTCCCACGGCTTGTGTGGGAAGTATTGTTTTACACTTATGAATAGATAAACATTTATTATAAAAATTTGTGTGATTTATTTGCTTTAAGAACCTGCATAAATATGTTATTAATTTAAAAGAAGAATTTTTTCACTAGAAAATCATAGCAGAACAAAATATGTATGTACATTTTCAACATTAGTTGTCATGATCAACTTCATAACCCATCGGCATGATCCAAGAAGTTCTTGGCTCCATTGATTCCATCTCACAACCATCAATCTTGACCATAAAGAAAATGGTATTTTCATACTTCTCAACTAATTGTCTTGGTATCCTCCATCTCAACTACATTTTTTCCTATAATGTCTTAAAGTATCCCCATAATTCTCTTCTTCTAGATGTTTTATCAATCATGACATAGTAATTAGTGATCTATTTTGCAACAGGTACATCTTTCCTCCAGGTTATATCAGTAAACCTTGGAAAGTGGTTCATAAAGTAGAAAAAGATGTAAATCACCAGTGAACCATACTTGAAAATATGCTTCTTATCCCCCTTAATCTTCTCAAGATTCTGCATAAGTTGTGCACTCAGAGCTTCACACATATCAAACTCATTTCCTTCCTTCACCATTTGATAGGATGTGTAGATGATTGTACTCGAAATGGAATTCTCTCTTTTAGAATGGTAAACCTTGTATCCAAACACCATAGATACAAATCTCACATTTGTCTTCTTGATATCATAAACTTTCATTGATCACTTATTCCACTTTGATCTAGTTAGGTTTGTCACTAGGTTTTGTCATGTAGATTTCAAGGATAAAACTGTACCATTAGCACATAGTCCAGTTATAGCCTCCAAAACTTCCTTGGTAATCTTATAAGGTATATCTAACCAAAGAAATTAGTCATGAATCCTACTCAAAATGATGTGTCTACTCCAATTCATCAAAAGTAATGAACATTATAACCTACAAAATCTTCATGGCTTCCATTGATTTGAATTCTACATTCAATTTCCCTTCCTCGCATAAAGGCTCATATGACTCTTGAATCGTATTCTCTCCCAACTCCTCAGAATGACAATGAATGTATGACTTAATGTCTTCAACGTGAATAACTATGTATGGAACTTTTGAAAATGCACCCTTGGGATCATCTTATATTTATTTTTAGGGGTGTTTTGAAAATAGGATGGGGTCTATCCTTCACATATACTACCATAGGATTATCCTTGTTTTCAAAAAGATTCAACAAGATTTGGAACAATAAATACCTTTGTGTCAATGATAGGTTTGCAACTTTGATCTTTGAAAGAAATTTAGGACTTCTGTTCAAATCTCCTTCAATATTTCTGCAAGCTCATTCAAAAGATAGCAAGGTAAAAAAATAATGTCTTAGAAAGCCTTTTTTATTTATTTGCATTCTCTAGAAATCAATTCACAACAAATGCATTTGAACCCTAGCTTGTAAAGCTACTCATAACCAATGAAACAAATTCTTCCTACAACCCTCAAAATCATGATGAAATTTATCAAGTAAGATATGAATAGGATCCAAATTGAATTTCCCACTTGTCTGATGCAATCACTTCCTTTGATCCTTCCGAAATAGGGGTTAGGTAAGATTTTTCATGAACTCCCCCTTGGTTCCTAGACCTAATTAATTATCAGAAGAATTATCCACATCGGAGACTAGTGTTATTTGTCCTGTAGAATCAATTTTCTCCTTTCTCATCCATGTCTTCTTCATTTCCTTATTGACCTCTTCAACATCAACAGTTTTTTTTCCCTTGTCGTCCCTAACCTTATTTTGTTCTTATGAACCTATCTATCTATTGTATTTGCAATTCTTAGTAATGTGACCAAATATTTTACAATTAAGACACATCACATTGGATTTTCTATACCTTAGAGTTGTCTAATTCAGTCTGCACTGCTTCACCAAGTGTCCAAAGTTATTGCATTTGTAATAGGTAACATTTCCTTTCCTTATCTTAGTTATGCACTCACTTTATTTGTGTCCATAGTTACTGCAAGTGTAACAATAACCAGAAAAGGATATAGCATTGGTTCTTCTTTTGCATTCCTTCACTCTATGACCAACTTTATTACATGTAAAGCATCTACCATTGAAATTTGGTTGCCTCATAGGTCTCTCCTTCAATTTTTCAATTAGATTTTTTGATGAATTGATCTTCCCTCTTGATCCATAACTTTCCCATTTCTTAAATCTTAATCCTTGATTGTCTCCTACTGCTCTTTGTCTCTCAAGCTGCTCATCAATCTTTATTGAACTAGATTTGAATTTTTCTTTGAATACATTAGCTACTACAAGTTCTCTCTTCAAAACTTAATTGACTCTTCCAAACTCTTGTTCATTATATCTAGACTCCTCAAGATCAAGTGGTAATTGACCAATCTCACAACTCAGTTTGTGACTTTCCTCAAACTAGTCTTTCAGGAATTGCTCAAGTTTTTTCTTGTCTTAACTTCCTTAGTCATCTTCATCACCATGGCTTCCTTTTCATGCTTTAAGATTATCTCTATCTTTAGAAATTTGTTCATATTATGGTTTTCCATCCAGGGATTGTGAATTATCAGTACCATTTTTCAGTTGTAATTGATCAATAAGTTATTTTCTCTTGTCTCTGGATTTTTTCAATTGTTCCTTTGAATACCTTCTATAAAGTTTTTAACCTCTTTGAGTTTTTCTTTCGGTTCAATGTTCTCAACATTTGATTTTTCAATAACTTCAAGTGCAACTAGGAGTTGTTTCTAAACACTGCTAGAAATTGTTGAGTCACCCATCAAGACCTTCTTCAATTTGTTATACTTCTTCTGAGGAACTAGGATCTGATACCAATTGTTGGTATTGAGGAACATTGGGAGGGGGGTGAATTAGTGTTCAGTTCTTTTTAACTTTACAAATTGATTGCACAACCATAAGCTAACCACAATGAAAAGTAAATAGGTACAGAAAAAAGAAAGCATCTACAACTCATGAAACCATGATTTTTGCATGGAAACCCGGTTGAGGGAAAAACCACAGTGGGGATGGAACCCACAAATATCTCAAAATGAAATGCATAAGCATTAAGCATGCTTCCTAGAGCACACTGCTCAAATACAAAAGAGGGCTACAACCCTTACAAAGAACACTACTTACAAAAAGAGTTTGGACTACGATCCAAATAGTGATTTGAGAAGTAGTGTCACATATGCTAGTATACTTCCATGCAAGTACATCAAATAAACATCAATCTAACTTCTACAATCAAGTACATATCATCTCTGATCTTCTCACAATATCATCTTATCATCACATCAACAAAAATCTTCTCAATCAACACAAAAACTTGGGCTTATATACCCATTACCAAAATATAATTTAGGTCCACTATCGGCTCTAATAGAAAAGTGTGTAACATGTGAACCTCGAGCAATAAAATGATCAAGTCTTCATGCTAACCTATAACAAGTTATAGATAACGTGTAGTATGTTAGCTCTACCAAAATATATGATCAAACTGATTGGATCATCAATCCAACATGATCGCTAATTGATCCTCATGTTGAATGACTCTGACTTCTACACTTTTCTGCCAATCTGATACTTTGAGCATCAAAACTCAACCAAAACATATCATTAGCTTCTATGAGCATAGGATATCACAGAATATAATCCAAATAATCTTCTACTAAGTTCGCTACTCATAATTCAACCGATCATATTGTTGAACATGTATACAGTACTGCATGTCCATGCTTAGCCGATTTTCATAGATACCTTTGGTATAAACAAAATATGTTGGGAGACCATATGAAATAAGTATAGTTTACATCAATGACAACATACAATCAATTTCTATCAGTGTCTCTTGTCCAACACCCATTAACTCATCCACTGTCAAAGAGGAGAGGTCATTTTCCTCTTTAATAAAGTCACAATTGTATCAAACTTCAAGGGAAAACTTCAAAGGAATTTCTCCACAATCCTCTGCTCCTTCATGGTTTTTCCATTCATCCTCAACTAGTTCAACAAACCAAAGACTCTTATATGGGAATCTAAAATGGACTCACTATTTTTCATTTAAGAGTCTCAAAACCTCTTTAAAGCATTTGGAGCTTCACCGATCTGACTTTATCAATCCTTGTGTAGCTTGTTTGGAGAATTAATGAAGCTTCTTTCACATAGTTACATGTTATTTTGGGAAATATTGCCTCTATCAAGGTTGCTTCTATCAAGATCAATGATTTTGCACCTTTTTTCCTTTTCTCTTTTAACTAAGTCATTTGATTATTTTTTAGGGCAACAAACTAGGTTGGATCAATCTCATCCACAAACCCACTGACCACAAGCCCCCACAAATCATTTGCCACCATTATGGTCTTCATTTTCTTTGCCCAAACATCATAGTTTTGTCCATTAAATGATGGTGGCTACTACTAGCTCTTTCCTTCGTCTCCAACCATGTCTCCTACATAAAAAACTTCAACACCCCGAAAAAATGCCCAAAATCACAAGGATTAAGGGCCAAATAGCTCTAATACCAATTTGAAATATAATATTCCCCAAAATCTGAAAAACTTCAAATACTCTGATACCAACTTAGAAATATAAAACTTTCTCAAATACAGAGCTCGCAAATATTACAACTCTAATTTCCCAAACACTAAGAATGCATAATGGAATACAAAATAAAATGAAGACAAAACAAAAAGCTGGAGATATGCAAGATTTGATTTCTTGCTTTCTATTAAAATTTGAAAATAATTTTTACCATAAAACTACAAACTCAAAAATTTAAACTATAAATAAAAAGTTGTTGTTTATGAACTAATATACAGCATTCTGGAGCTGCTCCCAAACACTTGGAGATTCTCTAAGCTCTTAAAATATTCTCACTTGGAGCCACTGACAATCTAGAGCAATCAATGCTCAACAATAAAGACACGGTTGCTGCTGAAAACTTCTTCCATAAAATTAGAACTATTGTTCAAACTCTTGCATAAAAAACATACTTGAATGGGAAGATATTCATTTATTTTGTCTTGTGTTTTCTATTCAAAATTCTCCCTCAAATTCATATTTTAAACTTACCAGCATTTAATTCGTTGTCATAAAATGGTTGTTGGGCTGCAATGTCAAAAGCCAATTGGGGATTTCATTCTCTAAGGTCTACACAAATCTGGGTAACCTTTAGTCAGTGCTGGGATCTCCTAACAGGTAGGTGGTAATGGCAAGATGCTCAAGGTAATCATTTTTAATTTAAATTTCCAACAAAATTGTCCTCCACACTCATAAGAAAATCTCAAATAGAAATTACTTAGACCATGATTATGTGCAAAATGCCTTTGAAATTTAAATTTAATTGTACCTCAATCCTCTACAGATATGCAACCAGCAAATCAACTAGACCAAAGAAAGTTTCTTGCGTTAACTTGTTGGAAAACACAAAGAAAAGTAATCACTAGAGAAAAAGCATTACAATGGAGAATAATCCACAACTACATATGATGAATCATACACCAAAATGTAAAATCCACATGATAAATCCTTCAATATGCCTAGCGCCTATAAAACTAGAATGACAATCTGCAAGAAGAAGTTATCTATGAATTTTCTTTGGCAAGTATGCATGCTAGTAAAGGAGTCAAGATATGAATGGACGTTGAGATTAATAAAACCTTCAACCCAATGGTTGGAGAAATGAACATTGAAGCTCTTTTAGGCAATCCAAGGATTATCGTGGAGAGTAAGTGCTAGTGAAATAGCCAAGATGTTGGTGTTGGTGTGTAGGCTGCTTAGACAGAGATAAATAAGTGTGCCTCTAATATAAAGCTAGTTGATATGGGCACTAAGTGTAGACATAGAGATCAATTGAACATAGAGAACCAATGGATAACTCTTAAACACATCAAACTACAAACAAAATACCATGAGTTAGAACCAAATAGACCATGAAATCCATGCAACAAATAACCACGAACTCTACAACAAGCCAGATGTGCAAGAATATTCTTGCAAGCACAAATTGAAACTTTCCAAGTGCCAAATAGACTAGATAGATTATCAACCCTTCAAAAAAAAAATCTATCAACAAAACTTCTTTGCAATTGAGAAAATCTCAAGGATTTCATCTTTTCATGATAAATTTCAATAGTATTCTTCAATTGAACCACATTCTTCTCACTTGCAAACATAAACAAAAAATTAAGTACCAAAATTATAAGAATCACAATATCAAATATAACCCGAAATTCTAGAACCACGTCGAAAAGATCAATACCATGATTATTAGATTAACTTTATACAAACTTTAAAACCCCAATTTAGATTTTATCATTGTCCTTACAACACATTTAAGTTGAAATTACTATAAATACAATTCAAAACTTATCATTAAAATATTACATACCTATCTAACAAACTATCCAATTCAACTAAATCACTTCACTCTTCATATTTAGATTTTATCATCTATCATTACTATCATAACTCAATCAAATTAACTAGAATTATATTACTTATCATATAGATTAAACCCAATATATTTATTTTTCACATATAAAATAGACATCCTCTAGTCCATGGTTAGTCTGATCAGCCATCAAGAATTGCCCAATGGCCAATAATATAAATTTCAAACTTATGCAGATACCCCCAAAATATATAGATATTTTGCCTCATCCCAAAATAAAAATCACCTCAGAAATGCTGCCATTACATCTCACTTCAATTTACATCAACCTTACAGCATGTGATAACTAAGACACTGTTATTGAAATACTAGAATTAGTAAGGTTTCAAGGACACTTGTGACCTCCTTTGGAGTTCTGCAACTTTGCATAGCAGTCACAATCCCCAGCAATGTATCCACTGGTGCCAGAAGACACACAATTACATTTATTGCAACATATCATACAGTATTGAATGCATCTGTCTGCCCTCCCTGCTAATGCACACCTTGCATCACATTTGCTTGGGCAGTCCACTGTACCTGCAAAAACAATATGTCAGCAAAAATATCAGACAAGATGATTTTTAATCTTAACTTCAAATTCAGGATAAGATAATGAAGAAAGAGAGAGGATGTATATATATTTTTTTAATAGAATATTATAAAATTTCTTAATCTAATAGAAGTTAAACGAAATACACCAAATTCAATTGACAGGCAGATTACAGAAGCATGAAACCATAGCAAAAAATAGTTTCGAAAGTTTCAGTATCAATTTATAAAAACTGGCAAGCAGATTAGAGTAGGATGAAACCATTTGAAAAAGAGAAACTAAACTACCACTTAAAACTCTTACACTATTGAAAGAACAGTGTCAATAGAATTTGGTATAGTGATAAAACACCACTTAAGAGACATAAAAATTATAAGCTAGTTCAGAAGACATATATCTATAAAATCAAACATGTACAAATGGGCAAAGGCTAACAATAAGACATGTTCCCCCAACCTCCATGACCAGAAGGATCAAGAGAGACAGGATCTCAGTTAAGTATGTTTTTGTATGTTAAATTTATTGAGTATGTTTTTTATTAACATTTTGGATCAGATGCAGTGATCCATCATCATCTTATTCTTGGTGAGGGATCATCGATGACAATCCAAAATGTCAATATAAATCACCAAATGTAATAGAAAATGTCAATGTAAAAACATACACAATCTTAATATTGAACTAAATAAACTTTTCAAAATTTATGCCAACTAATTTTTGGCTCCCAATGCTTATGGGTGTAACTTATTTTGTGTTATTTATCAAGAGAAGTTAACATGGATAGCCTGAGTTCAGCCTCAGTTTGAGAGACAAGCTCAGCATTTGGCTATGTAATCAGAGTTTGTCAAGCACAGAAGGTAGCATCTAGAATCATGGTTTCTTTCATGTTCTTTTCTTTTTATTTTCTTTCTATTCTTTTAAAATTTTAAATAAGTCATTTGTAGATATATATATATATAGATTGCTTAAAATTAGATTATAAAAGATTCTTTTTCGTTTCAATCTTATTAATCTATGATTAATAAATGATAACAGAACTTCAAATCTCGAATCACAATCTCTGTTTTATCCAAGAAAAACTTGGAAAGAAAATAAAACAAAAACATTAGAAAACCCAACAAGAACAACATAAATGATAATAGAATTTCAAATTTCAAATCACAATCTCTGTTTTATCCAAGAAAAACTTAGAAAGAAAATAAAACAAAAATATTAGAGAACCCAACAACAAGAACAACATAATACCAGTTTGGAGCAGCCTTCGCTTAATCTTTGCATCCTCGCCTACACCAAATGCCTGCACCTGCAAAAGAAAAAAGATTTTAAGCAAACCCACATTAAAAACTTACTTCAGTCTGCATTTTGGTCTCTGTAGAAAGAACTTGCCTGCATGACTATGATGCAGAGGACCATCAAAGCCATTATTTTATGGGCTGATTCCATTGTATACTAAAATATCTGTACTCAACTCATTCAGTGCAAGAATAAGGCTCGTGTGGACTGACTCATATAGAGCCCTGCAGAGACCTGTCTTTTTCAAAGAGGAGGTGGGATAGCTAAAGTAGCTGTAAAGCTGTTACTGAATGATGTGCTGGATGCCACTGACTCTGCTTTTGTTGGTACAGAATTTGTCCTAATTCATAGGTTGTCTAACTGTGATCCATTAGGAGAGTGAGAAGCAGGTGAGGCACAAGGATTATGTGCTTGACAGTAAGAATTGCGTTTACACGATTTCAACCTTGGTCCAATTATCTCTAAAAATAATGGCCAATTTGAACGATTTCAGTGTGTCTGTCATCAGTGTCTGCCACTAAATGACAGAGAATCCGTGACTCTTGCATTGAGATATCTATATTTTGAAAGTTTACCCAGGATAATACGGAGTATTGTAGGCCGAACCCCTAGGAATATAACCCAATATTCCGCTGTCCCTTTCTTCTTAGGGTTAGTCCCTAGATATCTAATCCACTATTTCAAATTGTATAACAACAATTGAATCTTTATAATTGCTATAGTTCTTTTTCATCTAATAGTTGTTCATTTGTGTTTCTAAGAGTGTTTCTAAGAGTCCTTCACTTGTATATTCAGTTGTATATTCAGTAGTTAGCATTTGTAGATTTTAATTGGAGGTATTGTGCAACTCTATTGGTACCCTTACTTTGAGTTACTTGTAGCACACAGCTATTAGGGTACCTTTAAGTAGGTATCCGGCAACTTTTTATGATCCTATAATGTAAGTCATTACTATCCAAAAGCTAGATCAATAGGTATAAGAAGTTAAGTTGCATACCAAGACAACAAACAAAAAAATTGTCAAAATCCAATGTATCATTTAGAATCTATGGACAAGTGAAGTTAGTTATAATGCCTACGAATACGCTTCACCTATATGCAAAAGAGAATGGATAGTTGGTCACATTAGATTGATGTTATGTTTATCTAGAAGTTTTTTTTTTTTTTAAAGAAAAGAAGTGGGTACAAATTTATTGAATCAAAAAAGAGTTTATCTAGAACTTTAATTATAATTTTTGTTTTAGGTTTTTTAAATATAATAATTTAATGAAAATAATTTATGGAAATATTATACTTTTGATTTTTAAATATTTTTGAAGATCATTTTTTAAATATTTTGAGAAAAAAATATTAAATATTAGCATATCTATCTTTAGGAAACTATGTAGAAAACATCAAGAGATATTATTATTGACCATCTATTCCACTCAATTTGTAAATCTAGTAAAAGATGGGGGCCATGAGACTGAAATCTCTTGACAATTTATACATAGATTTCTCTAAAAATATGCATGTGCACGTGTGTGTGTGTGCGCGCGCTTCTAAATGAACTACACAACAACGAAAAACTCAAAACTCAAGTAGAAAATAACACTCACAAAAGAGCAATGTCAAAGATGAAAGAACAAAGATGTATGGAAAATAACTAAAAATAACATCATACATCCATTATTTTGGACAAGCTCCAATGATTGTATGTGAATGCTCCTTGTTATACCACTACTCAACTAGACAATGCAAGATTGGCATTGAGATGATTGATTGTGCAAATCAACATGTATTTAACATGAAAATGGATGATCAAATGAGAGGGAAAGCCTCTTATAAATAGATTTCCCAAGAGGAAAAATGGAAGGCCAAGATGTAAAGTTGAGATGTAATGGTTGAGATATTAATCCATGGAGAGGATAATTGGATGTCACAAACAGGGAAGAAGATCTGGAAGATTAAAAGATGTAATTTGATCATGGCATAAGATTAAATGAGAAAAGGGATAAGTGGCATGGGAGATGGAAAGACTAAGTACGCTCACACGTGTGAGAAAGGTGGCAATGTGGGATACATGCTCATCGGTGATGTTTTTAGTGGCTAATATTCTCCAATTGGCTAATAGTTGAAATTTGAGAATCCAAATTTTAATAATAATTCAAGATTTATGGCAACTTAAATCGCCACAATTTTACAAAATTTTGCTCTAATAATATTTAAAATAATCAAATAATTTATTTTATTAAAAAATTGAACTCAAAGATTTGTGACAATATTTGATACACATGATTAGATTATAATCGCCTAAATTTTTAAGTTGTTATAGAAATCTAAATTAATTCACCAATAATATATCATGATTATTAATTCATTTAGGGCTATATCAAAAATCTTTAGTTGGTACCATTGATGTAAAATATAATCTAATGGTCCTCATTATATTCCATGAGGTAAAAATGTTCTTATTTGATTTGTAATGCTTATGGGCACTAAAATTTCTTTTGGATTGTTGATCTCAATGGAAGTCAATGGTCTTGAAGAAATTTTGGGCCCCATTAGAATTACAATAGATCAGTATATTTATCTCACATAATACAATGAGGGATATTATATTATATTTTAATTAAATGGCAACAACTAAATATTATAAAGTCTACCCTTTAAACTCATCTTGATGATTCCCAAATTTAACCCAATACTTTTCTATAAGAACTCTATTTTTTAAAAGGGAAGTATTCTCCATGGTGATTAATAAATCTCATATTATTGTTTGACATTCGTTAATATTTAATAAAAATAATTATTTTTTCAAAAAATGGAGAGATACACTAATAGAAATGAATACTTCTTTCAAAAAATGAAAGATTTGCCAAGATATTATATGTTCTTTTGGAGACGGGTTTCTTAAAGTTGTCCTTGATGCTCACTTATATGTGAGAAAAGAGGTGAAGATGACTTATCCTACACGAGTAGCAGAGTTGGATTGGGTCGTGGATTTGCTACCCATTGGTCTCGAGTTCAACTCTTGCTTAGATGTAACTGATGCACATGGCTTGTGGGAAAACATGTACATCCTTAGGGGATTATTCTTGCCAACGTTCACCCCTAGGTGTTGTATTGGTTGCAAGAATATTGTTGAGCTAACAAAAAAAGAGATGAAGATGGTCAAGGTCAAGGGGTGGTATGGATGATTATAATGCCATCAAGTTCAAATGCTTGCACATGTGTTAGCAAAGCTTGGGATGTATTAGCATGATGAAACATGTGGCAGTAGGTTGATGTGGAGAGTTGTCATGCCTCCAAGTTAGCACACTCACATATGTGAGAAAAAGAAGCACGAGCTAGGTTGGTATGCTCACACATATGGTTCAACATGGAGGGAAGTGGGGACATGTGTTAAATGATAGATGAGTTAGATTTTAATCTATGGAGATGAATTAAATGGTTATAGGTTTTAAATGTGAAGGATTAATGATGATGTGGATCTGAAATAAGAAGAAACATTAAAAGGGATTAATTAGTCTTGATTAATTAATAAGTTGAAAGAGTTGAAGTTTATTTAATTTATTTAGTTTGATTGATTAACCATAGGAGATAAAAGGAATTGGAATTGGGATAACTAGTTATGAAGATTAATTAACAAAACAATGATTTATTTAATTACATATAAGAATGTGATAGATTAATAATTGGGAGTAATTAATTAAATACATATTTAACTGGGCATAATTAACTAAAGACATTAAATTGATTTGTAGGGAATTAGTGATGAAAATTAGTGGAAGGCTTGTGTCTACATTTTGCCCCTCTTTGATAAATCCCAACTAAAAAATGTGGTACCATGTCAAAGAATAATAAAAAGTAAAAATGAAGAAGCTTCAAGTGGTAGGTTTCTCTAGTCACCTAGAAGAAAGGAAGGAATGAACTAATTAGAGAATTTGATGCCCCCTCAAGAGAGCCATAAAGATAAATGGGGCCTAGGGGGCCTCTTGAAAAGACAAGATAGGAGGAGGTATGATAAGATTAAGTGTCATGGGGAAAAGGATGAATCTTTGAGATGATTAAATGAAAAGGATGTATATGCACCACACACAAAGGATAGATAGTGGATTAAGATTTCATGTGTTGATAGATTTTTACTAGATGATTGTGCTAGATTATGAGAGATATAATGTGTATACACATTATATGGCGATGTCTCAAAATGATTTGTTGGGCTTATGATGACACGTTATTGAAGGTAGGTTGGAGGATGGGAAGGAAGGGGGAAGATAGAGATGGGTTAGGAATGGATGATAAAAAAGGAGAAATTATGATGGAGAGGATGAAATGATCAATGTTCTCAAAGTAATATATCATGTAAAGAGTAAAATATTATTTTCTATAGCATTGCCATTATGCACCATAATGATGATGTGCCATATTCATAAGGACAAACACAAAAGCACATAAGTTTGAAATAGCACAATGATCCAACAGGCAGGTTGACATAGACTACCATAATATAAGGGATTATGATGATTGTGAGAGTGTTTTGTATAGAGCATCAGAACTATAGAAAATAATAAAAAAATAAACTCTAATGCAAACAACCAAATAAAACCACACATGGACTGGTTTTTTGTGAAATTATGAAGCTAGGATGTGTGGGATAATGAAATAGGATGGAGTGAGGGAGATGATACTTGACATTTTTTTCTAGGAGTGAAGATCTAGGGGGGAATAAGGTGAGGAGAAGAACTTATTAATTACAAATAGGGATAAAATGAGGAAGCCTAGTATATTTTGGTTATGATTTTATTGGATGTATTATCTTAGTCATTTTCTTGTGGTTAATATTGGGTTGATCACTTATGCTTGTTGGAATTAAAGTGTCTCAACATTAGAGACCTAACATATTGAATTGTTTAATTAATTATTACATATATTGTTATGTCCTAAACTTTTTTAACTTTTTAATGTCATGTCATCTTTATGGGACCTCTTGGTGAGGTGGAATCCTACATGTAAGGTGAGAGTATGCCATGAATTCCTACTTTCTAGGAAGTTTTTTCCCATATTTGTAGTTCCCATTTTTAGGCAACTAGTGCCATAAGATGTTATGTTGGGACTATGACTAGTTTTCTTTATGACTAAGATGGTTACTAATTCGATGGAAGAGTTATGAGGAGTTATTATTTAGAAGTTGTCATTTATGTTTTGAGTTCACTTTTGACAAGTCATGTGAGGTAAGGAAAGCACCTATTATTGGTCAAAGTTATTTGTATGTTCTACTTACATTGTCTTTGGTGAGATGATTGTTATGGATAAGATGGGTGTTGTTGATTTGGAATTTGCTACTACAAAGTGTTACATGAGCTTAGTAAGATGTTGCTTTAAGACAAATTACATCTTAGGAATTGAAGATGATTTCGGAAAAAATAGACGCATACCTCTTTGTGTTGAGATATATATGTTGAGCTCTATATATGTATGTATACACACACACACACACACACACACACACACATGTATATAGATATGTATGTATGTATACATATATGTGTATATATCTGTAATACCTACCCTATTGATATATTGGCTTGTCTTTTGATTTCACATGTGTGGACTTATATATTTGGTTATACTAGACAAATTTTATAACATTATTAATAGATGTTTCCCGTAAGCTTATTATGGAAATTAATATTTCTCCATATTAACATTATTGTCAAAGTTATATTATTCATTAATAATTTTCCCAATTACCCATAGTCAAAACCATGTAATTACATATTAATTAAAAACATTTATATATAAATGTATAAATGTATTGTGATTAATATCCAATGACTTAATTAATGAATTGGATTTTCATATTATTAAAATTGAACAATCAGATTTAATTAATCTTTATCAAAAGATTATTTTATTATGTTAAAAGTTGGTTTGATTAGTTGAACATGTATTTTCCGTACATATCATTTTGGGGGTTCACAAATGAGGATTTTCGGGGGTGAACGATTGGGGCCCGGGGGGTTGCATCCCTGGAGAGATTGGTTTTCTGTTCGGAAAGCTCGTGGTTGAAGATTTCGTATGCAAATCTCTCATTCTTTTTCTCGATTTTGTTTTTGAGGTAGGGCTTCTCTTTTGTGCTTGTGATCAATTTTCATTCATGTTTGAAAATGAAACAAATACGGTGTTCCTTAATTGAATCTGGAATGCAATTTACATGTTGATCAGAAATTTATAAGTTTAAATTGGGTGCTTTTGATTTTGGTTGTTTTAAAAGGCGGTGGCTAAGTTCCATTCAAAATGTACTAAAATAGAAAAAAATCACTTTTTTTTCAGATTTGCAAAAACATAGTGATTTTTTTTGCAAATTTTGTGTAGTTTTCGATCACAAAATGTGCAGATCATGAAGAACAGATGCTAAAAATTTCGTAAAAATCTGTTGTGTTTTCCATTTTCCGAAATTTGATCAAAAGTACATTTTAGATAGAACTTAGTGACGTCCGTTTTAAAAGCCAGTTAAAAATATTATATATTTCTGCTTTGTGTAACATCTGGCCTTTCAATCATGAGCCAAATGTTCTTCCTCATTTATAATTATAGTCAAGTTATTGTCAAGTTTTGAGTTAATGTCAATGTTCTTCCTGATTTATAATTATGAAGAACCAATTCATGATTACTCTTGCGCACAGTAGTGTTCTTTTTGTAGGGTTATTAATTCGTTTTATTACTTACAGAATTCCCTCTTATTCTGAAAAGTGAATGTGGGCTTCAAAGATCTGTTCATCCATTCTGAGATGACTGTTTATGTTGATCTGAAATTGATAATTTTGGAATAAACATGTTCTTGTTTCACCAAATTGTGTATCCTCCCTATCATTCGCATGATATTTTCCATGCCATGTGTTGCAATATGGATTAGTTTGGGAGCGTTATATATACATGTGTATTTGTAAGTGTATATGTTTATTGTTCCATTTAATTTGTGTGAAACAATAGAATGCCTTATTAAGTGTGTTCATAGGTACATTGAGATTCTTGTCATTAGAAGGATATGTTATTGTTGAAATTTTGATTGGTTTAATCAAATTGAGATCTATTTTTTAAATTGAATTCTGTTTTTTATATTATGATTGTTGAATTTGTTTTTTGTAGAGACTTCATAAATTTGGTGTCGTAACTTGAGCCATAAGGTGTCTGAAATTTTATCTGCATGTTTATGAGTTTTGTATTTTTATATATTTGAATATACTTTGTAAGTGTATAATTTTATGTATTAAGATTTATGATTTTATGATTAAATTTAAGGATGGATATCTAGAGTCGTAAGGAAGTCTGGGCCCTAAAATGGCTACCAGGATAGCCCATTGGTAAGTTGTTAAACAAGTGATAAGATAATTAATGAACTGGGAGGGATGGGATGTATCCACACTAATAAGACAATATGATGCCTCTCCCATGGCCTTGAGTATTTGTATATATTAAGGATGGGAATGGGAAGGCATGTCTGTCCATGGGATGTTTGGAACTGGTGTAATAAAAAAAAATTATCTTCATGAAAAGATGGTCAGTTTTGTACATGACATATTAAATGGGGGTTGAGGCCTTGAGAGAATGCTAGGATAACCCATATTGAGGTTATGTGATGACACTCTCCTTCACATTCTCTAGTGTCTAGTCTTTTGTATAATGAGTGGTGATTTGTGATACTATTATATTTGGTTGCATTTATTTTAGCTATTGTTTATGTGCTTGGCTCTTGTTATGGTGTGTTTCCTATGGTCTTATGGGCAAGTCTTTGAGTGTTGGACGACTTCAGTTCTAGTTTCTTCTCCTTAATTCAGTGCTAGTTTTGCAATATTGCATTAGGTTCATCATTGATGATATATTTTCTAATTGTATTTATAGTGAGATTTGGAATTTGAATCCCCATAGAGATTGATGTAATGTATCTATGTACATGTTAAGTTGGTGATTAGATTAATTACCAAATCTATCTTGATGTAGTTGGGCATCTTGTTTTGATGGAGGGTTAATTTAGGAACATTTGAAATTGGTGTTTAAAATGAACCTAGTTATAATGGTAATGATTTTCATAATAAATGAGATGTATTTCATTATTGTTTTATAAAGTTAGATATGTTGAAGATGTGTTGCTTAGTAGCGATGTTAAGGAACCCATAGAGGACATAGCTAGTGTTATAGATTCATTTCTATTCATTTTTTCTAATGAATGTAAATATGTTGTGTCTTTATATCTTTAATTTGGCATTCATAGTGAAATCATAATGTTTAGTTGAAGATGAACTTGTAAAAAAAATTGCTATGTTACTATAGTGGTTTTGAAGTTGTCCTCTTGGGTTCCTTAGCGATGTGTTACAATATACACAAATATGTATATATAAAGAAATATCTGTATATACAGAGATGTGTGTGTGTGCTTATTTATTTGTGTTTATATACACATATGTGTGTGAATATACATATGTGTGTGTGTTTGTGTGTACACATATATATGAGTGTATATATACAAATGTATGTGTATATACTTAAATATATATGTATATGCATAAATGCATACATACATGTATGTATGTATGCCTATGTAGATTTCTGAGACAAGTTGATTATTTCCTAGGACATCAATACACTGTCAAAATTGTTCCAAGATTCTTTATTATTGTAGCTACTCTTGGAAGAGCATTGTCTCTATACAAGTGTATTGTAATTTTGTTGTTATTGTTAATACAATTGAGCTTTTTATTTTGGAGAGTGAGTTTTTTTTAAACAATTTTCCCACATATATTTCTGGTGTTGTGTTTATTTGTTTAAATCTAAAATTTGTATGTGTATTAATAAATAACAATCTATGGTTTTGTAAGAATTTTCTTCTTTATCTCTCCTATAAGATTTAGCATTTGGAAGTGTTAATCCATAATTTTCTTCATTTAAATTTGTATTAAATACTAGGTAGAAGATTTTTGTGTCAATCTAATTTCAATGAGAATTTTGTAGGGAAAGATTTCATAACCTTGTACTAAATTGAGATGGAAAGTACAATTAGAAGAATGGAGATGGATAAGTTTAATTGAAGAAATTTTGAGTTGATAAGGCTCAAAATAGAGGATATGCTTGTGTAAAAATGGGTTGTGGTTTCTTTGACAAAACCTCAAACTATGACTCAAGTGTATGGGATACAATGGATCAAAAAGCCAAAGGTTTGATAAGACCTTGTCTAGATGATTGTGTGTTCCTTAATGTCCATAAAAAATACTAGGGCTAAGCTTTTAAAGAAGCTTGGTGACATTTATCAAGGGAGTTCCTTGGAAGATAAGTTTTTGAATTAGGTAAAAATAGGTTTTGAATGGGCCCCGAAACCATGTACATTTAGTTTTTGAAGGGAACTGTAACCCAAATCTAGAAGATCGAAAGAATAAGCTCAAAACTAACAGAACACCTGGGGAAAAGGATAAAACTTATAGCACCCCTCCAGCACAATACGCCAGTAGAACTACCAACAGCACAAGACCAGCATTACAACAGCAGCCAAGGAAAGTAGACAAAGAAAGGCACGAGCTACACAATTCAGAAGAGTAAAGTCACTACTTTACAATAACATCAGATATCTAGGGTTTTAGGTTCCCTAAACCAAACATAAGGGTTTTGGTGGCTCCCATAACCAGAATGGTTTCAAACAACCAACAGAGTTGGCAGACCCAGTCCAGTCTCTTAAAACCAAACCATCTAAAAAATAGCAGCTTAAATATTTGAGCTTGAAAATCCTCAGCTGCACCATAGCTTTTAGGGTTTTGGAAGGCTCCCCCAACCATAGACAAAGAAGTGAGAAAGAGGATGACTCCCCAAACCACCAAATCATGAACTACCTGGAAAAAGAAAAGACCGTCAAAGATCTCTAGCAAAAATAGAGCTCTCTAGCTTAGGTCGAGCCCATTAGGGTTTTGAAAGGCTCCGCCAACCTTTAACAAAGAGATGGAATAGAGAAAGCCTCCCCAAACCACCAAATCACAACCTGCTAGGAGAAGGATAAGACCGTTTAAGATCTCTGGCATAAACAGAACCCTCCAGCAATAGCCTTGCACACCATGGCCATTATCCATCCAGTCCCATAGAACCTTCATGTCATTGAAAGATGGAAAAACCAATCACAACTACTAGCCTCCACCCTACAGCCATTGTCCACCTCAATAGGATGAGCTTCCACCTCAATAGGATTTTCCCCCTCTATAGGATTCAGGGAAGAGGAAAGCAGAAGCAGAGAAGGGCTCTTCCACCAATAAATCACAAGAAGAAATCCCACCTCAATAGGGATGAACTCCCCCTCAATAGGAGTGTAGCGGAGAGGAAAAAGAATGGAGACAAAATAGTCCCTACACCAAATGAAGACAAAGGCCAAAGGAGGGACAAAATCGACCATGGTCGGAGACATAATAGTTGAGAAAGAGACATACTCAGCCAAACAGACTCTGGCAAGAATAACCTCAAACCCCCAACAAAGAAAATCAAAGTTTGAAATCCAAAGAGGCTCTCCCTCATGAGACCACCTCCCTCTTCCACGAAACAAGCAGAAAAAGAAAAGAAAATATTGTTTCCCTACCTCCTTAGGCTCAAGAAAAGATAGGAAGCAAACAAGACACAAACCACCAAAAATGTTGGAAGATATTTCATTAGGAACGTGCAGAGTTCCCCCACAGGAAGAAACTCCAACATCAACAACATTGGGGGCATCCTTGGTACCAATCTCTTCTTTGTCTCTCCCAAAAATCCAAACACTCTGGCCTCTGAGGCTGAGGAAAAACAAGCAGTGCTCAAGAAAAGGGTCTCTCAAACACACCTGTCGCAAGGGTAGAAGACACACCTGCCACAAAAGCAGAAGCTGCTCGGCAGCATTGGGGCCGGAAGGAGCATCATCTTTCTCCCCATCTTCATCGATGTCACCTTCCCCTCCCTCTACAACCTCCCCTTCTCTGATTCCACCGCTAACCCTAGACCCCCTGACGCACAGTCTGCTCCCTCTCCCGCTCAAAGTACTCCTACTTGACGGATTCGCTCTCCCACTCGACACCATGACCCTGATTTTAGTAGAAATAATTTATATTCTAATAATGAGGGATGGAGGATGAAGGATTCAATACAAATCAAATGAAGGCATTTGACATGTTGGTTGTCCAAAGTTTGGTTTGTCCATATAAAGATAAAAAAACAAGAGAAATATATGCTTATGTTATGTTATTTGTCAAACTTGTGGGATAAACATTATGTCCATTAGCATCACAACTGCCACTTTAAAGATTGAGGATATGGTTGTTTCATTGTTATCTAAATATATGCAAAGAAAATGTTTTGAGATGGTTGTGGAGGTTGTAGGTTTTCATAGTAGAACAATGGAGAAAGGAAAGATGAATGACAAGAAAGGTAAATCTAATTCTCTAGAGAAATCCAAGTCTTCTGGTAAATATTCTAAGGTGAATTATTTGAAATGTGTAAAATTGGGTCATTTTGAAAAGAACACAAGATAGAGAAGAGAAAGAAATGTAAAAATGATTTATCTGATTTTGACCCTAAAAAATCTTCTCATAATGAAGAAGATGCTCTTTTTTCATAACCTTGGAAACACATGAAATGGAATATGTGTGGTTGATAGACTTGGATGCCTCTTTCCCCATGACCTCTCATAGAGGTTGATTTTCATAGTATGAAAATTTTGATGATGGGAACATGTATCTAGATGATGACTCTTACTTGAAGATTTTTGGTTGTGGAAGAGTCAAGATTTGATTCCCTAATGGAAAGATGAATGGGATTGATAGTGTCCTACATATCACTAGTCTAGCATGAATCCTTCTTTCAATGATAAAATTGAATGATGTGTGTGTGTGTGGAATGTTTTCACAAGTAGTTGTTGTAAGATAACAAGAGGATCTATAGTGATTTCTAAGGGTGTTTGGATTGGCATCTTATATAAGTTGGATGCATGCACGGTTCAATGCAATAGTACTTTTGTGAAGTCCAAGAAAAGATATTTGGATTATTCATTCTCACCTTTAGATAAAATAGAGAAGAAGATTGTCATTTCTACATCTAATGGTCATGTTTTCTAGATACCTAAGTATGATAATACTTTGGAAATTCAACTCCCGATAGAGAAGACAATGTTATAGCACTAGAGACTTTGTCATGTTGGTGAGAAGTGTCTTAGAGTCTTTGTATGTGGTAAAAATATAACATGTCTGTTGCAAGCCAAAAATATACAAGATTAGGCAAAATCAAGATTCAACCTAAATTGGACATTTTTAAAATAAATATGCAACACACAAGAAATATTCACCACAACCTTCGATGAGCTAAAACAAGGGCACCCAATCAACCTTGTTTGATTTTCTCTCAGAGAATTCTATGGGTGTTCTCTCCCAACACAATATAATAAATCTCACTATGATTTCTTGCAAGCGCAAATGAAAAAGTAATCTACAATGCAAGCTAAAATGGATGAGTGAAAGGATTTGAGAAACAAGTATGGAGAACTTGCCCCAAATCTTCACAAGATGAATTCAAATGCAAGATCTAAACTAAGATTGCAAATGCAAGAGATTAAAACAAACTAGATTCAAATGAAATCTAAACTATGAATGAAAATGTAAGAGAGGAGATCTAAACTATGAATGAGAATACAACAACCATGAAATGGAAATGCTAAGAATGCTAAGTGTTCAAGATTGTGAAGTGTTCAAAATTGTCTAAGTGACCAAATGAGGAGTGAGGCCTCATTTTTAAAAGACTTGGGTGAAGGATATTAAGAGACAAAAGAATGGATGGCCAACATTAAGAGGCAAAAGAGAAGTGACTAGGATGAAGAGGCAAAAGAATGAATGGCTAGGATTAAGAGGCAAAAGTCAAATTCCACTTTTATGGAGAGAAGGCTAGAATTCAAAATGATTGAAGAAGAAAAAGGATGGAGAGGTGGTTACCTTGGAAAAGGTGATTGTGCACATGATTAGAGTTAATCCACCTTTTAATCACAATTAGAAGAATAATTACCAAGAAAATAAGATTAGGAAAATGGAAAAGAGGATTAAAATTAAAATAAATTAAATTTAATCATAGTTTAGAAGAATTTTAGGCTAGTGGAGGAATAAAATACATAAAATTTATTTTATAAAAGGAAATGGAGGGATACTATATAAATTTAATATATTAAAGAGTATTTAAATAGGATTTAAATACAAAGGGAAAAATAAATAAATTTAATTAAAATAAATTTAAGTATATAACAATATAGTCAATTAATAAAATCAACTATAATGTTAAGGGAAAATATTAATAAGCATTGATATTAGAGTGTGGAGGACAATTTTAGGTGTCTACAGTCCTAAAAAATAAAATCCTTAGTGAAGACCTTCATGATTGTAATCTTGAGCTTGAATTTTGTGAAAATTGTATACATGGGAAAAAACAATGTGTTTCTTTTATTCCAATTGTCACAAGTCTTCTATATTTTTGAATTATATTTAGTTAGATGTGTTTAGTCATGTGAATGTTCCTACATTATGTAGATCTGTGTATTTTGTCTCATTTATAGATGACTATAGTAGAAATACATTTGTTTATTTCCTCAAAAGTAAAATTTGAAATTTTTTTGTTGATCTAGGCAATTCAAATCCTTGGTTGGAAATCAAAGTGGTAGAAAAATTTGTTTGATCTAAGGAATTTAGATCCTTGGTTGAAAATCAGACTGCTAGAAAAATTAAGTGTTTGAGGACTAACAATGGAGGTGAGTTTTGTTTGGTAGGATTTAGTAGGTTCTTAAGGACCACGGGATTGAGAGACACAAGACAACTCCATACACACTATAAATAAATAGATTGGTAGAGAGGGTGAATAGAATGTTGATGGAGAAGGTTAGGAGTATGTTGAGTGGTGTTGGCCTTTAACAAAAGTTCTAGGTTGAAGATGTAACCACTACATGTTATCTAACTAATAGATCTCCTACTTTGATGTGTGTTTAAAAAGAACCCATGGAGGCATTGTCCAATAAGAATCCATTGATGAGACATCTTATATTCTTTCGTTATGTGGCATATGCTCATGTTTTGAAGGTAAAAGATCAAAATTAGAGAACAAGGTAATTAAGTGTATCTTCATCAATTGTGGTGTTAGTGTGAAAGATTACAAGAATTAAGATCTAGAATGCCACAAATTTTTGTCTCCTAGCTACTTCATCCTCAATCTTACCCTTTGTGTTTGTTCAATAAAAATATTGAAATTTGGATAAGAAGTGCAAATTTTCATTTCTATTAATGCTCCATATATAAAGAAGCAAAGGTGGATGTAATTTCATATGATGTGTTTGATTGTGTTATTGGATCTCGTACTTGTACATGGGAAGCTATATTCATGAAGAGAGATTTCAAGTACAATGGGGTAAAGATTTCATTCAGGTTAGTTATTTACATAAGTAGGTTTATGAGTGTTATATATACGTGTGTATTTGTAAGTGTATAAGTTTATTGTTCTATTTAATTTATGTGAAGTAATAAAATGCCTTATTAAGTGTGTTAATAGGTACATTGAGATTATTGTGATTAAAAGGAATATATTTTTGTTAAAAAATTTGATTGGTCTACTCAAATTGAGATTTATTTTTAAATTGAAATCTTTTTTTATATTATGATCGTATATTGTTTTGTATTATACTTATAAGCAAGCCTAAGTTGATTTTTTTTAAGATTAAAATGTTCAATTATGTCTTATTTTTAAATTTTTGTAATTTATGTGTTGGATTACTAAAAATAAATAAATAATAGTGGGAAAAAAATAAAATTAATGCTATATTGTCAAATTCATCTCCTGTGGGGACTTCACAAGTTTGATGTTGTAACTTGAGCCATAAGGTGTCATAAAATTTATCTCCATGTTTATGAGTTTTGTATTTGTTATATTTGAATATACTTTGTAAGTGTATAATCTTATGTACTGAGATTTATTATTTTATGATTAAATCTAAGGATGGATAGCTAGAGTCATCAAGGGACAGTGGCTGTCAATGGGGGTCTAGACCCTAAAATGGCTACCAGGATAACCCATTGGTAAGTTAAACAAGTGATAAGGTAATTAATGAACTGGGAGGGATGGGATATATCCACACTAATAAGGTAATATGATGCCGCGTACATGGTCTTGATTTACATACTAAGGATGGGAATGGGAAGGCATGTTTGTCCATGGGATGTTTGGAACTAGTATAATCAAATTTTTTTATCTTCAAGAAAAGATGTTCAGTTCTACATGACCTATCAAATCATGGTTGAGGGCTTGAGAGAATGCCAAAATAACCCATATTTAGGGTATGTGATGACACTCCCCTTCACATTCTCTAATTTGGTTACTAGTTTGGTAGAAGAGTCATGAGGAGATATTATTTAGCCATTGGCATTTAGGTTGTGATTTGACTTTTGACAATTGGTGTAAGGTAAGAAAAGCACCTATTCTTGGTCATGGTGATTTTTATGTTATACTTACATTGTATTTGTTAAGATGATTGTTATGGATGAGATAGATGTGGCTTCTTTTGGAATTGCTATGTGCAATGTGGCATGGGATTAGCAAGATTTTATTTTGACACAACTTACATATTAGGCATTGAATATGGTTTTAGAAACAATGGGTGCCTACCTCTTTGTGTTGATCTCTATATATATATTTTTATGTAAGTGCACAAAGATGGGCAACCAAAAAGGGAGTATAAGCTACCACTTTTTTTCTTAAATCAGAAAACTCTACACTTCGATGAGAAAATCAAGATAGTTACACTTAAAATTTGAAGATGCAACAATAACAAAAGTTGCAGTGCCTTGAATCTAGTTTATAAACTTTTTTTTTTAAATTGGTTGAGATTAAGGGCCTCAAAAAGGGAGAGAACACAAAGTGGTCCTATTTTTTGCAAAAATGCATGACATAGCATCTAGTGTGCTCCCCTTAAAATGTCAACTTTTTTGAGTTTTTTTAATCACTACAATGAGAAGTCATCTAACACCACATAGTTTGTCCTAGATTTTTCAGCTAAGTATTTTATGAAAGTATATTTTTTACAAATTTTCAAAGTGGACACATCTTGAAAATATAAAATATGAGTGTGCTCCCCTAGCAATTGATGAAAACTAAAAAATGAAAACTTCTTTTTTCTATGTATGTAGAATGGAGTCTTTTTTCTAAAAATATAATTTTCTTCAAAATTCAATGAAAAAACCAAATGATCTATGCTCAAATTATGACACTTTAGTTTTTTTAAAAAAAATTGGACCTACTTATAAAAGAAATTAGAGATGGAAAGTTAAACTAAATCAAAATTCAAAATAAGGTAAATGGTTAGATAGGTAATAGAGATATTAACAACATCATGGTGTTTGATTTTATCTACATTGAGCCACATGCAAACCTAACATGGAGCACAGACAAAAATGTGAGAAATTTTTCTATGTTTTCTAAAAACACATCTCAAGCTTGTTATAGTCATCCAAGCTTTGGGTTGGATGTCTAAGGAAAATCCAAGCCTAAGGCGTGGTTTTTTCCAAGGCAATTAATATGGTACGTGACATATATTTTTTTCACCGTATTTGGTGTGTGCCAAACATAAAAATGCTCCCCATGTGGTGTGTGCCAAATACAATGCTCACCATACTTGATGTGTGCCAAATGCAAAAGAAATATGTTTTAACTATCAAATCACAATCAATCGCTTAATATAAATATATACATGATATATAACATTTAATATATTTTAAGTTATATTTCATGTATATATTATCAAGATGTTTGAGAGTGGTTCTAGATCTATAGGACTTATAATGTAGAGAGAGATAGAGGGTGGGAATGAGACTTAATAATGGAGATAAGGGATAGAGAGTGGAGAGGAATAATATAATAGGATGAGAGAGAGAGAGAGAGAGAGAGAGAGAGAGAGAGAGAGAGATGGAACCGCTCTCAAACATCCTAACATTATATACATGAAATATAGCTTAAATTATAAGAAAATAAAAATGCATATTGAAATATGACTTATACTTAAAAGTTATAGTTCATGTCTATATTATTTCTTCAAGATTGTATTTGACTTGAGTTTGAAGAACTTGATCAAAGTGTGTGTGTGTGTGAGAGAGAGAGAGAGGCATGTTTTCAATACAATATTTCCAGGTGTGTGTCATATTTAGCACATGCCAAATATGGTGCACATTCTACCATTTTGGGGGGACCAAAAAAGTGATTGGTAAATTTTTGGTCCCTCATCTTTTTGCACTTACCCATGCCTTAGTAGATTTCATGAGATAGGTTGATTATTTTTTGAGACTCTTTACATTGTTGGAATTGCTTTTTAATTCTCTATTTTTGTAGGTACTTTTGGAAGAGCGTGGACTCTACACTTTATTGTAATTGTTCTTACTAATAACATAATTGAGCTTTGTATTTTTTAGTGTGGATTTTTTCCCAAATGGGTTTTTTTGTGTGTATCTAGTGTTTTGTGTTTATTTGTTTAAATCTAATATTTTTATGTGTATTGAATCTATAATAGTCTTGAAGGGTTTGTAAGAAATTTTTTCATTACCTCTCCTATTAGATTTAGCATTTGGAAGTGTTATTTTGCACTTTTCTTTTATTCAAGGCTTAATATATAATTTCTCATAATGGTGTTATACTTTATAATTTTCAATGATTTCCCATTATTAGTAAAGATAGTGGAACATATTCAAAAATCATTGAAGAGGTGGCTAAGGATTAAACCTTTTTATATGGGTTTTGATGATGAATGAGAGTAGAACATCTTTAACACACATGAAAATTTATTTGGTAGAAATGATAATGTATATATGGTTGTTAGAAGATGGGGGATTAAAATATTACCAATAAGGTTGAGACCTTGTATAAAAAAATGTTCATGGAGTGGTAATAGGTTGTAAAGCTTATGATGGAGCATGAATTGGGTCCATGTGCTTCTAACAAGCTTGGCATTTCTTCACATGCTGACAAGAATTTGATTCTATGGTCGGCAAATAGAATCATGTGTTCAAGATCTTCTTAGATAGGATTATGTCATTTTTAGGATCACCACAAATACCATTATGGACTTATTTAAGTTTTATATTATCCTTAGGATATCTAATAATATTTTCAATATTGTCCCTTCAACATAGTGTGTCAATAAGAAGAGAATGAGAGGAGCACTAGATAAGGGGAATTCATTTATTAAATCATAGATTGGGTGAGATGGTTTGGTCATGGAGATAAGAATAGACTTCAATGTACCGAGATATATTAATACCAATGGTTTTTATACCATTCCAATTTTAGGGGTGTCTTAAATGAGGATGTGAAGTTGTTCCACATGGAAATGGTAGTCACAAGAATTATCAGGCACAACTAAAAGAGATCCAAAAGTAGCCACAATTTTATTGCCTTAGTGATGATGTAAGGGATTTGTTCAAAAGACATCTTGGAAATATTTATTGAAACTATCCACCATGTGCTTATAGGGTGTAATATTATCATTCTTTGTGAGGAACTCAATGTTGACTTGATTTATAACTAGTTGTAAATCACCAAAAACTTGTAAAATACGTAATATTCTATTATACTACCATTTGGACACCAAATACTAGTGCTTCATGTATTAAACTGTTTTATTTGTACAAGATAAACTAATACAAAATTCCTTGAGGATGGATGTTCATGAAAAAACCATGTGAACCAAAGGATCCATCAAAATATAATGTTAATGGTTTAAATTCTTTGATATGAAAGATAGACTCATCAAGAAAATCTATGATTAAAAAATGATTAATCAAGAGTGGAATTATTGATCTATCCTAACACCCAAAAGAGGTCCATCACTTATACCTAATTTGAGACATCATAAATGCACCACCTTGATCCTTATCATGACTTAGCTAAATAACCTAATTGAAAATTCTAGAAAATGTAGGTAAATGATTGTCAAGCTTTGCACTCTTGATCTTCTCCTTTCCAGCATCATTTTCATTCTTTCCTCTACTCCTCTTCCCATGAGCCCCTTTCCCTCTCTTATTCACCTAATTTTATCTTTTAACAATAGATGCTTCCGTATAATCCATTCCAAGTCTTCTCATCAATCATCTACCTTTGAGATTACTCCTTCACTCTTTATCTTTGGAAAGAGTTAAGAATTAGGCTTGTAGACTCCCACTACAAGTAGCCAAAGCATATGACCATCTTTTATGCATAAACCATCCCACTTTTTTATTGAGCAGAAGCTTTCAGACACATGTCCTCCTAGCACTTGTTCTCTATTATACTTGAGTCAATTTCCCCAACCACTCATTGGTGTGATTTATGTGGACACCACACATTTCAAACCCATTTCCAAGAAAAGGATTACAAGGACACCTGCACATGTGGCACATGTACAGATCATTTCATTGTACCTTCTAAAGACTATGGTGCCCACTTCTTCGAAGGAGGTTCATTTATGGGCCACATGAATATTCCATAAAGACTTACCAAATTGGGAAACATCATCATGTATCAAAGGGATAATTACAATAGTGTTGGTGCACATATAGGCTCGCACTTAAAATTTTAAAATTTAGATTTACCTTGGTTCTCAAATCTCATCGAACTGGGTTCATATGGTTCAGTTAGTTCACATCATACACAATTTGGTTCAAGAACATGCCTTGAACCACTTTGAACCGATTCAAACTAGTTCGACTAGTACAAACAGGTTCAAGAGGTTCATAAAGTTCAAATATGATTCACAGATTCAATATAGCAGTTTAATACAATGATCAGTTTTCAGATGTACAATTATATGGCAGAGGTACAATTCCATGGCCCAAATTTTTTGGTTCAGTTGGTTCAAACTAGTACAATATGGTTCAATTGGGTTCGACATGTTTGAGCTAATTCAAGGTTGTTCAGAGAGTTCAACCAGTTCAAATTCAAAGCTCCAAGGTTTAAAAGTTTCAGAATGTAATGACTCTCCAAATTTAGAAAAAAGGTTACATATACAGGAAATAAGATGATATACATGAAATAAGATGACCTCAAGTTAGTTACATCAAATAATGTGAAGGAATTTCATGGAGGCATTAAATGAGTTGAATGTCATGGAATGATAAAGAAGAATCAAATGACATGTGGGAACACCATCAGACTGAAGAAATTATAATAAAAACTTATTTGTTTTGACAGTATTTTGACAGAAACATGGGTCTCAATGTGGGGAGAATATCTTTGTGTTCCACAGTTGGATTGTGCTCAATTTTAGATATGTGTTGCATAACCTAATTCTCTAGATTCTCACTGGAGTGATTTTGAAACTAATATCTGGTTTTTGAGATAAAAACAACAGAGTATAGCATCACGAAACTACCAGTAAATATTTTATGTTCACCCAACAAAATGAGTATTTTCATTTTGGGTTGACACATTTATATGCCACTTGTTCAAATGTCATTTAAATGTGTTAAGAAGTATCCTTATACACTTCTAAATTAATAATTTATAAAGATATCAAAATATAAATGTGAGAAATTTATCGAGAGATGAAAGGAAAAAATATAGATTAACTATAATCCATTCAAGATTGGGTTATATAACTAAATAATCATCTCATTGAGCTATTTATTGTAAAAAGAGGGGGAAGGGGATTCTTTTTCTAGAGACTGTGTTATGGGAAAGGGGGTTTCTTTCTATTTTCTTTTGTAATGTAAGGGAAAGGATATCAGATGTTGAAAACAATGATTTGTGGGAGAAGAAATAAGATCTTTGTTATCTTTTTGTCTTTTCAAAGAAGAGAGATATGTGTGTCAGGACTTTAAATTTGTATACATATCTTTTGATCTGGATTAATCTTTGAATTATCTTGGTCCTCTTTGAAATGAATATTGTCTCATTTAGTTGCATACCTATTTATAATTAGATCTTTGAATCCTGATTATTTATGTATTTTAAAGGAATGATAATCTTTTCTCTCACTTATTTTCACCATAATGTGGGGTCTTAATAAGTGGACTTTGTGTCACTTATCTATTGTTCTTAGTTGTTCATTTCTTTTGCATCTATTATGTGTTTACGGGTAGATGTTTGTGTCCTTTCCATGCTTTTGGGTTAAAAGCATTTGTGTTCGTATTTTAGTGGATTCATTAAAGATCTCACATGGAGAGTTGTACCCAAGACAATTCAGAGGATGCTTATGTATTTCAATTGAAAAGAGATCCAACTGTAAGTCGCAAATATTTGTCTTTTCGGTCTAGGCATTTTGGGAGTCATTTTAAGATTGTTTTTTTTTAAGATAAATCTATTCACTAATAGGTAGCTAGAAAAAATAGATTTATTTCCATGATGGTGATGATATTTGAGAAATTAGTACAGTTGGTACCTGTATTTTTTCTAAGTATGATAGCTAGTGGTGTAAAAATATTCACCATGGGAATTCATTAAGGACTACCATGATTATACCAATATTATCATGCAACAAGGGGAGAACCTTTTCCATATAAAAGGTAGTATCGATTGTAAGAAGAGGAGGTTCAGATTTGTAACCCTTCTTTTAAAGCTAGGAGAAGCATTTTTATTTTACAGTAGTTTTTGAAGAATGTATTCTAAAAAATATTATAATTTGTGATCTATTTTTCAGCTATAGCATGTTTATTGTTAATAAATTATAGGGATTGTACCTATGTCTCCCTTTTCCATTTTATTATCAATGTGTTTTGTGTTGATTTCTTGTATGATAGGTCTAGTTTATTAATGTTGGTCTCTATGTCTTCCACTTATCTTTAAAAATCATGGATCGTGTAGGTATTTTACTCTTCCATGTGCTTTTAACATAGAAGATGAATTGTATCCCTAGGAATCAATTCCCCAAAATGCCTAGTTATTGTAAAATGTTGAATGTGTTTTTTCCCACACCCTTATAAGAACTATTTATGTCTAGATCTTGAATACTAATTTTCGTGTGGCTTAGGTTAAATCCAAATAATTGTGTCTTCCTTCTTGAAACAAATGGTATTCATCTTAAGGCACTTTGAATACTTCATGTTAGAGTGGAATTCATTTTCTTGATCTATTTATCAAATGCACTTTGTCTCCCTGAAGCTCTAGACCTATCTATTTTCCTATCTCTCCTTGTCCTCCCTCTCTATATCACTCTCTCCTCCCTCCCCAATCTCTAAACCTTGAAATTTCTTAGACTTAGTCAAGTTTAAACACTCATTGATCTCCTATCATCATTTTTCCTCTATCACTATTTCACTCTCTTTATCTCCCTCAATCTTTAGACATATCTTTCTTCTTATCACTCTCCCTCTCCCTTTCTCCCTCGCTCCCTTCTTCCCTCTATTTTTATATTTATCTTACTCTCTTTGTCTCTCCTAAACTTTATATCTATCACTCTCCTTTCTTCTCTCTATTTACCTCTCCCTCTATCTCATTATCTCCTCTCTCCCCCAAAATCTAGACATATGTTTCTACCTATCTCTCTTACCCTTTACTCTTTTCTCTCTCTTTGTCTCTCCCTCTCCCTCTCTCTAAATACATCCCCTCACTCCCTTCCTACCTCTATTTATCTACATAGCTCTCCTTCCCTCATTCCCTCTCCATCCTCCTCCTATCACCATATATATACATATGTATATATGTTTATACATGTACATATGTGCATATGTGCATGTGTGTGTACATATATATGTACATGTGTATATAGATACATATATGTCTATTTCTCTACATAACTTTCCTTCCCTCCTTTCCTCTCCACCCCCCTTGTATCACTATACGTGTACGTGTACGTGTACGTGTATGTGTATGTGTATGTGTATGTGTGTATGTGTATGTATGTGTACATATGTATAAATACATACATACATATCTATAGATACATATATATGTACATATATATCTATATGTATATATAGATATATATGTATATGCATATATACACATGTATGTATGTATGTATGTATGTATGTATGTATGCATGCATGCATGTATGTATATATGTATCTATGTATCTATGTATGTATGATGTGTGGATATATGTGTGTGTGTACATGTACATATACATATATCCCCTCTCCCTCTCTCTATAGATACCTATCTCTCCTTTCCAAGCTACAATGATGATAGGAACATGTTGATTACTAAAATTTGACTAAAGCTGAAAAATTTCAAGATCTCCTTAAATATAGAATTTGCATTATGACTCCTAGAGATTTTTAATTATTCTCAAATCTATTACCAATATATACATAAAATATAAATATAACTTAAATTATGCTTAAATTTTATATTTTATGTATATATCCTAATGAAAAACACTAAGGGGATGAAAAATAAATTAGTATAAAAGCATGTACGTACTTTTTAAAACTAAAAATGCTAGAAATATCACATTTTTCTCAACAAACATGTTTTGCTTGTTTACCATAACACACATGTTATGCTAATTCAACAAAACATGTACATGATTTGTTGTTCTCATAAAATCATAGACATGTTTGTAATTCACATAACGTGTACATCTTTTTAGTTCAAATAGAATGTATGCATTTAGGCCTATACTTAAGCCTCTATGGCAACCCTTAGGCTTGGGAGCTACATTTCCCTCCTTATGACAAGTTTTTTTCTTCCAATTGGTTTCCAAGCTTCCTCATCATCATGTTCACACATTACAAAGTAGGTATTTGTAAAATCACAAACATAATTCAAACATATTTGAAGCTTTATAACCATATATCATGTTTAGATTTAAACAGCATTAACATTTTTTTAATTTCATTTACCAATGTTTCCATAGTTCTCATAGACATATTTTTATCATTTTTAAAATATCTTTTGACCTACTTTTCCAAATAAGAAACAAATTATATATTGTTGTTCTACACTTCATTCTTTACACATTCAAAAACAATTGTATTTTCAATTATTTTGGTGTAATCTTTCTGACCAGCACGTTGATGAAAAGTGCTCCCCTTAATACCACAAACACAGAACAAAAATAGAGACACAACAACAATTTGCAAGAATAGAAAATGGGCTTCTTATTATCTCCACAAGTGTGGAATTAAAAATTTCAGAATTACAATATGCAAAGCCACATGGGTATTTTCCTTACAAGATTCTATAAGACAAAACCTCTAATTTAACTACTTAGAACTGTCCTAGAAAACACTACGAGCCTTCTTTATAGAGACAAATTTCCACCGCCTGGGAAGGTTCTAGAATTTTAGCCATTGAGGCCGACCACCTCTGGAATTATTTTATTTTTCATTTTTATTACATTAGAGTTGGCTTAAAATAACTTTTGGAACTCAAAAGAAATTTTGAAGGAAATTCATTTTCTTCCATTTTAGGTAGCACAACTTTTGGGGACCATAAGTCATCACCTGTTGACCTGATTGGTTATTATCACCCCATTTTAGAAATGGCACAAAGTGTTTTACAACGCCTGACTTGCACAAGATCTAGTTAGTTGAAATTTAGACCCCTTTTCAGAGCCTCTAAAGCCTTTAAAACTGAGTTTAAAGTTTTTGTACCCTGCTACCAATACCAAAAAAATTCAATATCTTCAAAACTAGACTTTATCTTGCAATGAAAATTTATTGATAGGTTATTATGACCAAAGTGAATCTCCAAGTAAGAAAATAGAGCATTCTAAGCTCAAATGAAAAATTAACTAAAAATAGTAAATTTCCAAAAATAGAAGCTCTGCACAAGATAGCCCTTATTGAAAAGAAACCAAAAATATTTTTGGGTGATGCAAGATTTCCCTTACACCCAGGATTGATGCAGGAGCATCCTAGGTGTAAGAGCAATCTTGCATCACCCCAAAATATTTATGTTTTTGTATTCAATAAGGGTTATCTTGTGCAGAGCTGCTATTTATGGAAACTTGCTATTTTTAGTAAGTTGGTCATAAATCTCAGAATGTTCTAATTTTACATGTGGAGGTTCATCTCAGTCATATCAGCCTGCCAACAAAGTTTCATGGCTAGATCAGGTCTAGTTTTGAAGATATTGAAGATTTTCGGTATTGGCAGCAGGATACAGAAACTTTGAACTCAGTTTTGAAGGCTTTAGAGGCCCCAAATGAGGTCAAAAATTTGGGTGACGGGTGCTTGTGTAGGTCAAGCCTAAAGAGTGCTTCGTGGTGTTTCTGAAATGGGGTTATAATAGTCAATCGGGTCAACTGGTGATGACTTATGGTCTCCGGAAGTCGGGTCACTTGAAATGGCGAAAAATAATTTTCCTTCAAAATTTTTGTTCGGGTTTCAAAATTTATTTTGAGCCGACTTTGATGTAATAAATTGAAAATTAAAATAATTCTAAGTTTGGTCGACCCTTAGGGCTAAATTTCTGGAACCTTCTCAGGTGGTGGAAAATGCCTATATAAAGAAGGCCCGTAGTGTTGTCTAGAGAAATTCTGGGTAGTAGATCTGGGTATTGATTCGAGGCTTAGTCCTACAGAATATTGTAAGGGAATGCCCATGTGGCTTTGCATATTGTAATTCTGAAAGTTTGTAATTCCACATTTGTGTAGATAATAAGAAGCCAATTTTCTATTCTTGCATATTGTTGTTGTTTCTATGTTTCTGTTATGTGTTTGTGGTATTAAGAGGAGCACCCTTCATCAAAGATGCTCCTGCATCACACACCCGGGGTAATTTGAGAAGTGACCCTATTACATCTTAGATGTGCAAAGGAAAACCAAGATGGTTAACTTCCTCCCTTGTCAACCATGATGAATCTTCTACAAGTCATCATTTCCATTTGACCAAATATTCTTCATGTCTTGTTCCTTGTGCTTCCGCCAACACGACTATCCAGTATATCATCAATCTCCTAGGTAGTTGAAGTAGTTGTTGGATTAATCCACTATGCTTTAGTGATCTCATCTTCAACACCCCCCTTCATGATACTCTGACAGGTCTAAAATGTTAAATACTAGTGAAATATTCAGCTTAATGGGAAACTCTACTTTAATAGGCATTTCTTGAGTCATGTTTCTTCAGTACCTTACATGGCCCAAACTTCTTCATTTTTAACTTTTTATATGTACCTACTGGAAATCACTCCTACAAATGAACCATGACTTCATCTCCAACCTGAAATTCATTATGTCTCATTTTCTCATCTACCTTGGCCTTATACTGCATATTCATCTTGGTAATGTGATTCCTCACCTCCTCATGGATGTTCTTCAAATGTTCTATAAAATCATCAGCTTCAAAACTACTTATCTCTCCTTTGTCTATATTCCTCAACTCAGAAGCATTTCTAGGACTACTTCCATATACAATATGGAATGGTGATTTACCAGTGCTCATGTTCACAAAATTATTATATGCAATATATGCATGTGGTAAAATAAAATCCCATCATGTTGGCTTATCTCCAACCAAACATCTCAGCAAATTCCCTAAACTCCTATTCACCACCTCTATTTGTCCATCAATTTTTGGATGATGTGATGAGTTGAACTTCAAATATGTCTTTAACTTCTTCCATAATGTGCGCCATAAATATCCAACAAACTTCGTGTCTCGATTTGAAACTATGCTCTTTGGCAGACCATGTAGTCTCACCACTTCTTTGAAAAATAATTCTGCCACATGAAAAACATCATTAGTCTTCTTGTAGGGAATGAAATGTGTCATCTTTGAAAACCTATGAACTACCACAAAAATTGAATCATGTCTCCATTGAGTCCTTGTTAAACCAAGGACAAAGTCCATACTAATATCCTCTCATGGATTCTCTTGTATAGGTAATGGCTGACACAACCCTGTATTCTTCTTTGCTCCTTTTTTCATTTGGCATACTCTACAACTCTGTACAAATTTATTGACATCTTGCTACAACTGTGGTCAGTAATAATTCTCACTAACCAGAGCAAGGGTTTTATCTCAACCAAAATATTTAGCCAATCCTCTACTATGATTCTTCTTGATGAGATTCTCCTTCGTAAAAGTTGGTGGAATGCACAACTAACTCCCTTTGAATAGCATACCATCCTGGATGATGAAATCCAACCACTTTGTTTTCTCTAGAGTAATAGGTTTTGCACAAGCTTTCTAAGCTTCACCAAAATCAGGATCCTTTGCATACAAACTCTTGAGTTTTTTGAACCCAACCACCTTAATCTACATCTCTATCAGTAAAAGTTGTCTTCTACTAAGTGCATATGCAACCCTGTTAGACTTCCCACTCTTATGTTTCAAAACAAATGTGTAACTCTGCAAAAACTCAATCCATTTCAAATGCCTCTGGTTCAACTTTCCTTGACTGTTCAAATATTATAAATCTTGATGATCAGTATACAAAACAAACTCCTTAGGAAGAAGATAGTGTCTCCACTTTTTCAATGCATGAACTATAGCATAAAATTTATGATCATAAACAGAATATTTTCTCTTGGCATCATTTAAATTTTCACTAAAATAAGCAAAAGGTTTACCTTCTTGGCTCAAAATAGCTCTTCTTACATTACCACTAGCATCACAGTCTACTTGAAACACCTTATTAAAATTTGAAAGTGCTAAAACATGTTATTTTGTAACTTTTTGTTTCAACAGTTTAAAACTCTTATCTGCCCCAGTAGTCCACTTAAACTCTTTCCTATCCCCTCTCATTGTTTCAGTCAAGGGTCCATAAATACTGCTAAAACTCCTGATAAACTTTCTGTAAAAGCTAGCCAAACTATGAAAAGATCTTACCTCAGTAGCACTCCTTGGAGTAGGCCATTCGAGGATAGCCTTCACTTTCTCTAGGTCCATTTTTAGACCTTTTTTCTGAAACTACAAGTCCCAAATACACTAACTCCTTCACAAAACTGCACTTCAAATTAATCAACAATTTATCTTCCCTTAACTTCTCAAACACCCTACGAATATGCATTATATGCTCCTCCAATGTCTAAGTAAAGATCAAAATATCATTTAGGTAAACAATGACAAACTTATCGAGAAATTCTTTCAGAACCTCATTCATGAGTCGCATGAAAGTGCTCGGTGCATTGGTTAGCTCAAAAGGCATGACTAACCACTCATACAACCCTTCCTTTTTCTTGAAGGCAGTCTTCCATTCATCTCCTTCTCTAATCCTAATTCTAGTGATATTCACTCTTCAGATCTATCTTTGAGAAATACACAACTCCACTCAAACAATCCATAATATCATCCATCTGCGACAATGGAAACTTATACTTGATTGTGATCTTGTTGATAGCCCTAGAATCTATACACATCCTCCATTATTTATTCTTCTTTGATGATAATACTATTGGAACAACACATGGACTCAGACTCTCTCGAATCAACCCCTTCTACAGCAACTCATATGCTTGTCTATTTAATTCTTCACTTTCTTCTGGTGTCATTCTGTGTGCTAGCTTATTTAGAAAAATGGCTCCTGGAATCAAGTCCATCTCATGAATAATATTCCTAGGTGGTAATCCATCAAGCACATTATTAGAGACAATATCCTAAAGCTTATTCAACAAATCTACAACTTCTATAGGTGCATCTTCTACTTCCTCTTTACCAACTTTTGGAATTAGAGAAAAACACATATGTTCATGCCTCATACCCTCTAGGAATTTTGTTCCATCAACAAAACTTATACTTGCATCACTACATACATTTTATTCTATGTCCTTCAATGGCTTTAGCTTATGTCGCACTCCATCCTTTGTCAGGGAATAGATATTCACACAACCATCATGCACAGTATGCCTGTCAAATTGACACGGCCTATCGAACAACATATGACATGCATCCATAGGTATGATATCACATAGTACCTCATCATGGTATCCTCCAATATTGAACTTCACTAGGCACTGTTCATTAACCATGACGTTATGGTTATCCTACACCCAAGCGACCCGGTATGGACATGGGTGTTTCTGCCTCTTGAGCTTTAACTTTGTGACCATCTCTTTAGACACTAAATTTTTAGTGCTTTCACAATCAATAATCACATCACAACACTTATCCTCACACTTGCATCTAGTGTGAAACAAGCTCCTCCTTTGCTCAAGTTCATTCTCACCACTCAACAAGACTCTTATGTTAACTAGAAATTCTTCTCTTTCAGCATCTTCAGAATGTGATGATTTGGAATCTTCATCCACATGTGAAACTCTAGCCTAGACTTTAGTTCTCATATCTACCCTTCCTTTGCATTGTGGACATTCATATGCCCTATGACCTTCTTCTCCATAGTGAAAACATGTTCCACAGAAACCTCTTCTTCCTGATCCTTACCCTCTTCCTCTATGATCTCTATTATTTTGATCATGGAAATGATTGAAATTGTTTCTTCTCTATTTTTTACTATTATTGGCCTCATCCTTCTTAATCTGGTCTTCATTTTAGCCTCCATAAGATTGTCCACTGGATCTTCCACCACAACCTCTTCCGCTTTGTCTACTCTCAAACTTCTTGTTCATCCTTTCTTCTACTCTTAGGGAAAACTGGTATGCCTTTTAAATACTATTCATTTAGACCAAATTAAACTCCTCTTGAATGCTCTATCTCAACCCATTAAGGTAACAGGAAACTTTCTCCTTATCATCTTCTGCATGGCGTGTTCTGATGAGGACTTGATAGAACTCCTCCATAGACTCTTGAATAGATCTTCCTGCTTCCTTCAACCCATGCATTTTCTTTAGTAGATCAAGCTCATAATCAACAAGATGAATTGTTGCGTCAATTTATCTACCATCTGATCTCATCTTGTGATTTTCTGCTTTCCTCTTTTATTTCACTCCAATTGAATCTCTTGCCACCAGATCTTCGTATGACCCTTCAATTTATCCTTCGCAAACTTGACCCTATTAGGATCCTTGATATCTTCATACTCAAAATATTATTCTAATTCATTGATCCAGTCGATCAACTCCTCTAGGTTAATATTTCCTGAAAATGTAGGAACCTCAATCTTAAGTCTTTTTCCAATATTGGAAATGGCTCAAAAAAGTCTTTCTTCCTCTTGGATCATAATTTTGGCTTCTCCTTCCTAATCAAAATTTTCTTCATCTTCAGCTTCATCCCTGCTTTCATCTCTTACTACAAGATTCATTCCTTTGTGAATCTCTTCTTGCAATGCTTGCACTTATCTTTGGAGGGCTCTAACCTCAGGTGGCACACCTCTGACTCTTTCATCACGTTCCCTTCATGGAGGCATTTTTGTGCTTATCACTGAACCCCTAGACCACGGTCTTGGTGTAAAATGCCTCATAGTCGGCAATCTATCTACACACTCATAAAATTCTGCTCTGATACCCCTTAATGAAGGGTGCTCCCCTTAATACTATAAACACATAACAGAAATAGAGACACAACAACAATTTGCAAGAACAGAAAATGGGCTTCGTATTATCTCCACAAGTGTGGAATTATAAATTTTAGAATTACAATATGCAAAGCCACATGGGCATTTTCCTTACAAGATTTTGTAAGACAAAACCTCCAATATCTACCTAGAAATGCCCTAGAAAACACTACAGGCCTTCCTTATATAGACAAATTTCCACCGCTCGGGAAGGTTCTAGAGTTTTAGCCATTGAGGTTGACCACCTCTAGAATTATTTTATTTTTTATTTTTATTACATTAGATTCGTCTCAAAATAACTTTCGGAACTTAAAAGAAATTTTGAAGGAAATTCATTTTCTTCCATTTTAGGTAGTGCAACTTCTAGAGACCATAAATCATCACTCGTTGACCTCATTGGCTATTATGAACCCATTTCAAAAATGGTGTGAAGTGTTCTACAGTGCTTGACTTGTGCAAGCTCTAGTTAGCATAAGTTTCAACCCCTTCCAAAGCCTCTAAAGCCTTCAAAACTGATTTCAAAGTTTTTGTACCTTGCTGGCAATACCGAAAATTTTTAATATCTTCAAAACTAGACTTGATCTTGCAATAAAACTTTATTGGCATGTTGTTATGACCAAAGTGAACCTCCAGGTAAGAAAATAGAGAATTCTGAGCTCAAACAAAAAACTTACTAAAAATAGTAAATTTTTAAAAATAGAAGCTCTGCACAAGATAGCCCCTGTTGAAAAGAAACCAGAAATATTTTTGGGTGATGCAAGATTTCCCTTACACCCAAGATGTTCCTGCATCACACGCTTAGGTATCTAATTTTCAAAATCTGTCCACTTTGAAAAATATTTTTAAAATACTTGATAAAAAATTACAAAAAAAACACACAAATTTTAGTACTCACTCTTAACTACTTTTCTACCAGAGAATTTTTTAAAATATTAAATATAACTAAAGATTTTTTTTTACTTGCACACTAGACATTATCTTGTGTTTTATTGAAAAAATAGGAACACTTTCATGTGTAAGAAGGATTTGACCCTCTTAGTCTTATCCAATTTTGAAAAAAATTAGTAGCTTAGAAACTAGTTTCAGATTACTACAATCCTTGTTTTGATATCTTCAAATTTTGAACGCATGAGTCTAAAATTGCTCCTCTAAGTTCAAGTTTAGTTGATTTCAAAAAGAAGAAGAAGAAAAGTGACCACTTTTGACCCCCTTTTTGTTCATCATCTTGATATAGATGCACAATAGTTTGTCAAAATGTGTTTTAGATGAAAGAAGAAAATGTTAAAATTATTTGGTGTATTTGAGGGTTCATGAACTTCTAGTAATTTATTTAATGTAGGACCAAAGCTCGATCTCTAATGGTTACTATCTATCTAGGGTTGCATGGATTTCATTAATGTTATTTCTGGAATGTTTGAAGACCCAAGCCCAAAAATCTAACACTCTTCTTGATGACATGTTTCAAAAGTGTGAGAACACCATTAATTCTCAACAACTTCTCCAACCTCTATTTTTTTAGCCTTGGGAGCTATGAAAACATCTAAATTACTTTTTTGCATGGATTTAAGGAGTAAAACGGTATCCATGCCCCATTTATTTTTGTTTGATGTCCCTTCCTCAAGGACACATTCCAAGACCATAAAAATTATGGGCAATCCCCTTCAAATTTTCTCTCAAAATTGTAAATCACAAATGATAGGACATGTTCAAGTCACAAGAGGTGTATAATCGCAACTCTTCAAGGCCCATCTAGGATTACATTGACAAATTATCATGTTAGAGATACTAGATGGTGTGTGTGGTTAGGGTTTCTATTTTCCTATGTACCCTATTTTTTCTCCTAACATCTAGTTATGGTTTAAAAGGTTCTCAAGTCTCATTGTAAGGGGTTCTTCCTTTGTTCTCTACAAGGAAATATACATTTTTTTAGTATTTTCTATAGCTATAACTAGCTCCATGCCTCTAAATGAATAAAGTTTTCATTTTCATCTCTTCCCACCTCAATAATATTGTGCATATTTTATTTAATTCTATAGTCTAATGGATATTTCTATACTTTCTACAACTATCCTCATTTACAAAGAAACTCTTATGATTCTTATGAAATTTCTTCTTCGTATTGAAATATTGCTTCTAATTATTTTAACATTCATTTCTATAATTTTTGTATGGGAACTTAACCATACGATGTCTCGCTTCTCCATAATTAAAACATTTAAAAGTTTTCTTAACCTAATACTTACCAAAACCTCTTTGCAATCTTCTAACAAATTTTGGCTCCTCCAAATATGATTCATCATCATAACCAAAATCTTCTTGCTTCTTGGGAATATTGAAAGTAGCCTCCTTTCTGAGCATTTTGTCATTATCAAATCTCATCACACAATAAATCTAAGACTCGTGTAACTCATTCATAGCATGTTTGTTTAGATCTTTAGCCTCTCCAATTGCAGCCACCTTGGGGTCAAACCTTGGGGGTAGAGATATGGTTATCTTCTTCACAATTACAATTTCCTTCAATTTTTTATTGAGTCCACTAATAGAGATGACTATCTCATCATCTTGAAGCAGGAAAGAAACAATATTATCATCTTTTATTTTTAATAATTTCAAAATGAGCTATGCAAGTTTGAAGCTTTGTATCCTTAACTTTCTCGTATCCATCATAAATTTTTTGCAATCTTACCCACACATCCTTCATTATCTTGTCTTGCATGACTTTCACAAACTCAAAATAGTTAAACCACATAAAATAGCATCCCTTGCTCTAGCATTATCCTCACAAGCCTTCTTTCTAACATTATCTTATGGGGGACTATATGGAATTTCATATCCATCCACAACTGATTGTCAAAACTCAAATCCAAGAGCCATCTAATAATATTACATCCTTCTACTTGAAAAGCATAGTTAGAGCTATCAAATAATGGAGCCTGATTTGAAGACAAACCTTCTAGAGTGACTCAATGTGCCATCCTAGGTCTACTTGAAGTTGCTAATTTTTTTCAATGAACTTAGCTCTTATACCAATTGAAGTGCATACAATATACTAAAAGGGGGAGAGTGAAACAATATATCACACTTTTAACTTGATCAAACATTAATCATAATTAATAAATTATACATGCAATATCCTCAAAACATTAGAGTGGTAGTTACTAATCTTCTTAATAATGTAAGAATTAAACACAAAATATTATTGACCACCAAATGGGATATAGACACTAGTCCAGATAAATAAGGATATCTGGCAACAAATCTCCATAATAGATAACTAAGGGAATAGATTAGACTATCAAGATACCATCTAAGGTTTGTGTCCCTCATAGTAGATGTAAGTATAGACATGATATTTAGTCACTAAGTGACTGAAGATAATGATAGAAGAGAGAGGAATAAGATATAAAGTACAAAGAGATATAAGTGATGTACTTTACATATTGAGATATTAATATAAAGAATTTTTATTACGGTCCTAATACATCTCAAGTTTCTCCTCCACCTGCAAAGACATTTGTTGTACCTTTATTGAGGGAGACTCTTATTTTTGTTAAGAAAGATAATTCATCTCTTGTTGTTGATTTATTGAGTCCTACTAGTAAGTCGTGCAACAGGGATCAATTTGTCTTCCTAATTGGGATTCCTATTTAAGAGTCATTGATTCAATATCTATGGAGTCTCACATTTCAAATTTGGAGGATATATTAGAGGGTTTATCTCCCCTATTTGATGATAGTCATAACTGTTGTCTTTGGACCTTGTTCAAAACCAATTTCTATTAGTTCCTTGTTTGTCACCTTCTATTATTGTTAGGCATAAACCTGATTGATTTATGACATCTTCATCATTCAAGGATTTGGTGACAGATGAAGTTTTTGGAGACAATCATCATACATTTGGATTCTACTTCCTACCAATTCTTGTCCAAAATGGGAAAAATTATTGCATTTGTTCTTGGTTTATCTTCTTCAAAAATGGTTATGATTTGATGTTCTTGAATGTTCATCATAATTTATCCTCAAGCCTTCATCTTTGATATTGGTACTTTTCTCTTATGGGGAAATACATTATCTTCCTTTTTCTCCTATGGGGGGTATATTGATTGTACTTATGTGACTGATTCATAAATTAGGGGGATATTTAGAGTCCTTCATGCTTGGTCACATGTACCTCTTCATTTATTTTTATCTCTTTTGTTAAGGAGTTTTTTCCCACTAGGTTTTTCTCCTTTTCTCTTTTAATGAGAGTTGCATTGGTGTTTACATGGGTACCTAATCAAGCCTTGTTGTCAAAAACTATTAGTGCTTGCATTTTTCATTCATTATTAGCTCTTTAGCTTATTCCTAAATTAATCTTAAGGGAAGTATTCAAGTCATTAGGACATTATATGATTATTTAATTAATTAGATCGTTTAATTACTCTATTCATTTAGGCTAAACATAGGAGTTCTTTTATCTTTTATTAGATTGTGTTTTGTTTAGCACATGTTGTCTTATTCGTTATGTATTTATAGATCAATTGGTTTATGTTTTTCCTTCAACTACCAATTCAGAGCTCCTTCTCATTGTGAATTTCTTTCTTTAATAGTAAAATTTTTAATAAAATAAAAAATGACCAGGAACCATAGTTGGGCCAAGAAATAATAAAAGCCTCAAGAAATGTCTTGTTGATTCATTTTGGATTTAGATCAAAACACCATATTATTGTCAACATTGATACTCTTTGTAAATTTGAGCATTTCTTGTGTTCCACTATAAATTTTTAAATAAATTAATCAACGGTTTCTAACCAGAATAAACTAAGTAGTAGAATGACAATATATCCTAATTGTCATGAGATAGAGGTGCTTTGTTGTATTCTTGAGCAGTCAGGTGCAACCATAGAAATCAGGGGCTCATTCTTGGGGTGAAACATGTGTAGGAAATAGGCAACAAGCAACTCAGATGGGGGTGAATCAATTGCTCCCAAAACACTTAAACCTTCAAACCATTAACCCCTTTAAATATGAAACCCTTGATCACTTAAACTCTTATTATTGATTTGCAGAATGTAAAGTGAGTAAACAAAAATCATAAAATATCAACACCACATAACACAAATATTTTTATCATGGAAACCTAAATTAGGATGAAAACCACAGTGGGGTTGAAACCCATAATAAGAGCAATGCCTTGTTAGAAGTATAGACTTAATACAATATAGAGAATGTGCATGCATTCAAGCACACTTCCTAGAGTTCACTACTCAATTTACCTTGGGCACCCACCCTAAGGAAGTCTCACTAACTTACAATCACAATTCAGACACCAATCTAAGAATTCATGAGCTATATGATAGCATCTTCCTATGCCTCGATTAATTCATTTTTAGTACTTTCAGATCCCTTGTTGCAATTCTCTCTACCACATCCAGATGAGAAATCCAACCCTCAATAGATCTATAAAATTTCTTCACTAGAAACCTCTTGCATCAACAATCCTCCAAAAAGTGGTGCATACACACAACAGCTCAAATCAAACCCTAGTTTACAATATTTATCAAGAACTAGGTCGGTAAAACCTGATCCTCAAACATTCAACTCTTAGTGCCAAAATCAACCATCAAGATCATTGTGCGCTTCCAAATATCCCTTATATCTATCAAGAACACCTTGATATCATCACCACAAACCTAAAATGTTTTACCAATCGCACATAAACAATTTTTATAATCTTGTATTGGCACGTCGACGAAGAACTCAAAAATATAACTTAAATCCATTGAACTTGGTCACCTTGATCAATGTAAGTTGCCAACTCATCAGACGCATAATCCTAGATCATCCTAAGGTATCATGAAACTCAAAAAAATAATCAAATTCATCACTCCCATCGGATTTGTCAACTCCTTATGATAACTTCAAGAACATTGTTATCCTCAACTGAAATACTTGTAAATGTCATGCGGACAATCAGAATCATAAACCTTTTGAATGGTAGACACATTGCAATGTCCTCAACACATTTCCATTTGTACAACCAAATATATCACCTTGAGCACGTGTGTGAAACCAATCTTTGCAACTCTATGACACTATAATACTAGCAATCAGCAAAATAACCAGTATGCCATAACTTGATCAAATCATCATGTCAACAACTCAAACTTGACATGAACCATGTAAACAACCTCTACATCATCCCATGAGGTGTGTGACTCCTCATCTAACCTTCCTTCTCCATTCATCTGAACATATTGCATTAATAGAAAAATTGCATATCTGACATACAAACTACATAACAAATATCAAAACATTTGAACATCACTGTAGACATGTTGACATCAATGACAACACATCCAACTTTCCAACAATCTCCTCATTTGGCATTGATGTAAACATGTGATGGTAAAAACAATAAATCAATAATGCAATTAGAAACCAACAGTACTACCAATAGTATCCATAATATCTTCTAAAGTCTCTCTAACTATTCTTTGTTTCCTTACCTTTGTTCTTGACTCTTCTCCCCCTGGAAACAAGCTCTCCTTGGTTCCAATCTTCTCACCCTAGGAACAAGTTGTGCTTGGTTCCATTATAACTACATACTCCTCTCTCCATCAGTTTCTCCCCCTTGGATGTACACTACTCTTCTTGACTAAAACTCTTTCTTATGTGCAAGTATATAAACTGTATTTTGCTTTCTGCTCTTCTCTTCTTCACACATGTACTTAATCTTCATACCTAATTGGTGTTCACATATTATCTCTCTCCTTGATTGTGCTTTTCCTTATTATTTTTCACATATGCTTTCTCTCCCCCTTTGACATCAATGACAAAGGTGCATCACCTACTTAGGGCCACTAAACACATCCAACATCTTAAGGCTTATATTCTTGATCCGTAGTTGGAATTTAATTTTTGCAATTCCTTGTAGGTCTCTTCGAACACATTTACCTTACCATGCTTACTACTCCACCTGAGTATCAACCTCCACAAATCAATCTAGTTGTAAGATTGTTCTTTAGAGCATATTGGATTGATGCAATCTCTTGCATCTTAGTTATGATCAGGAGATGTTATTACACCTATCTTGCCTTCAAGAGTGGCCTCTTTATCAGCATTGTCTCTTATCTTCTTGCTCTTGGAGTTATTTCTTCCCTTTTGTCTTTTGTTAGCTTTCTTCTCTCATCTTTATGTATACTTTTGAAGTATTGGTCTTTCTTATTCACTTGTTGTATTCACCATTCTCTTCCACATTCTTGTCTAATCTTAGTGGACTACACTCACCTACTTATATGTCTCTGTGGTGTCTGGCAATCTATGTAGCCATGTTGTATTTGAGACATATGACAATCTTTTGTTTAATGTCTTCATTCCTCAACATAGTACATGGACATATGTCTGCTTTTCTTGTGACATAATTATTTATCCTTCTTTTATCACTTCATATCCTTGAGATATGATTACTCCTTTTATATCTAGGAAAATATTTTTTCCCTCTACAATTTGAGGCTCTATGTCTAAACTTGCCACAATAAAAACATTTACCAATGAAGCTTTGAGGTTTAGATTGTCTTACCATAGTCTTCTTGGTCCTTAACTTTTGTCCTCGATCTTTCTAACCTTTCTCTTTATACTCTGGTCCTTTGGCTTTGGGCTTTGGTCCTTTAGCTTTTTTTTTCTTGGCTTTTTTCTTCTATATTTTATCTTTAGACTTGTCTTGACCAAATTTTGAGCATTCTCCTTTCACAAGTCTAACACCATTGTTTTCTCTTTCAAGCAATGCTTCAAGTTTGGATGCTCTGACCTTGAGCTTCTCCATGTGATCATTTGTAGCTGCAATTACTTCCTTAATAGGCCTAGACCATTCATCTTCAATTGACTCAACCTCTAATATTAGGCAAATCTAATCTTTTGCGATCCTTCTTTTTTGAATTCCCTTGTTTTTGTCACCAATGATTTGTCCTTCATTGTGATTCAATCTCACATACCTTGAATTCTTCTACCTTTTCTCTACTTTTTCTACTTTTTCATCTTCTCCACTTGTGTAGGCCTCATCCTCTACACTTTCTTTCATACTTGGACTCTTGTTGTATACTTTCTGCTATTGTCTCTAATCATTACTATCCTTCTAATATTCACATTCTTTGGTCCTTGCTAAATTCTCAAGACTTTCATCCACTTTAACATTTGTGCTTTCTACCAACTTCTTTAGCCTCTTGTTATAACACCTATATGCCTTGATTTTGGTAGAATAACCAAGGAATATGCCTTCATCACTCCTTGCATCAAACTTGCCTATGTCTTCCTCTCTCTTAATGTAACATTTACTGCCAAAAATTCTAAAATACTTGACAGTAGGCACATTTCCATTCCAAATTTCATAAGGCGTCTTACTAGTATTTTATTTTATCTATGAATGGTTAAGAGTATACACTACAATGCTAACCACTTCTTTCTATAATATCTACAGAACATTTCTTTCAATCATCATGGTTCTAGTTGTGTCTAGAATTAATCTATTATTCCTTTCTACCACTCCATTCTATTGTGGGGTCTATGGAGCAAAAAATTATCTTTTGTGCTATGCATCTCACAGAATGAATTGAACTCACCTAATGTGAATTCACCTTCCATATCTGATCTTAAGCAATTCAGCTTTAGTCCTATCTCAGTTTCCACCATGGACTTGAAAACCTTAAACTTATGAAAGGATTCTGAATTTTCCTTCAAAAAGGTCACCCATACCATCTTTGAGTAGTCATAAATAAGCAACATAAAATATGTATCACCCTGCAAACTTTTTATTCTTGTAGGACCACACAAGTCAATATGAACAAGATCTAACAAACCATTAGAGTTTTCAAATTTGGAATGCAAAATAACTTGTGTTTACTTACCCAATTGGCATTGCTTGCAAGTATTATTGGCAAGCTTCTTCACTCTAGGAATGTCTCTAACAGTAGAAGTAGAAATTATAGCAACAATGTTGTCAAAGTTCACATTACATAATCTCTTATGCCATAGCCAACTTTCATCTATTTGAGCCATTAAACAAGTCTTCTGACTATTGTTCAAAAGAAATATTTTACCTCTTGTTTTGGACCTAGTAGCAATCTCCTTTACATAGTCATTCAAGATATTACACATGTCATCCTTGAAATGCAATCCATAGCCTTTATCAATCAACTAATCAACACTAAGAAGATTATGCTTCAAACTTCTACATATAATACATCATCAATGTTATTTTTTCCATCCAAAGTAATTGAACCTCTAATGTTGATCTTACCACCGGAGTTGTCACCCCATTTCACTTTTCCACCATCATGCTTCCCATAGCTTACAAATTTGCTCTTGTCACCAGTCATATGGTGAGAGCATCCATTGTCAGTCACCCATTTATGTTCCTTGACAACTTGAGCGGCTAGTGCTTTCTCTTCAACAACATCATTAACAACACTAGAAGTTATTACAATATCAGTCTTAGGCTCATCATCTTCCTTAATGGAAATGAATGTGAATTCATCATCATCCTTGTTGGCTTCAGCAAATTCAACATCAATAATACCATCATCATCTAGAGCATAATGACATCTTATTTCACTAGGATTAGGCTCATACTTAGGAACTCTAGTAAGGCACCGAGATGCATAATGTCCTACCTTACCACATGAAAAGAATTTGAAAGGAAACTTTCCTTAATACTTACTAGTGGTAGGAGCTTTGTACTGCATCCTTTTTGCAAAATTTGCTTCCAACTCTTCAATCTCTCTATCTTCTTATTCTATTTCCTTCATCTCTTTTTCCCATCTTGACATTATCCTTGTAGGTTTCTTTGTCAGATCTAATTTCTTCATGTCCTTCTATGTTGTTGTGGCTTTGAATGTTGTCTCAGTCTTGTGTAGTGCATCACCTAATGCTCGTAATTCAAAGGTTGTAAGCTTCCACACTAGCTTATCTCTGGTCACATTTGTTATTGTCTTTATTTCTTCAATAGTTGCAACCTTGTTGTCATAGGCAAGAGGCAATGTTCTTAGAATATTAAAAACAATCGCATCTTCATCAAGTGTACCTCCAGCCGATAGCACATGCCATTTTGTTGATCTTTTGTACATAGGATGAAATTTTATCCTCTTCGCTCATCTTCATAGCTTCATACTTTACTTTCAAGCTTTGTAACTTGGTCATCTTTACTATTGTGTCTCCTTCATAAAGAGTCTCCAACTTCTCCCATATCTGATTAGTTGTCTCCAATTCCATGACATTAGTCATCTCTCCATCAGTCAATCCACTCAACAAAGCTTGCTTTGCCCTAATGTTTGCCTTTGTCGCATTGATCTCATCAGGAGTTGTAGGGTTTTGAGGAGGGTTGTATGAATTCTTTGTAATCTTCCAACAGTCTTCATCAATGCATCTGAGATTTACAATCATGTGGTTCTTCCACAATGCATAGTTGGTTCCATCAAATATTAGATTGTCCTTCATTTATTTTGTCATCTTTGGATCTCCCTCAAGCTATTAGGCTTCATTCAAGGGACTAGGATCAAATACCAATAATAGGAAATAGGCATCAAGCAATTGAGAGGGAGGGCCAAACCCTGGTATCAGGGGTTTGATCCTCTTTTAGAAACTTTCAATAAAATACCCGTATGGGTAAGGCTATCGAATCTTCCCCTCCACCTCTGGTTGGATTCGGTTTTGGAAACTGTGGGTGAGGCTTTAGGGGATTTCCAAATGGTGGACTCGGATTCCTCTAAAAATTTTAAGACTACTTATGCTCGTATTCTAGTGGAGATAGATGTTTCTAAGGGTCTCCCTGAGCAGATTGCTTTGGATTCTCCTATGGGCTCTTGGATTCAAAATCTGGATTATGAGAATATTTCGTTCAGATGTAGGAAGTGTCACAAGACTGGACACCTTGTTGCTCAGTGCTTATCTAACAAAAGCAAATCAAAGAAATTGCCCTCTTGGTGGGCGGGGGCCTCAGGCCACCACTATATGGTTCAAAAATCTTCTAAAGAGGGGGGCTCGAGTTTGAGCCCATCTCGAAATGATCAGGCTTTGGATGGTGCTTCAGTCGACGCTTCGGCTGCTTCTGATGATGTCTTTGTTGTTGCTGCTGTTGGCTCTGATGTGGCTCTGTCTCATGAGGTAGCTCTGTCCTTCTTGGTGCTGCATCTACTTCCCCTGTCCAGACTGCTGATGATGCCCCTGTCCAGAATGTTGTTGATGCCCCTGTACAGTCCACTGGTGCTATCTCTATTTTTGGAGCCTTGTCCACGGACGTTGTTGTTGTCTTTGGTCCTAATGCTACTTTGGGTGTGGGAGTTGCACGCTCTTTTGTGACCTGCCCTTTTGTGGGCTTGTCTAGCTCTTCTTTGGTTTGGCAGAAGGATGCTGGAAAGGTGGAGGATGGATGGACAATAGTGAAGGGCAAAAAATTTAAACCTTCCACTCCTTTTGATATGAACTTACATTCACATAAGAATGGGCAAAAATGTAATTCTTGATTGCCCTTGGTTGGTTTTGGGTGTGGGCTTCTGTCCACTTGGTAGGAACATTGGTTTGTTCCTTATGTTTGTTTAGTGGGGCACCACAATTGTATTGGTTCTTAACTGCAAAGTCTGTCTATGCTCTTGTATAAGGTTTCGGGTCCTTTCAAAACCTATTTTTACGTAATCAAAACTGAGAGGGAGGGTGAATCAGTTGCTCCCAAAATACTTACACCTTCAAACCCTTAAACACTTTGAATATGAAACCCTTGATCACTTAAACTCTTATTATTGATTTGTAGAATGTAAAGCATGTAAACACAAATCATAAAATATCAACACCACATAACATAAATATTTTTATTATGGAAACCCAAATTAGGGTGAAAACCATGGTGGTGTTGAAACCCACAATAAGAGCCATACCTTGTTAGAAGTATAGACTTATTACAATATAGATAATGCACATGCATTCAGACACATTGCCTAGAGTTCACTACTCAATTTGTTTTGGTCACCCACCCTAAGGAAGTCTCACTAACTTACAATCACAATTTAGACATCGATCTAAAAGTTCATGAGCTATATGATAGCATCTTCCTATGCCTTGGTTAGTTCCTTATCAATACATTCAGATCCCTTGCTGCAATTCTTCCTACCACATCCAGATGAGCAATTGAACCCTCAATAGATCTGTTAAAGTGCTTCACTAGCAACCTCTTGAATTTACAATCCTCCAAAAATTGGTGCATACACATGAAAACTCAGATCAAACCCTGATTCACAATATTTATCAAGAACTAGGTCGACAAAACCTAATCCTCAAACATTCAAATCTTAGCGCTAAAATCGACCATCGAGATCACTAAACACTTCCAAATATCCCTTAGATCTATCAATAACACCTCAAGATCATCACCACAAACCTAAAGCATTTAATTGATCTCACATAAACTGTTTTATCAACTTTTTGTGTCATGTCGGTTAAGAACTCAAAAACATAACTTAAATCCATTGAACTTGGTCACCTTGATCAATATAAGTTGCCAACTCATCAGGCACATAATCCTTGATCATCTTAAGGCATCATAATGCTTAAACAAATAATCAATTCTGTCACTCTCATCAAATCTGTCAGCTCCTTATGATAAACTTCAAAAATATTGTTATCCTTAATTGAAATACTTGTAAATGTCTTGCGGACCATCCGAATCACAAACCTTTTGAATGGTAGACACATTGCAATGTTTGTAACACATCCCAGTTGCACAACCAAATATCTCACCATGAGCACATGGGTGAAACCAATCTCTGCAACTCTGTGACACTATAATACTGGCAATCAGCAAAATAACCAGTCTTTATTTTTAGCACCATAACTTGATCAAATCATCATGTCAACAACTCCAACTTGACATGAACCATGTAGACAACCTCTACATCATCTCATGAGGTGTGCGACTCCTCATCTTCAATAACCTTCCATTTCTATTTATCTGAACATACAGTGTTACTGGCAAAACTACATACCTGACATACAAACTGCATAACAAATATCAAAACATCCAAACATTGCAGTAGACATCCAAACATCACAATAGACATGTTGACATCAATGACAACACATCCAACTTGCCAACAACATGTTGATGGCTCCTTGACATAAGTAGCTTGTTCCAATGGTGGCAATTTTGGTCAAAGAAAATATTTTTGAGCATTCCTTTGCCTTGTGATCAATAGAGGAGGGGACCCACTAGTTGAGCACCCTAGTTTTGCGCTTCTCAAAATCCTAAGTAGAAATTTCAAATCCCTCCAAATTTTTTATAGTAGCTTACCTATCAAATCTCCTATTTATAACTAAGGTTTCAAGTCCATATCATCAAATAAAATCCATATCAACATGCTTTTTACCAAACTGTCAAAAAATGGCCAAAAAAAGTGAGGCCAATACTTGTTGCTTTTTAGATCTAAAGATTGAATGAACAATCATTATCAACAACTACTTTAAAGTCACAAATATTGATACAATAATATCAAAATATTGAACATTTGATCAACATATATTATCACAACTATTAAAACCCTACTCATCATTTCCCCTAACATAACATAAAAAATAATAAAAAGTTTTGCTTCCTAACTATTTCCCAAGACCAATGTCTATCATTCTACCTCTTCACGTGGCTCCTGGCCCTCCACCTGTGGTCTCTGCGTCTGCTTTTGTGGTCCCCGAGTCTTCTCTTGCGACCCTGGTGTCTCCTAACACGACCCATTCTTCAGGAGTCATTTATGGTTCTTTGCCTCTACTGACTCAAGCTACTGGTTATTCATCTCAGCCCATGCTTTCTTCTAATGCTTCTAGGTTATGTTATAATCTAGCTTGGAAGTGGCTGTTGCTCCTATTGACTCAAGATCCTACCTGCGTGTTTGATCACATTGGTCCTCTGTAGGGTGATGTCTCTGCAATGGTGGACGGCCCTGGGGTTTCTTCTGGTGTAAGGCTACTTTTCCTATTGGTTATGGCCCTCCTCTGGTGTCCAGATTTCAGCATGGACTTTGATCCTGCTTACCCTCTCAACAGTGCAAAAAACTTCTCCGCAGTAGGTTTTGGCGCACATGTAACTGATAATGAGAATTTCTACCAGCGGGGAGGTTTGGTTTATCATTTCTCCAATCTCTAGTCTTATCTTCTTGACCTACAGCTCTGTCCCCCTTCTTGGAAGCCTATTGTCACCAGTAACATTGAGATCAAAATTTGGTGTTGGGTCAACTTTCAACCTTAGGAGAGCACCCTCTCTTCCATTAAACTCTACCGTCAAATTTGGGTTAGACAATCGAATCTTCCCGTCCAATTTTGGAAGGATTCTTTGTTTGAGGTCATCGGCAGCTTACGAGAAACATTTTTTTAAAGATTTATGATTCTATTTCTCACATAGATCATTTCACATTTGTCTGTATTTTAGTTGATAATTTTATCGTTGAATTCTCTCATCTTAGTGATAGATCATAGAGTATGATCTGAAACATTAGTGGTATAAATATTCTTACACAATCATACCCAGAAATATGCATGCAACATGATATTGACATCTCCAAACCCCATCATGGAAATGTGGCTCTAACAGTAGGCGATCATCCTTGAACGTAGCGGTTGAATTATAAGTGTTGAACCTACAACTGATTGGAGAGATTGTTGAAACAGTGATTGAAGATCACATGAAAAGTAGTTGTATAGATATACAATATGTTAAATCAGTATTATGTTGTCATTGATGTCAACTAGTTTCTTATTAGTTTGATAGTACTTATCTTGTAAGTTATCATTACCAAGACATCTGAAGAATGGTGAAAGGAGGTCACAGCAGATGAGGTTATGGAATGCATTGGATAACTTATTGATGAGTCTTTGATCTCATTATATTGACTTTAGTATGTTGTATTCATCTATTATGGAGAAAGGAACTAAAAGACACAAAGCAGTGTTTGTCGCTAAAAGAAGACAATTTAATGATTACTGAGATCCTCAGTGTAAACACCGACGACAGTATACACCGATATAGTGTGTTGTATACCGAGCACAAGTTTAACCAATGAAAGTTTACCGACGCATTTCTTTGTTAACCGAGGAGAACAAAAAAGCATTTAATGATATTGTCGACTAGACAATTTGACGACAAAACTGATGAGCTAGATTCGCATGATTTCAAGGTGAAAAGTCAAAGTTTGTTACAAGGATCTACAGCTAACAAAATTCAAGGAAGATTTAACGAAGGAGATTGAAACGTGTTAAAGACACATCTACCGAAGAAGGTTAAAGCGGCAAAATCAGTGGATATGATTAAGTGGAAAAATCTAATGGATGAAAATAAAACGGCTTACATGTTTATTTAAGGAGAAAGAAAATACATTGTATTTTTAATCAAAGATAAGAGAAGAAGGAGGAGATACTGTAGGAAGCTGAGCATGAATCTGTATTCATGCAATTTCTGATCAATTGGTTACTGAACCAAGACTGCAGAAACCGAGCTACATAGAACATAGTATTGATTGATTGTAAGTGAAGTTGATTTAAGATCTGAAGTGTTAAATGGTCAGAAAATATTGTTTGAGCATAACATTGATTCGTAATCTGCAATTTGTTGTAATAAGGCGAATCAAACTACTGTTACTTTCTAACAATTGTAATCAGTGAAAATCTCTTAACTAAGTGGACTTTTAAGTTCTGATTGGTGTTTCATTCTAATCAATGAAACATAGTTATCCTGTAAATCAGCACAGTGAGTGATAGAAGATTGAAAGATAACTCCTAGTGCAAAATCCTCTAACCAGGTCACACCTAACAGTGTGCATTGTAACCTTTAACAGGGTTTGGTCCTCACAGGCCTCACTTCAGAAGAGTGAAATTTTTGGGTTGCCAGTTCCCAGGTGGTTTTTCTCTTAACAGGGTTTCCACGTTAAATCATTGTCTTATGTGTTTATTGTGATGATTGTTTATTATCATACTTTACATTTTAGTTATTTGATTTGATCGGTAACTACTAAAGAGCTTTAATTGAAGATCGGTAAAAACACTGACAGTGAATCATATATATGTTTACCGACTAACAGAAATTAGAGAAATAGTATTTTGGATTACTCATTTTTGTTTTGGGACTTGGATGACTGATTCACCCCCCCTCTCAGTTATTCTAACAATTGGTATCAGAACTTTGGTTGCTTGAACCAGAGTTTTAAGGACTTTAGCATAAAGATCACAAAATGAATAAGAGGGAAGTGCCCAGACTGAACAAAGATAACTTCTCAGTATGGCAACAAAGAATGAAATTGCATATAGCTGGAATTGGTGGAAATGCACTACATTTTATGACAACTGGCTACAGTGAACCGATTGGTCCTCTGATTGTGGAACAACTAAAAGACAAGCATGATTACAACGTAGCAATGATGGAACTTGTTGCTGCTTGTGCCGACGCTGAATTTGAAAAAATCAAAGGATTGAGTACTGCTAAGGCAATGTGGGATAGACTAGAGCAAGTATACAATGGTAACACATTTGTCAAGAGAGCTAGAGCAGAGAGCTTAAGAGGAAAATTTGATGAAATGAGAATGAAAGAAGGAGAAAATATTGTGGAATATTCAAACAGAATCAAAGAAGTTGTTTATGCTATAAGAGCTTCTGATGGAGTCATTGATGAAGAAACAATTTTCAGCAAAATCCTCAGAACTTTGTTACCTGTATATGCCATCAAAGTGTCTGCAATTCATGAAAACTGAGATTCTTCCAATCTCACTCTTGATACTTTGATCCGTAAGCTTACTACCTTTGAGCTAAATAATTTTGATAATAGTGTTGTACCTTCTGTTGAGTCTGCTTTCATGTCTTCTCTGAAGATTGGGAAATCTAGCAAGAAAAATAGAAATAATAATGACAGTGATACTGATGATGACCTTGATGAGCTAGAAGCATTAATGGCTAGAAGATTACCGAAAGGTAAAGGGAGATATAGAGGTACGTTACCCTTGGCATGCTTTAATTGTAAGGAAGTAGGTCATATTGTTGCTAGATGTCCTCAGAAAAGAAATGATGATGATGAACCGAGATATAAATCTGAAGGAAGTTATGGGAGGAGAGTTAACAGAAGCTACCGACACAGTAATAGAAATGACCGAAAGGACAAAGGTAAAAAGGCTTGTTATATAGCTGAAAATACTAACTCTGAGTCTAATTCTAATGATGAAGAGGTAGTGTTTGTTGCAATGAAGGAAGATTCAGAAGAAGATGAAAACCAAGATGAATCTGCCCTGATCTCATGGATAAGCAAGAATGAAACATGGATCATTGACAGTGGCTACACACATCATATGATAGGTGATGTAGATAAATTTGATGAATTAGTTGAATATAATGGTGGATCTGTAAGAATGGGAAATGATGCCCCATGCACTGTGAAAGGTAAAGGTACCCTTGTAATTAATGATAGAATAAAATGTGAGAATGCTTACTGGGTATATGGACTGAATTACAATCTGTTGAGTGTGGCACAGCTAAACAATTCAGGCCACAAACTGGTGTTTGAAAATAAAAAGGTGAAAATCTATGAAAATGATGGAAGACTTGTTGGGACTAGTACTCAAACCAAAGGTAACCTCTTTTATCTTGATATTGATGAATCTTCTTGTTTACTAATGAAAGATGAAGATGTTTGGCTATGGCACAAGAGATTATGTCATGTAAACTTTGATAATATGATAAAGATCAGTAAGAAGAAAAGAGTTAGAGGTTTGCCTAACTTACATAAGCCTGATCATACTCTTTGTCATGAATGTCAAAAGGGAAAGATGACTAAATCTAGTTTTAAAAGCAAAGATTTCTCAACAAAGAAAATTCTTGAGTTGGTACATACCGACTTATGTGGACCGATGAGAACTCAAAGCTACTATGGTGATAGATATTTTATTCTCTTTGTTGATGATTATACTAGATTGATGACAGTGATGTTTTTGAAAGAAAAGTCTGAAGCATTTAAGATATTTAAATGGTATAAGGCTAAGGTTGAAAAGGAAACCGGTAAGGAGATTAAATGTTTAAGGTCGGATAGAGGTGGTGAATTTATATCTGATGAATTTACTAACTTCTGTAATGAGCATGGAATCGAAAGGCAGGTGTCAACACCGAGAACACCACAACATAACGGCATTGCTAAAAGAAGAAACAGATCAATAATTGATTGTGCGAGGACACTGATGATACAAAAGAACGTTGCACAAAAATTCTGGAGAGAAGCTGTAAGTACTAATGTCTATGTACTTAACCAAGTACAATTAAAGAAGGACTCCAACCGAACACCATATGAACTTTGGTTTGGACACAAGCCCAATGTAAGTTACTTTAGAATCTTTGGAAGTAAGTGTTTTATTCTGAAAGATGATAGGAATGGTAAGTTTGATTCCAAAGGAGATGAAGGAATATTTTTAGGATATTCTGCCCAAAGCAAAGCTTACAAATGTCTGAACAATGTGACTAATAAAATTGTTGAAAGTGTGAATGTTCGTGTTGATGAATATGATGATAAGATCACAGATGAGCAGATGAAGGAACCAGAAGATTACAAACAGTTCACTTACTATGAGTTTCCTGAGTTTCAACCGAGGACACCACAGACTGCTGCAACCGGCCAATAGATAAACAATGTACCAGAACCGACTGAACATACCAATGATCAAGGAGGAGCTCCCGAGCAAGTTGATGAACCAGAACAGAATGCACAGCAGAATATAGAGCAAGATGCACAAGATAGAAGATCCAGGATCTTAGCAAGATTTGTAAGAAGACATCATCCTGAAAACCAGATTATTGGAGACAAGAATGCTGGTATGCAAACTAGAAGTAAATCACGACAAGGTACTTGCTTAGTTTGTGAATTTGAACCTAAGAATGTACAAGTTGCTTTGGATAATGAAGAATGGGTCAAAGCAATGACTGAAGAGATTGAGCAAATAGAAAAGAATAAGACTTGGACCTTAGTACCCTGACCTAAAGATAAAAATGTTATTGGTACTAAATGGATTTTCAGAAATAAGCTGAATGAAAATGGAGAAGTAACAAGGAACAAGGCTAGACTTGTATGTAAAGGATATGTGCAAGAAGAAGGAATTGACTATGGTGAAACATTTGCACCTGTTGCAAGACTTGAGGGTGTTAGAATGTTACTGGCATATGCTGCACATAAGAAATTTAAGGTATACCAAATGGATGTCAAGTCTGCTTTATTGAATGGAATACTTGAAAAGGAGGTCTACATTGAACAGCCTGAAAGTTTTGAAGATCCAGACAAGCGAGATATGGTTTGTAGACTGCACAAAGCATTGTATGGACTGAAACAAGCACCGAGAGCATGGTATGAAAGGTTGCACACCTATCTGTTAAGTATTGGCTTTATTAGAACAAGTGATAATAGTAATTTGTATATGAAAGGTAACACTGATGATACTATTATCATAGCTGAAATATTTGTTGATGATATAATTTTTAGAGGTAGAGATATTGTATGTAAAGCATTTGTTGATGAGATGCAAAAGGAATTTGAAATGTCAATGTTCGGAGAGATTAAGTTCTTTCTAGGACTACAGGTGATTCAGCACAATGATGGAATCTTCATCACTCAATCAAAATACATAAAGGAGGTCTTGAAGACATTCGGTATGGAAAATGCAAAACTTGTGGGAACACCGATGGCTACTGGATGTAAGTTGACAAAGGAAGATGAGACTACCGAGGTTGATAAGACTCTTTACCGATCCATGATTGGTAAATTGATGTATGTAGTACATTCTAGACCGGATATAGCTCATGTTGTTGGAATAGTTGCAAGATTTTCTACAAATCCCAGAGAATCTCATATGATAGCAACAAAAAAGATATTGAGATATCTTAAGAAGACAGAAGATTATGGTTTATGGTATTCAAGAGATGGAAAGTTTGAACTGAAAGTGTATACCGATGCTGACTGGGCTGGTAATGTGGATGACAGAAAAAGTACAACTAGAGGAGCATTTTTCTTTGGAGACAAACTTGTAACTTGGACAAGCAAGAAGCAGAGTTGTATTTCTCAGTCAACAACCGAAGCTAAATATGTTGCTGTTGTGACAAACTGCTCGAATATAGCTTATATCAAGCAAGTGTTGGAAGGTATGAATGAGGTGATCACTGATCCAGTGACTATATATTGTGACAACACTAGTGCTATAAACATATCAAAGAATCTGGTAATGCACTCAAAAACAAAGCATATATCAATTAAGTATCATTACTTAAGGGAGCAAGTACAAGACAAGCAAGTTAAACTGGAGTTTGTAACATCTAAAGAACAGCTTGCTGATATTTTTACAAAGCCTCTACAGAAAGACACTTTTGAATACTTGAGGAATAGACTTGGGGTCTGTCCCCTGTCTATTGGTCACTAAGGTGATCTGGAATGCTGCATCAGCCTATTATATTAGAAGATCACTCATGTTGATGCTAGCATAGATCGCACTTTGATTAAGTTCAAGGTTGTGATTAAGTTTGAAGAACAGATGGAGATATTAGTATACTGAGATACAATGAAGAGGTTTGGACAAGACTGATGTTTGTTTATTTTGTTCATTTGGCATTGTTGTCAAAGGGAGAGAATAGGCAAATATGAATGAATGCTGGAAAAAGGGAGAGAATATGATGAATGCTGAAGAAACAGAAAAAAAGAGTTAAGGATGAACTATATAAAGAAGAGTTAAGGATGAACTATCTAAGGGAGAGCTTATGACAGACAGAGTTTTAGAGTATATGTTTGGTATGTGTTTGGTACATTCATATTATTTGAGTTGCCATCAATGCCAAAGGGAGAGATTGTTGAACCTACAACTGATTTACAACTGATTGGAGAGATTGTTGAAACAGTGATTGAAGATCACATGAAAAGTAGTTGTATAGATATACAATATGTTAAATCAGTATTATGTTGTCATTGATGTCAACTAGTTTCTTATTAGTTTGACAGTACTTATCTTGTAAGTTATCATTACCGAGACATCTGAAGAATGGTGAAAGGAGGTCATAGCAGATGAGGTTATGGAATGCATTGGATAACTTATTGATGAGTCTTTGATCTCATTATATTGACTTTAGTATGTTGTATTCATCTATTATGGAGAAAGGAACTAAAAGACACAAAGCAGTGTTTGTCGGTAAAAGAAGACAATTTAATGTTTACCGAGATCCTTAGTGTAAACACTGACGACAGTATACACCTGTAGACACTGAAAAATCTTTCAGAAAATAAATTATTTTTGTTTTCTGAAAATCCTTGATGACATCATCATTTATTAATTAATTATTTATTTAATTAATTTATTTATTTTTATGGCATTAAATCCCTCTCTCTTAATTAAAAATCTTTAATTAAGGAATCTAGCCTAAAAATGTCATTTGGACATTATCCCTAATTTATTAATTATTTAATTAATAAATTGACCAAAAAACTTCAAAAATAAATTAATTTATTTTTAATTTATTTTTTATCCCAAAGTTGGCCAAAATTCTAAAGAGCACTAAACTCTTCTAGAAAGTCCTAAACCTTCCTCTAAATGGGTCAAATCCCTAATCTAGTCCCTTCAAACCCTAAGCCTAGATATTTAATATTTATTAAATTTACCTTTAATAAATATCTAAATCTCACCAAAAGCCACTTGCCCATCCCTTTCTCCTAATCCTAATCCTAATCCTCTTTCTAATCTTGTCACATTCCATTAGCAAAAGGTTTACCAAAACTTATGCTAACCTCCTCCTTAGTCAACAAGGATTGCCACCTCTTGGCCACCTCTTGCAAATGCATTTAAGGATGCATTTAAGCCTTCCTTATCTTTCTTACATGCATTCATTATGCATTTAAGACCTTCTTATCCCTTCCTTGCCACCTCTTGGCCTTGGGCACATTTACCAAATTGTGCACATGCCCTCAAACTTTCAACTCAATCCTCCCTTGACACTTGTCAGGACACTTGTCCTTGACTCAACCCTAACCTTAGCCCTAACTCTGACTCATCCTTTTAACCCAAGCCCTTCCCTTTTCCTATAAATAGCCTCACTTCTTTGAGCAAACAATCCTCTCTCATCTTTCAACTCTCAAACTCAATAGCAAAGTTATAATGCCATTTTCATTCTAGCATAAGCATAAACTCATCATTTTAGATCATTTCCAAGCTTAAATCACATCTAAATTAGCTTAATGGGATTAACATAGATTCATTTCTTGTTTAATCAATCTTAATTCATCTTTTAGCTTTGCATATTTGTGTGTTCTTGAGGCCTTTGAGGCAAAATAGGTTCCTCATACCTATTTTGTATCATTTTGGGTCTTCATTAACCTCAAATCATCATTTATCTTGCATGCTCCAAGTGCTTGAGTTTGCATACCCACATCCATCTATATCCAAGCATATCAAACGGTGCATGGGCGCATCCGTTTTAGGCTTAAACCGAGGTGGCTTTGATTTTAGTTTGTTTACCATTAAATTTGATTTGATTATATGCTATGACGTTTGTTTGTCTTTGGCCTTCAAAACAGGTTTAGGTGCACACTCAAATCCTAGTCTACATTCTGGCACGCCCGGTGGGACGGCAAACCACAATCATTTTGATGAAATTATACTTTATATGCTTGTATTTCGCAGGAAACAAAAGAAATGTCGCCTTCATGAAAAGAAATGATGCCTACAGCAAAGAAATGTCACCTTCAACCAAAGAAATGTCGCCTACATGAAAAGAAATGTCACCTACAAACAATCCAGTCACGCCTTCTTGCAATGAAATCACGCCTTTGAGGAAAGAAATCACGCCTATGAGCTCTATTTTCACGCCTGCATAACTGAGATTTTCCTGTGATCGATAACTTCTGTTACGTCCCAGAATTCTTCTTCTGTCGCCTGCATGTAAAGAAATCACGCCTGTAACGAAAGAAATCACGCCTCTGCATTTTTATCTGTCGCTTTTTGAGGTACAGAATGTCGCCTGTAAAAATGAAGTGTCGCCTCTGCACTTTCCAGCGTCGCCTATAAGCTGGACAGTGTCGCTTTTTATTTTTGCTTGGGACTGGTTTTTTCACTTCTTTTATTACAGCAAAGGTCAAACTCAATCTTGAATGAAACTAAAGGAAAGAACTTAGGTCCTAAGTGTCATTGTCAATTTGAAAATCAAACCAAATCTTGAATGCACTAAAAGGAACGAACAACTCTATTCCCTCATCTGTTTCAGATTTCAAAGCAAGCAAACAAATTCAATCTCGAGTGATCTAAAGGATAAAACAAAGCTTTTTCAAAGTTCTTAAATCAACTCACTAATCAAATCTTGAATGCACAAAAGGAAAGAACTTGCAACCGTTCAAATCATTTACATTTTGGAGAAAGGAACAAATCAAAATATAATCACGAGTGTTTTCATTTCAAAGTTCAAACATCACTTAATCAAATTTGAGAAAATGAACAAAAGCTACTTGATGTGCATGTAGGAGTTTTTCAATTCTTGCATAATCCTTGTTAGAGTAAGCAACGTGGAACATTTGAACTTGGACAAGTTCACCTGTTCTGCTTTTAGCGAGGCCTGTCCAAGGAGAAGCGCTTCCTCCTCGGAGAACGACCTCAAACCGGTATCCCCTCCGGCCGATATACAAATAAGTGAAGTCCAAAAGAATCACTTATATCTCCTAATCGCCGGGCGTTCGTGCCAAACACGTGTCTGGGGATGGTAAACATTCCTCTCCCCCAGCATAATTGGCAAGGCTCTTAAGTGAGTCACGGATGATCAGCATAACCGGGTATGGAGACACCACGGAACTATTAAAAACTTGATAAAATAGAGGCTACCCTATCTACATCTGAAAGTATCAAAATCCTTGTGCAAGGACCAATTCCAAGGGGTTTACCGGGTCGCCTCAAGATTACTCACCATTTGTATTCCCTTCTGGGGGATACCAAGCTGTGGGCAAGCGATTTTGATACTCACCTTCCTTAGGTAGATCTGTTTGAAGTGCTTGACAGTCAAAGACTCCGTAAAAACACTTGTTGAAACATACACTTTTTCGAAAGCATTTATCAGAGTCTTTTATCTTGTTTGTATCTCACAAAGTTGCTTTGTCCTTTGTGAAGATTGCTTTTATCAAATCCTTTGCCAAATGGAAAAACATCAAGCAGATCTATAACTTGGTTCGAAGGACAATCAGAGCAGCCATCCCAAAACTTGGTCATCTCCCATCCCTTTGTCTGTCTTCTTCTAGAAAACCGTCTACTTCCGTCAGTCATCCCAATCTGAGTCTTAGTCTTCCAAACCATCTTCATCCTTCCTCCTTATCCAACTCATTCGCAAAGTCAGCATGTCTCAAATCTATAATGAGTTTGGTTATGATATCTCTCCTCTCCGTCCAATTGATCCTAATGATGATGAAGGTCTTGTAGACCATGATGCCTATTTCAGCCAGTTTTCTCCAAGCAACCCCCAGCGTTCCATCATTCCTCCAACATATCCCATCATACCTTCGCGCTTATCTCCTAGCACTCCCTTTCATGTCCTTGGTAAGGCTAGCACTCCTTTTCATGTCCTTGGCAAAGCAACCCCAGTATCTTATCCATCCCCAACTTATCCTTGTCTTCAACCTACACCTCTTCCATATGCTCCTTTCAGGCCTCCACTTTCTGCTATGGTCATTTCTCCATCGCCATCATCCCTTAGAAACGCTTCACGCTACTTCCCCTATCTAAGGCCTCCACCTGCCCATCCTCCAAAAAATTCTGAAATCCAAGATTCTAGTCCTCCCATCCTTTTCACCAAACCTCTATCCTTTCCCAAACCACCATCTTCTACTCCAAACCCCAATCCACCATCCTGTCCCAAACCACCATCTTCTACTCCAAACCCCAATCCTCCATCCTGTCCCAAACCACCATCCTCTCTTCCAAACCACATTACCAAAAATCTTTCCCCACCAGCAGAGTTCATCCCTCAACCCACTCCAAAACCTGTACCCCAAGCCATTAGCCCTGCCTCTTCAGCACCATCATCCCCTCAAGCAAAATCCAAAGCTCCCTTTTCAAAATCATCTTTTTCATGGGTGTTCCCTTCTTTCTCTCCTCCTTCGCAAACATATACCCAAGCACAAACCCCACTTTCATGCGAAGACCATCCAAGCTCCCCATCTCCTCCACCTTCCAAACCTTCTTCACCACAAAAGTCTCCAAGGAAACCAAAAACAGAACCCAAGGAAGAGCCAATAGCAAAACCCACGCCTGAAATTGAAAAGCCAAGCAATCCTTCATGTGAAGCCATCATTGATGAGGCCCATCCAGCGCTCCCATCTATTATCTATCTTCCATACATCCCAACCGTTGATCCTCTTCCATTTCCTATCATCGTTGAGTTCCTTTCGTCTGAAGTATCTATCCAATCCCCAGAATCATCTCCTCCTAGTATTATCCAAAGCATACCTAATGAGCTTCCTGAGTTCATCCCTCTTCCTACCATTGCAGCTGAAAGATCTTCCATCCTTTTATCCATACCATCTGAAGAGTTCTTCCTTCTTCCAGAAACCCCAGCAGCAGAGTCTCCAATCCTTTCATTCTGCCCCTTTGAAGAGTCCATCCATATATCCACTAATCCTCTATCTGAACAAATCCCATCGTGTCAAGATCTGGACCAAAAGCATGTTGAAATATCTATAGAAGAACATCAAGATCCAACCCCTTTACTTCCCCCATCACATGTTCTATTGCCTCCATCACCTTCAATCCAAAATCCTACAATCCCAATTCCTCCAATCCAAGATCCTATCATCCCAGTTTCTCCAACTAAAGATCCAATACCATCCCCCAATCCTAGTCAAAATCCCAACATCCTATCCTCTCCTCTTGAGGATCCTCCTAACCAAACTGTCCAGCTACCGTCACTCTATCCTCTTGGGTCACTAACATCTGTCAAAGGTAAACCACTTGAAAAAGAAGACATCAGCTTCTTATCTTCCATCAGGGAACCAGAAAATGGCTGTTTGTCATTCACCCCAAGTCAAAAATATCCTTGTCTGGATAAAATGCTGAAAAGATGGAACTATCAAGGCAAAGGCCTTGGCACTCACGAATAGGGAAATATACAGCCCATTCAAGGCAAGAAACATCTGAAAGGCTGTGGAATCGGTTGCACACCAGATGAGGGCACTTCTTCCACATCAGCAAAGGGCGCTTCCTCCAAAAATGTTGGTACAGCTAAAGAAAAATTTAAACATCCTTACAAAACCAACAAAACATCTTCCAAGAACCACAACACAATTCCTCCCCCTCCATCGTTACAATCGAGGACAACCTATCATATTCCTCCTTCATCCTCCCCATCCATTTTGGGTCCCTATGTCCCAAAGTCTTTCAGTGCATCTCCGTTACCCAGCAAATCCATTTTGGGACCTTATATCCCAAAATATCATCCTCCATCTTATCCTACTCAGCCTTTCATCCAACATCCAAGCATCCCTAGTCAAGATCAACAACGGCACATGTCCACATATCCTATCTACCAATCTCCTTCCATCTCTCCATCCAAATTTCCTCCATCCCAGACAACTCCTCATATTCCTCCCAATGCTCCTCGCAACTTGGATGCCATATCGCGCATGAATAAAGGGAAAAATCCACAAAAATCCCAGGATTGTTATGTCCAGTCTAATCGACATGCACAATCAAAGCAAAATCCGATCAAGCAAGCCAAAGCAAACCACTGGCCACAAAGGCCCATCAAAGCAAATGCCAAATCTAATGCATCCCAATGGCTGCAAAGGCCCAATGATGATTACCATGTCCAGTCTAATCGACATGGTCAATCAATACAAGCTCCAATCAGGCAATCAAATGCGCCGCAAAGGCCCAGCAAAGAGCCAATCAGGCATGCTAAAGCACCCCAATGGCTCCGAAAACCTAGCAAAGTCCAAGCAAAATCTATCACATGGCCACAAAGGCCTAGCAAAGAAAAAGCACAATCTGATGCCCACCAATGGCCGCAAAGGCACACTAAAGCTAAAACAAAAATGATGTGGATCCCAAAGCAAAAAGATGTAATCCATCTAACAAAAACATCCACAATGGCATCCAACGTTGCCCATCTCCCAGCTCCTCAATCTTCCCCTCCATCTCCTCCATCCTCTAGCATAAATCCTCCATCACATCTATCTCTATCTTCCACATCCAATCATCCATCTTCCTCGCAACATGTGCCAATGTTGATCCTGACAACATCCCCCTATCTTGATCATTTTCCATCCTTTCATCCAAACACTTTCTACCACCATCTTTCCCATCTCCCCCATCCGATTCATGACTTTGCATGATCCCCCCCGTCCTGCTACAGTTGTACCAACATCCAGGCACACAATCAGAAGAAATCAGTGAGGAAAGTCAGCAAAGATCAGTCAGCACATCTAAAACAGCAAAGGGAAATCAATGACAAATCAGAGAAATCAGCAAAGTCAACAGGCAATCAGGCTTTAGCATCAACATGTGTCCATCAGCTTGAAACGGAAGCATATTTTGGAGAGGAGGTAAGCTTTAGTCGCAAAAGTTAAAAAAGCAAAGGCAAAATCATGAGTCTTTATGTGAAAACCCTTCTGGGGCACATTCTGATTCCAAAACAGTAACAATAAAGGGCGTATCTTCTAGTGAAAACTTGGCAATTCAAGCACTAGAGGATGGAGCTTTGCCTCTTCCTCCTATCTGGGATAACAACACATGATAGTTCCCTATCAACATTGCAGAAACCAAGCTAAATCAACTTGGGTACAGAAAGATGTTTGTGGCTCATCTACATGGAGGTTAACCTGACAGAAAGTGAATCATGACCTTAAGTGCCTTGCTCTAAGGAGTCAATTATCAACTGTGCATGGTCATATGCACATGCCTAGGTGTGATATTAAGCTTGTCGTCCATCATCTAGCAATGGATCCCCATGACAAGCCGGCAACATCAGAAAATCAGCAATCCACATCAGAAAATCAGTAAAGAATCTCTCAGAAGATCAACATCAAATCGCATGATAGCACCAAAATCAGCACAAAACTCAGCGCCACATTAGAGAGTTAGCAACAACATCAAAATATCTGTGCAAAATCAAAAACAGCAGGGCCATCATCAAATCATAAGGGAACATCCAATCAAAGAATCAGCAACACCATCAGAATATCAATGACAAATCAAAAGGTCACCATCTAATCAAGAGGAAGTGCCAAAACGGCGACATCAGCTGATCAGCAAGCACGATAGCATTAAATCAGAGCTTCAGCAACAAATCAAAATGTCAGTGCATATCAGCACCAAATCAGCAACACATCCAAACAAAATCAGAAGTATCAATGCATATCAGCACAAGCTCAGCAACAAATCAGCAAGATCAGCACAAAGTCAAGGAAAAAACACAAAAATCCATAAAAATTGGATAAATCAAAGGAGCAAATTATCAACAAAGCAAAAATCAAGAGAAAAACATTCGTCCTCTGGTGAAAACTTGGCAATTCAAGCGCCTTGGACAAGTACCATGGTGAAAACCTAGCAAACAGGCGCCATGCGTAGTGCCCCCCCCTAATTCCTTTTTGCAGTTAGGGGCTTCCTTTCTATCACCTCTTATCCAACATGTCCTCCATCCCCTTTTGTCTCTCACTTCCTTCATTTTCCATTGGATCTTGATGACAAAAACAGAGACTATCAGATGTACATGCTTTTGGGCACCTCCTTGGCATCCATTGCACCTTTCAGCTACATATCCTCTATCCAATCCTTTCATCCTAGCTTCCATCCTTCCTCATCCTCTTGTTGGCATATCTTCCGTCCAAGCATACACCATGCCTTTAAAACACATGAACTATCTTAAACAGGGGGCATCCTCTTCCTTGGTGACGTATTCCTTGGAGGCTATCCAAATCCGAATCTTCCATCTCCCAAAATCCTTAGCAATTTCTCTATCCAAATCCAAACCAACCCCCATCCAATTCTTCCAGCACTCCTCTATCTTAATCCATCAGCAATTCCTCCAGCATCCTCTATCTTGATCCACCAGCAAACCAACTCAGCATCCCATATCCTTTATCAGAATCCAACATCCACCATCCACAGCAGAAAGCAGATTCACCATCTTTTGCACCAAAATCCAGAGCTCCAAATCCACAAGCATTATCGTGTTCCAGCCCTTTGAGTTGTTTCCATCCCTTATCCTAAATCAGAAATCATCCTATTTTTGGCACAACGTGTTGTCTTAAAGAAATCAAACCTTGTCCTTGCATAGCCTTATCATCTCGAGCAAGAGATTGGCTTGTATTGACAAGAATCCAGTTGACCGAAGATCATCAGTCTATCCTAGGTTGACGCAATCCTATCACTGATCCTCCATTGGGAAAACAGCAGCTCATTTTGTTGACACTTGGTAATCTTCCACCAGCTTTCCATCTTCCACCAGCTTTTCATCCTCCAAGCAGCTTTTCCATCTTCAAAATCTTCTAGCAGTTCCACCATCCAATCTCCCCGAATCTTCCTCCATCCAAATCTTCTAGCAGTTCCATCCTCCCCATCCTCAGCATTTTCCTCCATCTTTCCAACACCTAGTATCTTCTCTTGTCATTGGTATCTAGCTATAGGCTAACCTCATTGCAATCCAATGCCATTCATCCCTATCCATATCTTCTAGCTAGCCAACATCCAAGATCAAGCTAACCGATGAAATCGCATCCTTCATCTTGTAGCAAGCCTTGATCTCGATCCAATCATCATCATTGGGATATGTTCTTCCCAAATCCGTGTCATTTCAGGACGCATCATCCGCTGCCAGTCCATCTTGGCCTTCCAAGCTAGCTGGGGCACCATCTTACATATCTTTGAAGTTGTCAGCTTCACCCCCAGGTTCTTTGTATATCCTATTCCAGCGTCTTGTACCTAAGTGTCAGTCGTGTCTCCACCTAAGCTCATTTGTACATTTGTGTCTTTAGGACCCATCCTTTGTCTTAGTCCTTGTCTGTCCTGCAGCACCATTTGATCAGAAAACTTTTAGTCCCACTCGGGCCTTGTGCTTCAGCAACATCAATTGTCGACTTATCCTTGCTCATCCTGATTATTCCTTGAACTTCAGCTTTTGCCAGCAAACAACTACACTTATTCTCTCACCAACCCATGGGTCCTTGAGGATATATCGTTCCTCCTGTCTGACCTAATCTTCCATCCTGGTCCTTGAGGATATATCGTTCCTCCTGTCTGACCTAATCTTCCATCCTGGTCCTTGAGGATATATCGTTCCTCCTGTCCGACCAATCTTCCCACCATCAATCAAACCTAATCTCTCTCCTTGGCAAAGGATGTCTTTTTGGAGTTATCATTTTGATCTTGGGTTTTGTCCTTTTGATCTTGTTAATCTTTTTGGCTTCTCTTTATCCCACCAGGGTCACCACGATTCTTTATATCACGGTGTGCTGCGTGTGCGGATAATCTGGGGCAAGGTCTTTTGATCTTTCGCTTCTGCCTGTGAGTCAGTTGTGTGTTTGTGGTTCCTTCAGCATCGGTTCCGCCATGTCGCCTCTGCGCTTCATGTGTGATGTTGGGGCAACCCTGTGTGTTTGTTTAGCGTCAGTCCTCGTCAGTCCTCTGCGACGTTATTGACAGGCCTCGTGATCCCAGTATCCTTGGCAGGTCTCTAACATAGCTATATTAAATCTAGGTTGTGCACTCCCGTTTGCACTTGGAGCTATCTGGTCCCTTGCATTTATCATATAGATTAATCTTGCATCTTTGCATACAGCTGCATCTTGCATCTTGCATTTCCATCTCATCTTGCATATCATCCATATTTGTTCTTAGAAGTGAGGTTATTTATCTCCCCTTTCTTCCTAGGCCCTTCCTTCCTCGTCCCACCGGGCACACTCTGTCCCAGGGCGTAATCCCTCTTTCTCCTTGTCCCACTGGGCGCATCTTCCATGATTTTGTCCCACCGGGGCATGTTCCTCTTTCTTCTAGTCCACCCGAGCGTCATACCTTTTTCTTCTGATTCTAGCCTTGGCATCTTGTTTTCTTGTCTTTGACGCCATGCCACTTGCGGCATCGCATCAAAGAGGGGCAAAATGTAGACACCGAAAAATCCTTCAGAAAATAAATTATTTTTGTTTTCTAAAAATTCTTGATGACATCATCATTTATTAATTAATTATTTATTTAATTTATTTATTTATTTTTATGGCATTAAATCCCTCTCTCTTAATTAAAAATCTTTAATTAAGGAATCTAGCCTAAAAATGTCATTTGGACATTATCCCTAATTTATTAATTATTTAATTAATAAATTGACCAAAAAACTTCAAAAATAAATTAATTTATTTTTAATTTATTTTTTATCCCAAAGTTGGCCAAAATTCTAAAGAGCACTAAACTCTTCTAGAAAGTCCTAAACCTTCCTCTAAATGGGTCAAATCCCTAATCTAGTCCCTTCAAACCCTAAGCCTAGATATTTAATATTTATTAAATTTACCTTTAATAAATATCTAAATCTCACCAAAAGCCACTTGCCCATCCCTTTCTCCTAATCCTAATCCTAATCCCCTTTCTAATCTTGTCACATTCCATTAGCAAAAGGTTTACCAAAACTTATGCTAACCTCCTCCTTAGTCAACAAGGATTGCCACCTCTTGGCCACCTCTTGCAAATGCATTTAAGGATGCATTTAAGCCTTCCTTATCTTTCTTACATGCATTCATTATGCATTTAAGACCTTCTTATCCCTTCCTTGCCACCTCTTGGCCTTGGGCACATTTACCAAATTGTGCACATGCCCTCAAACTTTCAACTCAATCCTCCCTTGACACTTGTCAGGACACTTGTCCTTGACTCAACCCTAACCTTAGCCCTAACTCTGACTCATCCTTTTAACCCAAGCCCTTCCCTTTTCCTATAAATAGCCTCACTTCTTTGAGCAAACAATCCTCTCTCATCTTTCAACTCTCAAACTCAATAGCAAAGTTATAATGCCATTTTCATTCTAGCATAAGCATAAACTCATCATTTTAGATCATTTCCAAGCTTAAATCACATCTAAATTAGCTTAATGGAATTAACATAGATTCATTTCTTGTTTAATCAATCTTAGTTCATCTTTTAGCTTTGCATATTTGTGTGTTCTTGAGGCCTTTGAGGCAAAATAGGTTCCTCATACCTATTTTGTGTCATTTTGGGTCTTCATTAACCTCAAATCATCATTTATCTTGCATGCTCCAAGTGCTTGAGTTTGCACACCCACATTCATCTATATCCAAGCATATCAAACGGTGCATGGGCGCATCCGTTTTAGGCTTAAACCAAGGTGGCTTTGATTTTAGTTTGTTTACCATTAAATTTGATTTGATTATATGCTATGACGTTTGTTTGTCTTTGGCCTTCAAAACAGGTTTAGGTGCACACTCAAATCCTAGTCTACAACACCGATGCAGTGTGTTGTATACTGAGCACAAGTTTAACCGATGAAGGTTTACCGATGCATTTCTTTGTTAACCGAGGAGAACAGAAAAGCATTTAATGATATTGTCGACTAGACAATTTGACGACAAAACTGATGAGCTAGATTCGCATGATTTCAAGGTGAAAAGTCAAAGTTTGTTACAAGGATCTACGGCTAACAAAATTCAAGGAAGATCTGACGAAGGAGATTGAAACATGTTAAAGACACATCTACCGAAGAAGGTTAAAGCGGCAAAATCTAATGGATGAAAATAAAACGGCTTACATGTTTATTTAAGGAGAAAGAAAATACATTGTATTTTTAATCAGAGATAAGAGAAGAAGAAGGAGAAACTGCAGGAAGCTGAGCATGAATCTATATTCATGCAATTTCTGATCAATTGGTTACTAAACCGAGACTGCAGAAACCGAGCTACACAAAGAACAAACCGAGCTACACAGAACATAGTATTGATTGATTGTAAGTAAAGTTGATTTAAGATCTGAAGTGTTAAATGGTCAGAAAATATTGTTTGAGCATAACATTGATTCGTAATCTACAATTTGTTGTAATAAGGCGAATCAAACTACTGTTACTTTCTAACAATTGTAATCAATGAAAATCTCTTAACCGAGTGGACTTTTAAGTTCTAATTGGTGTTTCATTCTAATCAATGAAACATGGTTATCCTGTAAATCAGCACAGTGAGTGACAGAAGATTGAAAGATAACTCCTAGTGCAAAATCCTCTAACCAGGTCACACCTAACAGTGTGCATTGTAACCTTTAACAAGGTTTGGTCCTCACAGGCCTCACTTCATAAAAGTGAAATTTTTGGGTTGCCGGTTCCCAGGTGGTTTTTCCCTTAACAGGGTTTCCACGTTAAATCATTGTGTTATGTGTTTATTGTGATGATTGTTTATTATCATACTTTACATTTTAGCTATTTGATTTGATCGGTAACTACTAAAGAGCTTTAATTGAAGATCGGTAAAAACACTGACAGTGAATCATATATATGTTTACCGACTGACAGAAATTAGAGAAATAGTATTTTGGATTACTCATTTTTGTTTTGGGACTTGGATAACTGCTTCACCCCCCCCCCCTCTCAATTATTCTAACAATAAGGGCCTCCTTTTAAGATGTCATCATTGTTTTGCTACTTAGTTTTCTTTGAATTGCTCTCTTTCGAATTGGAAAGAACCATTGTTTGGTGGAAGCTAAGGTAGTCAATTGACCATTGAGGTTCTTACCTCTTTTGAGGATTTATCTTCTCAGCATCCTTATGAGAGTACTCCTAATGTGGATTTGGCATGGCTTTAAGCCCCTAATATGATACCACCCATTTCATTTTTTACTCAAAACATGTTGCATGCTTCCTCACAACCTTTGTCTTCTCCTATGGTTGATGACTATCATCAAACCTGTCATCTTGTCCTCTTTCAGTTGTTAACCCCCCAATAGAGGGGTCACCTCTTGTTCCTATTGGTAATGGCACATTAGACAATAATATTACTTAGACTGTATTTCATAAGAGGAAAAATCCTTCATCTCCCCATACTCTTCCTGGTGTTGTGAAAGAGAAATCTTTTGTTTAGGGTTAGGACACCCTTATTTCCCATTGATTCCTTGCTCCAGTCAAAATCATTATTTTGGTTTTCCCTTTTGTTTTCCTAATCTCACTACTTGTGAGATTCATTATTTTTGCTTTGTGGTTGATTTGTACATGTGACCAAGCCCTTCCTGAGCTTATTTAATCTAAACTATTTCCCAAAACCAAAGTGTAAGATCCCATCAAGCCTTTCCCTTTCCCTTGCTTTGTTATTCGTTTAGGATGATCCTAAAGCAATTAAGTGATGACTTGAGTCGAAAGATGGTTCAAGCATCCATGCATTAATGCAAGGGTCTTCAATGCATGAAGATACCATTTCATAAGAAAACCTCAAGTATAATCTAAATTTGTCATTGCTTGCCAAAAGTTGAAGAAAAAAATTAAAGAGAAGATAAGCCCATATTAGTCATATGATTTGAAGAATAGTATCTTGCAAGTAGGCCTCATTGAACTATAAGAATCACTTGATTTTCTACGGCAAATTATTATGCAACAGCCTAATTATTTAAATTTAGAATTTTTTAATTAAATGCTCTTAAATTTTGTTGTTTTGTCCAATTTATGATTAAATCTATTTTTATAATAAATTATATAGACTTCTGTATTATAATTACAAATATCTAATTGTATGTTTAATGTATTTATTATGATAGAATCTTATATAATATTTGATATTTTAAAAATTATTTTTAAATATATCCTTTCACAAAAATGATAGCAAGTCTTCCCAACAATATAAAACTCGATAATTGAAGGTATGTAAAACATTTTTTCCTATAATTTTTAATATTGATCTGTTTGTTACCCATGGGTAGCCTGATGGACTCACCAATATGAAGTACTATTCTTAAATTGAACATGGATTTCTAAAATCAAGAGACACAAGCATTCCTATTGTCCAATTGTTGCCTCTATGGTATACTACAGGAGCAAATGATAACTCAAATTATTTACCAATATGGTAATAATAATCAGTTTAGAGAAGCGTGTTCCCTTTGAGGGCCTATAAGAATTCTTTGTAGTATACTCGCATGCACCTAATTTAGAGAAACCCAATATCTATGTAATCAAACAGTCCTATAAATGGTACAAGTCGGCCTCAAGCTAAAACTTTTAAATGGTACAAATTCATCTTGAGCTAAAACTTCTAACTAGTTCAATTACATACAAAATCATCATAAAAAATCAAACCAATTAACTCTTATTCTATTCTTCTTTTTTATTACTTCAGTCTACATATTTTCGCTACATCAACTCATACTTTACAACTCTCCACGGCTTGTTTCATTCATTTTGCTTCCACAAATTCTCTAAAATGAGTAATAATCTTCTACCTTGCCAATCGTAAGGAAGGGTAAACGGAATACAACAGTATAACCATTTCAAGTCTTCAATAGACCTTCCAAATTTATCGTTTTGTTTTAACTTTTATCTGGGACAAGTTCGTCCATGGCCAAAACTGTTCACCATTCTATTCCCAACATTACAAATTTATCTGCCACTTAAAGGTACAAGTTTGACAATCACGAAAATCATTACTTGCAACCACCGAACTATGATAAATCATTCAAAAACTTTTTAATCACATCGTTGTGGCAATTCAATGAACATAATTCCGAGGAATAATCAGCATATTGATAACCCTCTCTAACATGAATGAGTTACTAACAATAAAAATTCATCTGCAACTAAAAGGTAATTGTTCAACAAGCACCAAAATCATTACTTGCAAACATTCTTTCTAAAAGGAGGAATCCCTCTTTTCCATCTTAGCCTGAGTTACACTATGATTGGTTTCTCAACCACCTTAATCATTCAAAGACTTTTAAATCACTTCGTTGTGGTAATTAACTGAACATCCCAAGAAATAATCAGCACATTGATCAGCATCTATAGCTTGAATGAGTTGCTAACAAAAGATTGTATATAATCACATATAGATTGTGTATAATTATATATACTTTGGCAATTGTATACCACTCAAGATACATTACTTATGGGACATTTTCTATTCATGAATGCATAAATAATCATGATGACATTTCCAAGCGTAAGGAACTAACTTCTACCATTCATGATAAAATTACCTATTATTTGAACATATCGAATTTTCAAAATTTCTTAAGGTTCCAAGTTGTATGCTACACATCATAAAAAAAGCTAGATTAAGGATCTTACAACCAAATTCTGTCAAGAAATTTAAGCAATACATGAAATAAATGTAGCCTTACAATTTTAATTACCAAGTTTAAGCATCTTAGCACGAGAAAAGAAAAGATGAATATTTATTTATTCCACATCCATGAATCCTTGAAGCTGGACCGAAGTTATATGCAGTATAAACTTGAAAGTCACCTTGGCTCTATCCTTTATAAGGCCATAGATTCAGTGTGAAAAAAACCTTATATTCGACTTTTCTTCATGACTGTTTTTCTTTGTGCAAGGGTATATAGAATACTAGATTACCCACTCCATGTGGTTGAAGACATTCCCCTCTTTATGCAGCAAGATAAAATATCACTGCATTTAATCCTGGCTTTAGGAAGTATTTACATTAATTAAAATTCTTCGCTATTTTCAATTACCCCTCAGGAACAGTATCTATATCCTGGCTTTGAATGGTTTGCTTGTACCACTAATTATTTCACCGCAATTTAATTATATTTTTAGTACAAATAATGTTTAACTTCAACTCATATTTGGTGATGTGATAATCCATTCAAATTTGCTTACACCAGAGCACTACATGATATTAGCCTTTAATGTCTCATCAAAAACAACTGTATGTCTTCAGAGGGCGATTTCCCATCACAAATAAACTACTGCTACTGCTATTCTGCGTGTGTAATGACTGAAAATGCTAAAACAAAATCCATTTGCAGTCATCAACTAATAATGAACTTGTTGCCCTTGAACGTGACATGTTACAATACCTCTTAATTGTTTTTTAATCCAAATTCCAGGTTCTTGGTCTGATTATCTATACAAGTCATGCTTTCAGTATAAAATATTCTATACCACACCATGTTGATCTATAAAGAAGAAATCATTTATCCGGTAACAATGAACTTGCACCCGTAAGATTTGAGACAATGGATTCCATATTCAGAACACGCCTTGTTCAATTATAATAAGGGGGTAGGATGCTATTTATTTATGCAAACCCTGCTTTCACCAAAATAAAGCATTTATGATTTTCAATACATTTTTAAAAATTACATGCATTTGTAGACTTCTAAAATTGTGTTTATCTACACAGCGTACAAGTCCTAGAGATCTCAAAACTTGGATGGTCCAAAAGAACATGATTTAACCATGTAACTTTGATAGTGTTGACACTTACGGAGATAAACATATAATTTGGAACTGATATATTTATACACATTAGACTGTAGGGCAATAGTACAATCGGAACTAATCAGACCTCTGCATATGTACAACTCGTGCCTAGGCAAAAAGAACATGACATCAAATTTTATCAATTTTACACAGGAAGGCTCTACCAGCAGTGCAAAAGTGCTTAGCATACAATTTCCGAATCTCAAGTAACCTCATTTGAAGACGAATATTGACTACTTCTTTCTCAGCAATCATCATACAATCAAGAACCTGCACTCAAAAGGGGTAATAATGTAATTCTAGCAACAAGAAAGAGAAACAAATGATGCCATTCTCAGGCATAATTACATATAACGTACTTTATCATAGACACATCTTAATAACTAAAGGTTATTACAGATCCAAAATATTTGCATCATGAACTAAACAGTTTACATGCTGACATTTTATTCTTTTGTTGACATTTGTATACTTCAACAGATTAATTGCCTGCGGGGGTTCAATATTGGAACAAAGCAACCCTATTCAGAACTGCCTTATAGCTTAGAAATTAATAACAAAAAAAGCAGACCAATGTTACATTCAATCAATTCGCACAAAATGAATGAGAAAAAATATATGATGATGATGCTTAAAATCATTTGGGCCAGCCTTAAGGATAAATAGAACACAACCCTATTCAGAACTACCTTTAATAGTTTAGAAATTAATAACAAAGAAAGAAGAGCGGTGTTACATTCAATCAATTTGCACACGAGATGAATGAGAAGAAATATGACAGTGACGGTGACATCATTTGCGGCAACCTTTAGGACCTGTTGAAGTGCTATCCATTTAGATAGAAGACTCCTTTTACATTAAGCTTCAGGATAAATTCTCCCAGCTTAAGATTGTTTGTCTTGATTCAATTTTTCACATACAGATTTATGTTAGCAAATGACTATCATCAAGCCCAATTGTTGTGAAGCAGACTAGCCATTAGAAAATTCAAATTGTGTTCCATCCACTACATCATTTAAATTGAACACCCTTAAAATTCTCTCTCCAATTGTTTCGGCAATTCCATCTACCAGTTTCACCGTGCAGTTCATGTGAGCTAAGCCTTAGTTTAGCTGATATGATTTTTCTTTTTGAAGCTAACATGTTTGCATGGACTATTATCACGTAATAATTTAGGGTTTATGTTGTGCTTGTCATATACCACAGGTTTTAAACTGTCAGTACCTGCTGTCAATGAATGTGGACAAATTTCACTAGGGAATCCGTGTGCTCACAATTTTAGACTACGATAACAGAATTAGACCAAAAAGCAGTCGTTCACAAAATTAATATCTATCAATCATTGCATGTCTCACCTGCCATAAAGAGATTGCACAAATCAGCAAGAAATGTATTCAATAAATGCAAAATGTGATGAGTAAAATCTAAAAATCCTTAATGCCAGATGGCCTCATATGCCATTAATATATTGCATAAATCACACCAATGTAATAAACAAATCCACATTCAACCCCATTCGGGTGGTTAAAAAAGTTAACCTGCTTTCAACTGCTCATCAACAATGCAAACAATTTTTGGGTTTGTTGTTGCATTACAAATTTAGTTTGGTTATGGATTGTTCCACGAGGATGCATCCCCCCACCAAATCTCCACATTTCTAGGACAAGAATAACCCTAAGACGCAAAGACTTGGAGGCAACATCATGCCGCCATTCAATCACAACTCAAGACTTTTGGGGACATTTCTAAGACATCTCCCTCGAGAGGGAATGTTTCCAAGACAATTCCTTTCTGGGGCACTTTTGGGTGGCTTTGGGATGTCCCTTGAAGCGCCTAGGTGACTCCCAAGAGTCCTTGAAACATCATTGAAAGTTCTAGGTGTGCCCCACAATCGATAACCATTAATTTTATTTTTTAAAATCCTGAAATGTGCACAAACAGCTCTTAACCGTGATCTATGGGCCCCACCCAAAACCCAAACACTTCAAAAAATTTCAAAATAGGCATCAAAGCCCCATTCCAAGTCACTCAAAAGTTTCCAAAACAAAGTTGAAAGTTACAACAAGCTCTATAAGTGAGAAAGAATACAAGTGAAGGCATCAGGATTGAGAAATAGTGAGAGGAAGAGTGTCACCAATCCACTATTGAACCAAGGGATTCAAAGCATTATTCCAACCTCAATGTAGGCTTCCTTGATGACTTTTTTTTTCATTGTTCAATTTAGTAACTAGTTAGTAATTTACTAATTTTAGTTGACAAATACAATTTACATTGTTACGAATTTTCAATTCAAATTTATTATTTTAGTTTTACAAATTAATACTGATCAAATTTTGATTTTCTTTAATTTAATCATTTTAGAACAGCAGCAATATTTTATTATTTAGATATTCATTTTTTTTTGAACGAGGACTTTGACTTTTGTGTATCCTCTACTTCTACACTTCATGTGACCAGGAGTAAGATAAACAAAAGCAAAACCCTTATTTGACAAAGGTTAAGAACAAGGATTCCTATTTGTGTATCCTCTACTTTTGTACTTCATGTGACCTGAAGTAAGAAAAACGAAAAGATAATCTGTTTCCTAATTCTTTGCATTATGCATGCTTTGAATTTGAATTTTTAAATTATTTTCATTGTTTCTTGCAATCTCTCTACAATAAGCTGCAAGAGTTTCTGGATTAGATTGTGTTGAATGTTTTTGCATCAACGTTGCGGATCACGCTCTTGTGTCCATCATCAGGATGGAGCATAAGAGAGCGCAAGGATATAATTTTTTGCATCAACATTGCAGATCACGCTCCGTGATCCATCATCAGGATGGAGCGTAAGAGAGCGCAAGGATCCACAATGTTGATGCAAAAACATTCAACACAATCTAATCCAGAAACTCTTGCAGCTTATTATCATGGATTGTGGAAATCTCTTCTCTTTGATGTCTCTACAAGTTCTCACAGCATGAGTGTGGCAGAAATTGAAGAAATTGAACTGAATTTGATTATGCACCTAATCAAAGTACAAAAGCAGAAAGGGCTGAAGCCACTAAGCTACAATCCTAAGTCCCCTTTAAAACAATTTGTAACTAATGATAAGAGATTTCCACAATTCATGATAACAAGCTCAAGTAATTTCTAGAATTGTGTGCAAGATTTTAATCATCAACATTCCAGATCACTCCATGATCCATCATCAAGATGAAGAGAGCCAGACAAATCATAATGGATGTGAAGTTGCAAACCTGGGTATTAAAAGAGAAGGGAGGCATGCGATTCAAGAGAACAAGAAGAATGACCCAAAAAAATTAAGAATAAAGGTCAAGAAAAAGTCAAACCCAAGAAGAGAAGAGAAAGCTAGAAACATAGAAAAGATGCAAATGAAAAAATATTAAACAGGAGGTAAACAAGACTAAAGACAATTATAAGATAAAAGAGAAAGATAAAAAGAAATAAAGTAAAAGGGGACCAAGATACATAAAAGATCAAATATATATGTGTATATATTATATATATATATATATATATATATATATTAATCTTCTCCCTCCTTCCTGTTTCATTTTCGTTCCTTCCCTCCGCTCAACGCCTTGCCCTGTCAGTTTCCTCTCCCTTTCTTGGTGTGCCCTTTGCTAGGCCCCCCTCTATCCCCATCCTTATCTTTCTCCCCCCTCCTCTCTTTCTAGCTTCTCTCTTTTCCTTCTCTTGTTTTCATTGCCTTCTCTTTGTCATTCTCCTTTTGGTTTTCTATCTTGTTCCCTCTGCATGTTCCCTTCTTCCTTTCTTGTTTGTCTCCTCCTGCCTCTTTCTCTCGTTTTCAACCTCTCCCTCTTGTTTTTTTCTCTCCTTCCTATTCCCCGTAGCCCTTTTTTCTTTGTTTTATCTATTAGCATTCTTTTATTCATTAGTTTTTTACTCAATTTTTTAGTTATTACTTATAATTTTATTTATTTTTCCTTCTATTTTTTGGGGGGGTTGTTGAGTATATTAGTACATACGTACATATATATGTATGCAGGATGCAGTGAGGGCTGAGTTCATTGGTTTGCAAGCACAAATGATCATGGATTTGATGCACTTGGGGACAAGTATATGGTTGATGCTATAGTTGATGGCACTTCCATGGAGAAGCATACCCGCACCTACAACCTCTTGCAATTAAAATTTAATTGCAAATTTATTATAAAAAAAATCTTTTATCTTTTAAGTTTTAGCAATATTTTAATTTTATTTGACTCTTTAACTCTCTAATTGTGTCTTGATAGGTTGCTAGTTCATCTTCATCAAAGAGGAATAGTTGCATATACTCCTTCATCCGCTCAATAAAGTGCAATAGACTATAGACTACAATCAAAGAGGTGAAGGACTTAGTGTTTTGTGCATTCAACCTTGCGACTCTTTACACACAAACAAAATGCCTGCAAAGCAGGGGAGACAAATAAGTGGAATATTGAGCTATTGAGTTGGATGCTTCTATTTCCCACCTTGCTACACTTAGAGTTGATGATGACTGTGACCCACCTATTGAGCATGAGAGTGCTAGTGCCAATGCCAATGCCAATGCTAGCGCCAGTGCCAATGTCACTGCCAGTGGCTCTATTTGTGTTTCTCCTAGTTTACCACAGCATAGATCATCTAATATGAAGGAGGGTGATGATATTATTTATCATCCATATTATATTTGATCAATGATGGCTGATTTTCCTATTTTAAAGCTTCCCACTTGACCATTGTTAATCACAATATCTTTCCAAGAAATCACTATCTCCAATTCCTCCATGTTCCAAACCAAATGCCACATCTAGTAAATTAACAAAACTTGCTTGCTTATATATCATTGTTAGCCATATGCATTCACATTCTACAAAGCTTAGTATGAAACATCTTTTTACAAAGTTATACACAACTTGTCCATCCATCATCAATTCATACTCAAAAGCTCCACAAAATATTTGAGTCTTCCAACTAACTAAATTTCTAGGGAAAAATCTCGAAACCAATATTACAAAGGAAGACAACCCATAGGGTCTGCAAAGTGTTTCATAAAAGAAGCGAGAGCTCTACAATTTGTCTAGACTAAAAGAGAGCTCCCACAAAGGCTAGCATAGACATTCTTGGGAAACAACATGACTAATCAACTCTGCCAATTTGTTTGTGAACAAATTCATCATGTGCTTTTGTTGTCTAGACCACATTGCTGCCACTTGGATTTAGCTCCATGCCACTCAATTTCCCTCATGAATTTGACCATATATGGAAAGAATGTCTCCAATATCTTACACAAGTGGTTATGATGGATAATACTCATTAACCCTTGTTTTGTGATCCTTCTAATGTCTTCTACTCCCATAGGTTGTGCCCCATGGGATGTGAAAGGAGATGCATTTCAAGGAGATGCCTTGTCAATCTCTTATTAAACTTTTGTCTCTGACTATCCGTGTACTCTACCAAAGCTTAGTTTGAAATGATTTTATAGTGGCGATCTCAATTCTTAAGCATTACACTAGCAAGGGAAATACTGCAAAAATGGCTAATCAACTCTGCCAATTTGTTTGTGAATGAATTCATCATGTGCTTTTGTTGTCTAGACCACATTGCTGCCACTTGGATTTAGCTCCATGCCACTCAATTTCCTTCATGAATTTGACCATATATGGAAAGAATGTCTCCAATATCTTACACAAGTGGTTATGATGGATAATACTCATTAACCCTTGTTTTGTGATCCTTCTAATGTCTTCTACTCCCATAGGTTGTGCCCCATGGGATGTGAAAGGAGATGCATTTCAAGGAGATGCCTTGTCAATCTCTTATTAAACTTTTGTCTCTGACTATCTGTGTACTCTACCAAAGCTTAGTTTGAAATGATTTTATAGTGGCGATCTCAATTCTTAAGCATTACACTAGCAAGGGAAATACTGCAAAGATAAACAAATTTTATGTTGCATATCACAAATCGCCTAATTAAGAATCAACTCTCTTATTAGGTAAACAAACTTTGCAACCATTGGGATTTCATTGCTTCTAACGAGCGTGATTCTCTTTTCTAGCAAATATTTGATTCTTAGATCATGAAGATTGCTTGACTAACAATACATTTGGCTTCAAAGACAGTATATCAAAGGACCAGCTTTGCCTACTACTGATAGATAATCAAAGACAGCTAGAAAAAGGGCAGTTAAATAACTTCTCATGAAAATGTTTACTTCCCCCTACTGTCTAGAAGAAAACATTTACCAATAGTACATACAGATGATTTAAATATACGAAGAAACCTTAAATATTAGTCCACAATAAAACTGCTAAAGATGATACAGTTACTTTTACGTGTACAGAAATCAATCTATGCCTTCTAATATATCAAATAGAAAGGTTGAAATTGCAATATATATCACTGCATAGATGACAAACCTTATACTCAGATGGACCTCTACAGTCCGTTATCAGCATGATCTATCAGCTCTTTTTTTATCAGTTTCACAAGATCAACAATCTGTACAGAAAAATATTAAGCGTCAGCATTAAAAAGTTTGTCAGTCAATGCAGAACCAATCTTAAAAGCTTGAGCATAAACTGCAGGATATCATTTCCATTTCTCGTGTCATCCTATCAGTCACACACACATGCGCATACATTACAAATGTCCTAAATTTCATGAAAAAGTATTAATCATTAAATGAAAGACTATGGTTCTCCTGGATCTTGTCCAAACCAACAACAAATGGAAACCCCGTTGAGGCTCAACTATGGTCTAATGGTAACTAAGCATCAATCAAAAACTAGTTCAGCCAAGAAATATAAGAGTAGCTCCATTTCAACTACACCATTTTTGGAGACTAATGTTAAACTGTAACACATTCAACAGTCACAAATTGCAAAATATGTTCATTCAACAAGTATTCGTTTAATTCAGAACAAGTTCATAATATATATATAGAAAAACAGATTATGACTAATCTTACCCCAGGATAATGCTGCAATACTGGTAAATAATGATCAAGGGCAACATAAACCTTCTCAAGGAGACTTAGAAGAGTATCCACTTCATCTCCTAACACATCAACCTGCAATTTTAAAGACAGATCCTATCAGTTAGGATTTTCTGTAAAAAGGTGTTTATATCTATCACAAAACAGAAGAATAAAGGAAAGTGACCCAACAGATGTTGAAACATGTATTAATTAAAAATATGATATTTCCACAGTCCATATTCAGTTAGATAGCTTCTGGATTAAAAATGTAGGAATTTTTGTATTGAAACCGTGCTCTCATCTTGATGGTGGATCATGGACTGTAATCTGAAACACTGAAGCAAAAAAATGCTATAGTGTTTTAATCCAGAAGCTTTTGAACTCGAGACATGAGAGAATGACTTTTAGTAAGATAAGTATGTCAAAACTCAGAATACAGTGTACAGAGCACAAATTGAAGTATCTGTGTAATGTCCCAGGTCTTTTGATGCAGCTTAAGTCAACTTAAGTTATTTTAAGTTAGGCATGTCTTTTTAGGCAACTTAAGTGATGCCTAGCCAAGGGACTTAATTTATCCCCTATTTTATGTGCTTAAGTGACTTAATAAAAACATATGACAAAAAGCCAAGGTAGGCCCCAGCTTCAAAGAGTTCATTGGTGCACACTCAAGGTTTTTATTTTGGAGCGTTGGATTAAGAGATGGAATATCAAGGGTGGAGATTGATTCATCTTTTTAGAAGGTGCTATAAAACACCCTAAGGGCTCATTTAGAGCTCATTATGTGACGAAGATTTATGTTTATTGCCACTGCAACTTGGCTTGAGGACTCAAACCCTTGAGTATCCCCAGTTTCGGTGAGACACATCAAAAGAGTGTGTTTTGGTGGAATAACTCTAGTTTGTGAACCCTAGCACATTGTTTATTCTGAGTTGCGAGTAATTATCAGGTTGAAGGCCAAAGTAGAGGAAGATAACAGCATTAAAGCTTCAGATTGGTGATCATCTACAGCCCCTCTTTTATGTACTTAAGTGACTTAATAAAAACATATGACAAAAAGCCAAGGTGGGCCCCAGCTTCAAAGAGTTTCATTGGTGCACACTTAAGGTTTTTATTTTGGAGCGTTGGATTAAGAGGTGGAATATCAAGGGTGGAGATTGATTCATCTTTTTAGAAGGTGCTATAAAACACCCTAAGGGCTCATTTAGAGCTCATTATGTGATGAAGATTTCTGTTTATTGCTGATCCGACTTGGCTTGAGGACTCAAACCCTCGAGTATTCCTGGTTTCGGTGAGACACATGGGCTCTCCCTAATCAGTGTGTTTCGGTGGAATAACTCTAGTTTGTGAAGCCCTAGCACATTGTTTATTCTGAGCTGCAAGTAATTGTCAGGTTGAAGGCCAAAGTAGAGGAAGATAACAGCATTAAAGCTTCAGATTGGTGATCATCTACAGCTGCATTTTGTCAATATCTGAGCATTTGTGGCATGGCTGTGAAGGAGCAGCAAAATTAGTTTGTTTGATTGGTCTTTTTGGGAGTCTAGCACTTGCATTTTTGGGCAGCTAGGGTTTGATAAAACCCAGAAATAATTCTGAGATAAATCTGTTCCTGACACTGCTTAATCTCTTGATTCCAACTCAGAAAAATAAGGGAAAAAATCCGCTATGCTTATTTTGCGAAATTCTGGGTTATTTTGTAATTATTTCTGATCAGAATTCTGGATTATTATGAAAATATTTTTATGCAAGTAAATTTTCAGATATTTTGTGCCCTAGTTTGCAGAAGTTTTTGTCATTTTCTATTACCCCTAGTTAGGTATATTATAGTCTGAGAAAATAGACCTGATAGCTCTAGAATCTACATATATAAAGAGACAAGTGGTTAAAAGTGAAAAACCTATCATCTCACATGCAGGTGAAGGTCCAAAAATATTCTGAGACAAATAAAAAGTATTGAAAAAGCTTTGTTTTACACTCAACCCAAGGAAAAAGGGCAAATAGTATTGCATGAAAAATCCAATGCTTGTTTACAAACTATCAAAAAATTTATTAATGACCAAAATCTCAACCAAAGCCTCTCAAAGTAATCTATACATCCGGTATTGTAGACATGTACTATTAAAATATTATAATGTTTCTTTAATGGTCATCTTAGTTAATCTTTAGTTTATTAGGTAGTTTCTATTTCCCTCTTTAGTTCACAATTGTTTCTTTTAGAAACATTGTCCTTGTTAATCCATATAAGGAGCTCCAATCTCCTCTGTTTAATAACATCAACATCGATTTACCATAACATGGTATCAAAACAGGTTGATGGGATTTTAGAAAATTTAGCGAATTAAGAAAAATTCAAGCCTCTTCTGATCTGGAATTTTTTCCAGAAATTTGTTTTTCGATTTTTTGAAATAAAAATCTTTGGAGGTATTTTATGAAAGTTTTGTGGTTCATATTCGAAGATTTTTGCTGAAAATCGCAACCCTGGTCGATGGATTTGATCACGCGATTTCTTGGTTTGAGCAAAAGTCTCTCATTTTCGAGGGTTGCATGTACTTGCATGTGTTTTTTGTGAGTTGCATGTTCTTGCATGTGTTGTTTTACCGCATGAAGGTTTCTCTAGTGGGTTTATAATTTTTTCCTCAAAAATTATTTGTTGAGTTTTACCGTTTTTCCCTCAAAAACGAAGCTTTGTATTCTCTAATCCATGTCTCGGATTTTGTTGTTTGGTTTTGATCAATTTTTCACCTCAAAAATTGTGTTTGGTTTTTTTATTTTTCTCCTAAAAAATCATGGCTTTTTGCAATTTGTTTTGGGGCATCATGCTCATCTACAAAATTTGGAGGGTTTCTTAATTTTTCCTCAAAATCGTGCTAGTTGTTCTCAGTGTTAGTCTCTATCTCCAAGGAAGAGCAGCTCCGTTATCCAACATCAGGTTGGATGTTTTGTGATGATTTCTAGTTAGATGTTTTGTTGATTCTGGGAGGGTTAGTGGCAGACTCATCTCAGTGGCAGGCTCGTCTCTTTTTACAAAGCTTTCTAAAGAAGGGGACACCCTTCTCTGTTATTTTCTGGACAGATTTTGGCATCTTAGTTCTTGGTCATTAACATTTTGCAAATCCAGGGAGGGTCTCAGCAGCAGCAGAATGTTTTGAAGAATTTGTGACCAAAAGACAGCAGTTAGACGATGACCACGCAGTAATATTGGAGAGCCTGCACAATGAGACCTTGCACTTTCAGCACACCCTCATCTGCATTTTATATTAGTCCCTTGTGCTATCATGACATAATAGATTTTTGTTTTTACACCGTAAATTAATTTTGAATTTTCTTCCTCAATGCAATCGTGCCTTCCAAAAAACTGCCATAAGATGCAGATATACTGATTTGTATAGAGTCGCTGTTTTATCTTATCAGGCTGGTGGTGCCAATGAACTTCAACGCAACAGATAGGTTAAACATTACTGAACGGGTGCTGGGTATATAATCAAATGTATTAACTTAGATATATGATATTAAAATATTATTGTGCCTATTGGTGGGCATTGAAAAAATTTAATAATAAAATCTGAACCACACGATATGCCAGCATTGAAGTAAGCCATGTTTAATCCCATGTGCTTTAATACCGGATGAAATTCTGTCATTCAGGACTTATTTATTCTAAGTTGCCGGATTCACCTATATAGGCCCAGATCCGGGTCCGGATTCACGGACCGGTCCATGCCGGATCCGGGCAGGGTCGTGCACGGACCCTCATAGGCCATAGGTCCCTGGGGATTTGCACGGATCCGTGCAAGATCCTCGAGGATTCGCGCTGGATCCCCACAGGTCCATGCACGGACCCTGCCCGGATCCGACGCAGACTCGAGGGGATCCAACACAAATCCTCGAGGATACCGCGCGGATCCGTGTGAATCCCCAAGGACCCACGGCCTATGAAGGCATAAAGCACTTAATATGCCATTTTTTTTTCATCTAACCCTAAATTGACAGAAGGATTTATACAAACCGCGGATCCAAACGGACCCACGGGTCCGTGCACGGACCCTACCGGGACCCGGGGGGATCCAGCGCAAATCCTCGAGGATCCTAGCGGATCCGTATGAATCCCCAGGGACCCGCAGCCTATGAAGGCATAAAGCACTTAATATGCCATTTTTTTTCATCTAACCCTAAATTGACAGAAAGATTTATACAAATATAACATTTAAGTATAAGTTTGATTTATTTAATTTCTTATACTTTAAGTTATCTTTGTATAAATATATTCCAGGATGTTTGAGATAGGTTTCAGCTTCATAGGAGTTAAGATACAAATTCTAGATTTTGGGGGTTTTTGAAAAATTCCAGACTTAGCCAAATTTCAAGATTCAACAAGCCTTCAGCAGGGTTACCTCCCACAATCCATCATGGCTTTCTAAGGTCAAATTGAAGCTGGTAAAAGGATTCTCAAAGGGTTTTAACTCGTTTTATCACAAATCACTTGGTTTCGACCCCGTCTCTATGACAGACTTAGCTTAGCTCTCGCCCAAATCCCAGTCAAACATGACTTCCCAATAGGCCAAAATCAATCAAACCTCATTTGCCAGAACTAGGGACTTGAAAACAACCACCAACAAAGACTACCTAAGACCTAGTTATGAAGACTTTGACATTTGGCATTGATCAATGATCAAGCATCATAGATTCATAGTATGAAATGATTTAGTTTTAGAATTATGTATATTTCTCTTATATTTTTGGATATATAATGCATATATATATATATATATATATATATATATATATATATATATATATATATATATATATATATATATATACACGAATCCTTACGAATCCAAAATAGGAAGAAAAAAAAATTCACGAACCGGATTCTCGAACCCAAATCCGTCTTCGAATCCGAATCGGCAACTTAGTATTTATTGCATGTTTAGTATCCTAACTATGATATATGCCACCTTGAATTGAAAAGTAGGCCTTTTTTACTCCTATGTGCTTTAATATTGGATGAATTTTTGGCAAATCAGGACTTAGTTATTGCAAATTATATATACTGCTTGTTTTATAATTTTATTATGTGCCTGGAATAAGGCATATATTTTCCCTTAGTCAAAAAAGTTGACAATCATATAATATTCTCTCTAACATTACAACCAGTAGAACTTCAATACATCTTATGCTATCCTTGCTGTTAACTACATCATTCTTTTTCTTAAAATAAGACAGTCAAAAAACAGATTCAATGCACCAATGTAATGCAATGTAAACTCATTTGGCCTGTCCAGTTCACATCATGCTCTTCACATGCAAGGATTGTCTGCCAGCTCAAAAGATCAAGAACCTCCTCCTTTACAAATATGAATCTTATTAATTCACACTTTAATCATCTCAATCTATTTTCAAAAAGTGGATCTTCTTTAAGTGCTTGATGTAACTTTCATGTTTTACTATTTCTGATGGCACTCATTTTTTTCATTTTTTTCTTCTTGTGTGGGAAAAATGACATTTGCCATCTAATCAAGTGAAATTTTTAAAACTTACATATGGCTTGTGAGCTGTGCCACCAGATTAGGAGTGTAATTTGTAGCCAACCTAAGATAGAAATTTACAAGACCAACATGTGTCATAAGAGCCTCCAGTACTTACCACTAAGTTAATGATACGATGATCCTATTTCGAACTCTCACTAGCACAGACTAGATAAGCTTGCAGTTTTTGGATTAATACAGTCACCCATCACTAACTTTCAAATGTACAGAGATTGGTATCGCTGCATTCTACATGGCATATGATCAGATACTAATCAGTTTCTGGATTCGATTGTGTAGAGTTTTTTTACCATCAACGTTTCGGATCATACTACATGATCCATCATCAGGATGCCAGAGAGAAAGAATAACAAAAGATGTAAGATTGCAGATCTAGAAGGTAATAAAAGGAGGGGGGGAAGGGAAGAGGAGAGAGAAAAGGGAGGTACACAAATAAAAAATAAAAAGAATTCATATAAAGGCTAAACAAAAAAGAAGATGTCCTATCAAATAAATAAGGAGGTAAAAATGAAAAACCAAAAGGTATAGAACGAACCCAAAACATGAATGAACATAAAAGGGGGGTCTAAAAAAGGAAACAAATCAAATGATAAAGGAATAAATAAGGAGAAAATAAACAGAAATAAAAAGAATAATTAAGTGAAAATAAACATGTAAATATACCTGCACATATATATAAATATTAATATATATATACTTGTATACAAATATAATCTAGTAACAATAAGTGTACCAGAGTATATATATGTAGATGTATACAAGTGTATGTATATGAAAAATAAGCTAGTATATATGTAGACATGTATACAAATAAATAAAACAAGAATAATAAGCACACACACACACACACATATATATATATATAAGAGAACAAAACCACAAGCCAAGAAATATAAGAGAAAAAATAAAGAAATATAAAAGAGAAAACAAAGAAACCAAGATGAGAAAGGAGCAAAAGGATAGAACATAAAAACAGAAAAATGACAAAAGAGAAAAAGAGAAGACAAAAAATGAGAACGAGAACACTAAAAACAAACAACGAAAAGATAAAGCATGTGAAGGGCAATAAAAAGACGCCCAAAAGCACGAAGAACAAGGAAAGAAGAAAGCTCGAGAAGCAAAAAATCACTTCAAGAACTAAAGAAAAAAAAATATATATATATATATATATATCACCTATGCGATACTAAGAAGCTAACCCATATAAGGGTAAGAAAATCTAAATACCTATATATAAGAAATCAAGGAAAAAACCTATAAATAAGAAACCTATAGGGAAAGGAACCAAGGAATCAAGGGGGAGATCAGCTAAAAACCTATCTATATAAAAATATCACCTATGTGCTACTAAGATGCTAACCCATATAAGGGTAAGAACATCTTATTACCAAAATATACCTATAGGGAAATAAGATGTACATATATATATTTATATATGTATATATGTGTGTGTGTGTGTGTGTGTCTGTGTCTCTGTGTGTGTGTGTGTGTGTGTGTGTATATATATATATATATATATTTGTGTGTGTGTGTGTGTAGGAGCTAACAAAAGCAAGGAGAAATAAGGAGAGAAGCAAGCACCGGCACAAAAAAACAAGAGAGGGCAACCATAAAAGCACAAAGAGAAAACCACATGAAGTCAAAGAATAAAAAACGAACTCAAAAAATAACAAAGAAACTATCAATACCCTCACCTACATACAAATATGTAAGCATGTGTGAGTACGCTAATGAAAAAGAGAATAAAAACACAAGCAAAAAAGACAGGAGGAAGACAAAGGTCAGAGCAAAAGAACAAGAAGAGGGGGAGGGGGAAGGCCCGAAGCACCACCCATTGGGGGGGGGGGGCGCAATGGTTGGGAGGGTGAGGGAGGAGGAGTGGGGAAGGGGGAGGATGACTAATGAAAGGCCAAGGGAGAACCCCAAGCGGGATAGGGGAAGAGGGAAAACGAGGGAATAGCGGGGGGGAGGGGGAGGGGGGAATAACACGAAGGATAAAAAAGACAAGACTAGGAAGGAGGGTCGAGACGAGGGAGGTTTTTGAGGGAAGATAACAAAGGTTGCCACAAAGTGCTTAAGCTCCAACCATCATCCCAATTGAGGTTGCAGGGGTGGTTGTTGATTTCGATGGCTTCCTTGAACTTTTCCTTTTGAAGAAGTTGTCCTCCTTGAAAACAACTTGAGTATCCTCTAAACAAATGTGGTGTTTAGTGGCAGAGGAATGCTCGGCTAACGCAGACTTAAGAACACATTCGTGCCTGATATCGGCAGCATGCTCTTTGATTCTAGTGTGGAAGGAACGACCGGTTTCACCTATGTAGGGAGTACCACAGGAACAAGTGATCTTATAGACCCCCGACTCTGATAAGACGTCTCTAGAGTCTTTAGTGGGGGAACACAATTCCTTAAGGTGGATAATGGCTTGAAGGCCACCCATACACCTTTTTTACCCAAAATCTTGGAGATTTTGTGGGAGATACCTACTACATAGGGAATGGAAATGAATGGGGAAGCCTCGAGGGGAGAGGGAAGAGGGTTGGAGGAGAAAAGAAAGAACGAATGGGCCAAGTGGAAATCTTTGGAGATTTGTTTGTCCGTATAACCATTCCACTTGAAAACTTGACGGAGATGCGTGAGCTCCTGATCTAAATTATCCTTGTCACAAATCCGGTAGGCTCTTAAAGTAAGGGTTTTAAGGATGCCAGCCTTTTGGCTAGGGTGGTGGTGAGAGGAAGCATGAAGATAAAGGTCTGTAAGGGTGGATTTGCGAAAAACTCGACGACCTAGGGAGCCATCTGGTTTTTTGAGGATAAAGACATCAAGGAAAGGTAAGTGATTGTTGGACTCGATCTCCTTGGTGAAAGATATGCAAGGAACTAAATTGTTGAGGTGAGCGTGACATTCTTCTAACCTATCAAGACCATGCGGCCAACAGACATTGGTATCATCTACATATCGTTTCCACGACTTAGGCTTAAGGGGGAAAGACCGAAGAGCAATTTCCTCAAACTCTTCCATATATAAGTTTGCGATCACAGGTGAAAGTGGGGAACCCATGGCCACAACGTCAACCTGTTCATAAATGATACCAATGAAGGAAAAGAAAGTGGAGTGCAAGCATAACTCCACTAGAGAGGCAACTTCAACATTAACCTTACGTTTGACAATCTCTATGGACTCGTGAATGGGAACCTTGGTGAAGAGGGAGACAATGTCAAAGCTGACCAGGATGTCATTACTGTCACATCTGGTGTCCTTAATGAAATGGACAAAATGGTTAGAGTCTTTGACGAAGGATTCTGAATTTCCAACAAGAGGGGAAAGTAATTTGGCAAGGAAGGCAGCCAACTTGTAAGTCGGGGAGCCAATAGTATCCACAATGGGCCTCAACGGAACGTTGGCTTTGTGGATTTTCGGGACCCCATAAATGCGGGGGGTGAACTCCTTAATGGGTAGAAGACGCTTCTTCGTAGCATCATTGAAGGAGGAACCCGAGATAGCTACTTTGACCTTTTTCAAGATTTTGGTGCAAGGGTTGAGGGAAACAACCCTGTAGCTACTGGTATCTGATAGAAGGTCGAGCATCTTAGTAATGTCATCAGACTTGTTCATAATCACCGTGGCATTACCCTTATCTGCCCTAGAAATAACAAGATCATGATTGCGGACCAGATTTTTGAAGGCTCTAATCTCAGCTTTGGGGAAGTTACACTTAGAAGGTTTCGCACTCCTAAGAGCCATAGCGCAATCTTGTCTAACTTCCTCGGCAATGGAAGAGGGAAGAGAATGAACAGCGTGCTCAATATCAGCTAGAAAATCCACGTGAGGAATGGAGCGTGCTTTTATGGTTGCCCTCTCTTGTTTTTCTGTCCCAGTGCTTGCTTCTCTCCTTATTTCTCCTTGCTTTTGTTAGCTCCTATATATATATATATATATATATATATATATATATATATATATATATATATATATATATATATATATATATATATACACACATATCTATATATACATATATAAATATATATATGTACATCTTATTTCCCTATAGGTATATTTTGGTAATAAGATGTTATTACCCTTATATGGGTTAGCATCTTAGTAGCACATAGGTGATATTTTTATATAGATAGGTTTTTAGCTGATCTCCCCCTTGATTCCTTGGTTCCTTTCCCTATAGGTTTCTTATTTATAGGTTTTTTCCTTGATTTCTCATATATAGGTATTTAGATTTGCTTACCCTTATATGGGTTAGCTTCTTAGTATCGCATAGGTGATATATATATATATATATATATATATATATTCTTGAAATGATTTTCTGCTTCTTGGGCTTTCTTCTTTCCTTGTTCTTCTTGCTTTTGGGCGTCTTTTTATTGCCCTTCACATGCTTTATCTTTTCGTTGTTTGCTTTCAGTGTTCTCGTTCTCGTTTTTTGTCTTCTCTTTTTCTCTTTTGTCATTTTTCTGTTTTTATGTTCTATCCTTTTGCTCCTTTCTCATCTTGGTTTCTTTGTTTTCTCTTTTATATTTCTTTATTTTTTCTTTTATATTTCTTGGCTTGTGGTTTTGTTAGGCCCGTTTGTTTGCAAAATTGGAATTTGAGTCAAAACCTGATTATCTCAAAACCAGGTTTTAATTTCAAATTCCACCTCTTTGGTGGGAAGATGGATATGCCCATTTATGCCCATTTTGGTGGTATATTCAAGTTTTGATGGTATAACCCGATTTTGAAATGAGCGTTCCAAATAGTGGATTCAAGTCAAAACCTGATTATCATCTTCCAATTCCTGCCATCTTCCCGCAAACAAACGGGCCCTTATATATATATATATATGCTTATTATTCTTGTTTTATTTATTTGTATACATGTCTACATATATACTAGCTTATTTTTCATATGCATACACTTGTATACATCTACATATATATACTCTGGTACACTTATTGTTACTAGATTATATTTGTATACAAGTATATATATATTAATATTTATATATATGTGCAGGTATATTCACATGTTTATTTTCACTTAATTATTCTTTTTATTTCTGTTTATTTTCTCCTTATTTATTCCTTTATCATTTGATTTGTTTCCGTTTTTAGACCCCCCTTTTATGTTCATTCATGTTTTGGGTTCGTTTTATACCTTTTGGTTTTTCATTTTTACCTCCTTATTTATTTGATAGGACATCTTCTTTTTTGTTTAGCCTTTATATGAATTCTTTTTATTTTTTATTTGTGTACCTCCCTTTTCTCTCTACTCTTCCCTTCCCCCCCTCCTTTTATTACCTTCTAGATCTGCAATCTTACATCTTTTGTTATTCTTTCTCTCTGGCATCCTGATGATGGATCATGTAGTATGATCCGAAACGTTGATGGTAAAAAAACTCTACACAATCAAATCAAGAAACTGATTAGTATTATTCATGGATTGTGGAAATCTAATAGATTTGATATGATCAGATGTCAGCAAGCTTGGAACCAATTCTCACATATATTGGCTTTCATGGATTATTAAATATAGATAGTTCGTATCTACTAGACTACAATTCAATAAGCAAAAACAAATTCTACTCTGACTGATCATTTGATAGCCAAACTATGTGTGAAATCGATGACAAGATTAAATTGACTTCTTATTTTCTAAAAATTTAAGTTACAAAATTTCATATTTTCTGCTGTGTATGCTCAACAGTTTAAATCAAACTTCAAGACAAATTGGGTGCAAAGTCATACATATTGGATGGCTAACCTTGCAAACCTTGCAAGTTCTAGCAAACACTTTGGTCAATAATTAAAGAACTCCTGAAGATGCAAATCTTCAGAGACCGACAGTATGGGCAAACAGGCATACAAAAAGTTTGATTAAGATCCCCGTAAAGCAGACTAAAAGTTATTTGGCTGGAAGATGGACATACATAACCATCCAAAATGTTATTTATAAAGAACTAACGCAACAAAGGTCAAGCTTAAAGATTCTTTTGCTCATCTGATAGCTAATCTACGGTCAAGCATAATACCAGGGGCCATATATTTTGCTAATCTAACGGCTGACCTTGCAAGTTCTTCCTCCTCTTTGAATGCACCTTGCACTTCCAATAGCTAGGATTGGACTGATTGTGCCTCATCATTTGGATTTGCTCCTTCTAGAATGCCACGTTCATGAGCTTTTGGCACTTCTTTCTTTTTCACTGTCCACTTTTATACTAAATTGTTCTTCCTCACTATCACCTTCTTTGCAAAATTGTTGCTCCTTGCCTTATTCTCTACCATTTGCTTCCTCCTCATTGCTGTCCATGTTATTTTCATTTAATATAGCATCAGTAGCATCACAGCATGCAAACACTTGCCCATCTAAATTCCCTTCTGAACTCCTCAAAACCTATGCAAATGGCTCATTAAACATTAGAAAATCTATTTTAAAATTTGCAACACGGATAGACTGAGATGAGAAAAAAAATTCAAGGGGGAATAGAAATGGCTATGTCATTTGTGCAGCAAAGATTGTAGGGCAGCTAACCAAAGTTCATTGTCATCTTTTGTACATAGGTGTGAAATGGTAATTGATTGATTAAAAAGGAGAGGAAGACTCCTTAAAGAGAGATTACAAACGATGTTTTTAAAACAGAAACAATCGAGAACTACAGCAAATAAAAGAAACTTCCTAAATACTAACAAACCATTATAGCTACGTATAACAATATTACTTTAATACCCTCCCTTAATGGTCATTCTACTAACTACACCACATTGTTCCTTGAGTTCTACTAACTTATCCGGGCTTGGACACTTGGTTAGAAAATGTCTACAGCCTGATCCTCGGTCGGAACATACTGCAACAATACAGATCCATCTTCAACAAGCTATCGAATGAAGTGACAATGGAGTTCTACATCCTTTGTTTGCTCATGGAAGACTAGATTCTTGGCAAGCTTTAGCACCCATTAACTGTCACAAAACAAGGGTGAATGGCCTACTTAAGACATCTTCATATCCGAAAGCATCCTCAAAAGCCATATTGCCTCACGGGCTGCTTTAAAAGTTCCCTGATACTCAACTTTCATAGAGGAAAGAGCTACTACCTACAACTTTTTACAAGTCCATGTGATTGCCCCTGTGCCAAGACTAAAGACATACCTAGAAGTAGAATTTCTGTCATCAATAGGAACCACCCAATCTGAATCTGGAAAACCAATTATCCAAGGATCTTTGCTTCTATTGTACAGAATGCCAAAGTCAGATATCCCTTTCACATCTTAGTACATGCTTTGCTGCAACCTAATGTTTTGCTTCAGGGTCAGTCACAAAACAAGATATGTAGCTCACAGCATAACTTAGATCAAGTCTAGTGGTTTTAAGATATGATGCTGCCAACTAGTTGCCTAAATGCTAACTCTTTCATCACTGCTGAGTTTGATTTGGCTAATAGTTTCATCCCTTTCTCCGTAGGTGTAGATGAGACTTTGAAGTCTTGCATTCTGAACTTGCCCAATAAACTATTGGCATACTTCGACTACCAAATGAAAGCATTGCCAATTGTATGTCAAACCTCTACACCATCACAATAATGCAGAAGACCCAAATCAATCATATTAAATGCCTAACACAAATTCAATTTGATTTTCTCAAGCAAATGTGCCCCAGTACCAATAATAATGATATCATCCACATAAATGACAAGAAGAATGATATTACTACCAGCGCCCCTGACATACAAGTTGGGACCTGAAGGACTCCTCTGAATGCCCTGGGCATCCAAATATCTATCAATCTTGATGTGCCATGCTCTAGGGGCCTACTTTAGGCCAAAAAGTGTCATCACTAGTTTGCATACATGATGTTCTTTGCCTACAACCTTCAAACCTTGAGGCTGAATCATGTAGACCTCTTTCTCCGAATCACCATTGAGGGAGGCAAACTTACATGTCCATTTGATAGAATTTCCAAACAAAATGTGTTGCAATGGCTAAGAACAACTCGATAATGCTCTCTTAATTGTACTAGCAAAGGTCTCCTCATAATCAATGCCTTCTCTCTGCGAGAATCCCTTAGCCACCAATCGAGCTTTGTATTTATCAAGAGTTTCATCAATTCTGTATTTCACTTTGTAGACCTGTTTGCAGCCAATGGGTTTCTTCCCCGATGGAAGATCTGACAAAACCCAAGTGGTGTTCTTCAAAAGACTATGATGTTCAGCTTCCGTAGCCTTCTCCCATTTAGGTTTACCTCTTGCTTCAGAATAATCCTAGGAGTCATAAACATTCTGATTGTTTTTTGTAAGCGCAAAGTTCAAAGTAATCTACTCTTGCCTCCAAATGATATACCCTCAACAAGCTCATTACGCTTAACATCACTGATGAGTTTTTCCCACCACTTAGGCTGGAGTGTAGAAGCATCTGCTTCCAAATTAGGATGATCATCATGACTTTGGTTGCTTGGAATGAAATCATTTTGATGTCGATCCAGGTTGTCCTAGGGGAAATCTAGTTGCATATGTTTGTGCCTAGGAGATTCCAAATGTTTGGAATTGTCAAAATCCCTCCCTTCAACTGGGGCTAATGAAAGCCTTTGGAACAAAATTTGACAAATCTGATTTTTCTTTTATGAAAAACACCCACATCTTCCTACTAAAATCACCTACAAATAGAAGAAAATACCTAGCACCAGTAACAGATGCAAGTATTCATTGGTCAACAAACATCCGCATGAACCAGTTGCAAGACCTTGGATGCTCTCTAAGTGTCTCCGTCTGAGAATGGAGCCCAATGTTGCTTCCTTGCCTGGCAAGCTCCATATACTCCATGTGTCTACAGCTAAATCTCAAGTAAGTCGCCTATCAAATTCTCTTGAACCAACTAATAGAGGTATGATAGGTTAGGTTGTCCATACCGCTAATGCCAAAGAGTACTAATGGATGAACTCTTTGCAGCCATTGTATGTCCCTGAGACACTAGTATCAACCAACCTATAAAATTCATGATCTTCAAACCCAACTACAATTGTTTTCTTGGACTCATTGTCAACAATGTGGCACTTATGTGCACTAAAGACGACACACAACTTTGGATAGTATCACATAATCTGATTAAGAGCAAACTGAGCTCCATGCTTGAAACATAGCAGACATTGGGAAATATGAGATTTCTCCCACTAGATGTAATCTAAATGTTGCTCTTGCTAACAACTATATACTCTTCACCACCATCAAAGATTATTGAATCAAAGCATGGCATGTACTCAGTGAACCAATCTATCTGGTGTGTGAAATGGCGAGAATCTCCAAAATCAATGTACCATGCAAAAGATTTGACATGAACAAATGGTCTTTTGGCCATAAATGCATAAAAGGCACTCCTACTCGATATGCTCTACAACATGGACCTTCTGGTGAGACCCTCCTTGGTTGGATTTTTGATCAACCAACCACTTACTACAATTTTTTTACATGTGGAAGGTGTTGATGCATGTTTTGTGACACTTCTCAACACAGAATAAAATACCAAGTATTTTGTCCACTCTTGAACAAGGAAACCTCAAATGCTAAACAATATGATAATGTGTGATCAAATTACCCCAAGGTTTACACTGCAAACTAGAGACTTTGTGTTGGATATAACTCAATTGAATTTGACATGATATTGTTATTAACACACAAAAGGACTTACGTAATTGTTCCTAAACTTAATCAATTCATTTCCTTCGAAGCATGAATGATCTAGTACAAAGCAACTAGAACTTGAACTAAACTGACTTGAACTTCAAATAAAGACAAACGGATGAAGGTTAAAAGAGTCTAAGCTACTTCCTAAGGACAATGCTAACAATGGATGATGTTTGGATATTAGGATTCCTTAAACCAAGCTTTGCTTTGCCACACAGAAACAACTGCACAAAACATGATGCAATCTCCAAAGGTAACAAAGAATTTTCATATCGTAAACATTCATCTATACACCCAATACTAGCGCAATCAAAATGCACATCCACAATCGAACTTGTGCTTAAGTGGGGTTCAAACTAACCATACACTACAATTTGCAATCAACAAACTACAGAAAGAATGAACCAAGGAATTCATCAAACATCTTCACATTTCTTCATTAAAATCAATAAACTTTAACTAAGCTTCGAGAAGTAGAACCCATGCAAAATGTACAAACTCGTACACGGAGATTCACCATATCTTTACAAAGAATTGTATATTATCATCAGCATAATCCCAGCAGCAATTTCTAACCTCCTCCTCCTATTGCTAATGCTACTTGCTTGCTCCTACTCTAATGACTAACTTCTCTAATGATTTACAAATGACAAGGCCAAGCCTTTTATAGACCTCTCAGTTGCAACGAAGGGCCTAGATTAACTTGAAATCAATGGTCAAGATAATTCCAAGAAAACCCTAATTAGGGTTTGTTACAACCATAGTTCCATGACTCGGCTATGACTCGGCAAGGTCGACTCAACTCGTGACTCGGCTACGACTCAGCAAAATGAAAAAACCCTTGAAATTTAGAGATTTTTAACAATTTAAAATTTGTTTCAAGCACCCATTATTGAATAAAGCTTAAAGACACTATAACATCATCAAATAGAAGCTAATTTGATCACATACATCCATCACATAAGTACAAGCAAAGAAAATATATATATATATATATATATATATATATATATATATATATATATATATATATATATATATATATATGGCATGTAATAGTTACTAGCTATTACATGCCACATATTTTCCTTGCCTGTACATTTGTCTTCAGCAAATACAAGATCCCTACTCAGGAGTAGAAAATCATGTGAAAATATTATTGAAATTAGTATACAAAATAACACTAAGACAATCTCTATTGTATTGCAATTGATTGAACTTGTAATGTATTGTTTTTTGGGCTATGCCTTGCATCTTGCACTAGCCATAGCTTAGTGATTAATGCAAATTTATTGCGTTAATCATATACTGTTGAAGTTGGGGGCTTATAGACGAGCATTGCAGCTTCTTCCTCTGGCATATTAGAGTAAGTATAATATTATAAACTATTGTAGCTTTAAGATAAATAAATCTCTTTTTGCAATATGTGCAGGTCATGATCGTCAAACCCAGAGAGTCATGGAATGACCCGCATCATGCAAGTCATGGCCCATGACTTGTCGAATCATGGCGACGGGTCATGAAAACCCGACAAAGGCTGCACGGCCCGCAACCTATCTAAACTTGCATGACTCACCGTGAGTTATGGAACACTGGTTACAACTACCCCTTAGAAACATTTAATGTTATTCAATGAGATGATTACAAATCTTTGAATACCTATCCTTTCAAGGATGAACCAACAAAGAAATTCATTGCAATATCACATTAAATGTTTTCCACATGTCCACTTGTGAATGAGCTTGATTTGATGAACTTGGACATGTCTACTTGGAATCCCTTTATTGGTTGAAAACAACTAGACACAAAATCAGCTTGCATATCTTGTAATCTCTCATTCTTCATCACAAAGAAGAGATATCTCTTGATGCTCAACAATGTACTAACTTTGATCAACTCTTTTACAGATATCCCTTGTTGCTACCTGGAAACCAATCTTGGCTATAATCGCTTTGGCACAAGTAGTTTTGTCACTAAAACAATTTTACAACCTTGTCACAGTGATTCTCAAGAAGTTGTTGAATGTCCTCCCTCTTGTGCCTCCATCCTCTACAAACTTAATATACACCAAAAACTGCCAAAGAAATTGCTTGACACCACATACCAAAAAGTGACAAAACCACATAGAATTCAATATATAATCAGATAATCTCATTTGCAACAAGAATAGAGTTTCATTTGTCATAAACTGATTTGCACTAGAAAATCGAACGCAACAAACATTTCAAATTGAAAACCAAAATATGGCTCTAGCAAGCACTATTGAGCGACACTATTCACATGAAACGTCATCCAAACTCACAAAACTCTACCCCAAGGTTATTTATAATTAAAAAAATATACAATGAAATGGCAACAAACCCACGTCCACAAAGCTGCCATACACTTCTAAACAACTATTCCAAACTACGAGCAAAATGGTGCCAACATGCATAAAAGAACAACACCATTTTTAGGAAAACTTCAACAAACTCACAAAAAAATATTCTGAACGTTAAAAACTATTTTGACCAAAGTTCCCAGACTTGTGCGAACTCACCCAAACTTGGTGAGTCCTGAGCCGGGTGACCCTAGGCAAGGGAGTCCCAGGGGCCCAGACTCTAACTCGGCCGAGTTTAGGCTTGGGCTCGTGCAACTCGCGAGTCATGAGAGCATCACCTAGCAACTCTTGATGCTAGGACTTGACCAACGATGCAATTTTCCTTGCAAAAAAACATAAAATTAGAAAGTTTTAACTCGTGTTTTTCTCTTCTATTTTTTATTTGCAACATGTTGATGCGTGTTTTATGACTCACCAATCAGTAGAACAAAATACCGAGATATCTTATCCTCTCTTGAACAAAGTACCACATATGCTAAGACTAAAAGAAGGTCATACAGTAACTCCAAGGTTCCTCGACTCGTGGATAAACACAGTGTTGATGTGATTTGTTGATGATCACAAGGGGCCTTACGTTTTCAATTCTTGGAATGATTTTATGTCATGATGAATGTAGGTGCTATCGAAAGATTTGCAATGAAGTACTATTTTTTGGATTTTACCGGATATGTAAAACTGAAAGGGGTTTAGGTTTAGAGATTTATAATCTACTCCTAAGGGTTACGATAGCAAAGAAAGTACACTGATGGACAAGTTCCTCAATTACCGAGTCCCACTTCTCCAAGTCGAGCTACAACTACACGCGAACTGGTGCAATCTTCAAAGGTTTGTACGAATGATAGAATTTAGACGCATATGGATAGAGGTTCAAACTAACTTTGCACAACGATTTAGAATCACTAAAACGTCAAAAGTATGAACCAAAGGAACTCATCAAAACACCATCATATTCTCTAATACCATCACAACACTTCATCTACTAAACTTAATCTAATTGAGGGAATTATGAAACCAAGCAATCACCATGAAACCAACAATGAAAACTCTATTATCTTGGTAGCTCTTAGCAACAATCTCAAAATCCACTCTCTTACAAATGAGAAGAAGAGGCCTTTATATAGGTCCTCAAAAACAATGAATGGCCTAGATCAAAACAATAACCAATGGCCTAAATTTTGCCACATCAGCCCTAATTAGGGTTAGGGCACAGAAAAGGGAATCTACATTAATGTGAGGAGGAAACCACTACTGTAGTGGGTAATAAATGCCCACTACGCATGCATGCTCAAGAAGAGAGTGGGGTGTCATAAATAAACACTACATGTATACCCACTATGCATTAAATGCATCTATCTTTGACCTCTACGTTTGAATTCTTGGAATCTACCCAATATGGCCTCCAACTCATCAATGCTGACACTCGGCGCTAATTCTTGCCTGAACTCCAATGCCACCATTGCTCGCTCTAATTTATTCAGGTTGTCTTCCCATTGTGGTAATAGATCCTAAGTTGTGTGCATATTGCTTAAGAAGGCCGAGAGGTTCTCAAAATCATCCTTTGTGAAGGAGTTAAGTCTGAAGAACTCCAATTTTCCCTTCATGTTGTCAATCGTTATCTCTTCTTCAGCCAACCTTTGTAACCACAGTGATGGAATCGTACTGGAGACCTCTTGCTGGATATTCTCTGATATCCCCTTCAATCGAGCCGACTCCCTAGTGAAATGTTCAAACATTTCCTTCGCCATGAGAACCGCACCATATCATCGAGGGAAATCATACACTCCTTCCCTGATGACCTCGCTATCATCCAAGATCTGCCTAGGGGTTTCCATTAGTTCCTGCAAGTCAAAGATTACCTCATCCTGATAGATATGCTCATCCTCCCAAGTCTCCTCCATGAAACAAATTCGAGAAAGGATGGCCAGTGCTTATCATGAATCCGAATTAATTCCTCAGCGTGGCTATAGGCTTCATTTTCTATCCCCTTAATCCAAGCCTCTACACCCTGCGCAATTCTCCTAATCATGTCGATGGCCTCAACTGATTCAGCTGGAATAGCTGGTGGGGGAACAAAAGACGAATCTTCTTCTCGAATTGGGCAAGGTAAGTTGTCGACATATGCACATAAAGCCTTGATCTCTCCCTTCTGCCTATGATATTTTTCTTCCAGCTTCCTCATCTTATCCTTGACAGCTTGGGTTGAGTCATTGAATTCCTCCATGACCTGTGCTCGAGAGGCCTGACCAAGATCAACTTTTGTTATGTGGTACTCCTCAAGAGCAATTGGATCCTTGGTCCTGTCGACTGTTGGAGTTGCTATCGACAAAACTCTGGATCCTAATTCTCCTCTAACGACCTTGGTGAACTTCTTGGCTTTTCCCTTTCCTCCTAATCGGTCAATTCGATCTAGAACCGACTATAACTCAACTGCAGGGTCAACCTCCTTCTCTTGGCTTCTCTAGATCCTCTACCTAAACCATTCTGGAATATCTACATTCTAGTCCCTCCACACTGCCAATTGCTCTTGTCCTTGCACTGCTCTGGTATCGATCTCCTTGGCTCCAGGACTCTCTATCATTGCTTTAAGAGCTAGTGCCTTTGTGGTGGGAATTTCTTCTTCTGTTGCTAGGGCTTCTGCTTCTACCTTAGGGATTTCTTCCTCAATTATCTTTATGAAGAAGACACCGAGACTCTCCTCTGTTGTCACATCATGTTCCCTACTCTTTCCTGGCATGAACCTCTCATTGGCATTAATGCTCAATCTATCCTGTATCGGCCTAGTCATGGGTTGTTCTCCTTGTAGCATTCTTCTTTCACTTGCTTCTTCTTCGTGCATGGTGAATGCTCCTATTTCCTACACAATGGAGGTTCGGCTAGGCGAAGATGGCGCATTCTCGAACCTCAATCTCTTTTCTTATGGTTCTTCAATATGAAGATCCAATCTCCTCTTCGTATGCGTTTCTTGAGCCGTACCTTTCTCCTTCCTATGCTCTGCACTTCCTGACAGGATGTCTCTTTCTTCTATCCTTCTTCCTGATGCTTGCCTTGGTCTCTCATCTCGCAACTGTGAATGACCTAACAACTTGTATGCCCAATCCTCTTTTGGGACAGTCATCCTGTCAAGCTGTCGTTCGACCCACCACTTTATGAAGTCTATGACTAGCTTTGTCAGTGCATCAAGATCCACAATCTCCTTCTGCCAATTGTAAGGATGAACGACCTTTCCCTTATCTGGGTTAAACCCTCTCTGAAGCACATTCGGATCCTCTTCCATCTGATCAAGAACATGGACAATCTCGCATGCCCTAATTAGGTCCAATGGCAATCGGGAGCACATCTTCTTCCTAACCTCATTCTCATCAACCGCATTCACCCAGAAGTCCTCAAGGTGAGCTCTGTGTTGATGCCTCATCCCTGCCAATACTCTAATCTTATTGTATGGATCGAAATCTAGTCGTACTGGATAGAGTGGTAGACGGAAGAAGTTCAGCTCATCAAATGACCTTATAGTTGTTGGTAGACAAGGGCACACTTCAACTGCATCACTTCCAATGGAAAGTGGAAATTCCAATCCTAACTTCTTCTTCTTCTTTAGGACTTTGTCATAAGTTGTCAACTGTCAAGTGACTTCCAACAGGATCATTTTATCAGTAGGGTATCATGGAAGCTTGTACGGCTGCTAAGAAAATCCCTGCAATCTAATATATGAGAAGGTGGGAAACTAAATGAACCATGCTCCAAATTCTTCCACCAACTTCATTGCCTCAGAAGACAATCTCATATGCAACCCTTCTACAAGGTCTTCATGATGCGCATTGCAAACGTATCATTAACTCGGGTGTAATCATCTATGGCCTGTAGATGCAACTGTGGATAACAGTTGCGCACCCCTAACTATGGATTTCCACTTCTGAGGGCTCCCTTGTACCTTAGTCTTTCATACCTCATGTTTCGTGCCAACATATATATCACGTATGAGCTCATGAAGAACTTCTTAGTATGCTCCAAATTCCTCAATTGCTCATCGAGGTTGTCACTAATCAATCCCAGCCCAATCGATGTGATTAAACTCTTCTACTACCTGTTGAACAAAATACCACATCTATGTCTTGAACAGGTGGGAGTGGGGTAAGCCAAATATCTTGTTGAGCATCATTATCAGATCACTGTACTCCCAGTGGAAATCTAGGCACACAAGCTCCTTGGGCAATTTGGAGTAGTGGGATTTGTTCCTCCTCATCCATTTGTTGTTGACGATCTCCTCACAATGTTGAACTCTAGCTGTGTAAACTCTGTGCACCTTCTCCTTTGTCTTCAAGATCAACCTCTGAGATGAAGGGATCCCAAATGCTTCAGTGATGGCTGGCAGGGAGAGATCTGCAATGATATTCCCATCTGAGTCCTTAATCGTTCTATCACTGGACTGGTAATGTTTTGCACATTCCATGATCAACTCAGCATGCTGAAAGGCGGGAGGGAATCCAGCTACAGCTACAATTTCGTTGTTCACAATTTGAGCAGCCAAGTGTGTCAGGTGATGATTCTTGTAGCCAAACATCCTCCTCTAGAACTCCCTCAAATCAAGGCATCCAAGATTCGTGTCCTTCACTTCAATCCACTTCGAGACAATTTTGGATTCCGGGTAGAATTCTCTCTATTCATTCTTTATCAATTGTCTCCTACTTACACTTGTTCCTCTAGGCTCCGCCATCTACAAAACAGAAAATAAACTTATAAGAGAATCAAAAAGCAAAAAAAAAGCATTCTTCCCGAAATTTAGAAATTTGCCAAAATTTCTTTCTCAACATTGAATTTTCTCTCTTCATGGAAATTCGTGCCTCTTATCAACAACTTACTAAAAAAAATCTGAAAGATTTCACAAATTTCTTCACTCTCCAAGAAACAATCATTTTGCTAAGAAACTTCACGTCTTTCAAAAAAAACAATTTTCTCTCTCCTCTTAAGAATACCCTCAAGTTTGCTCTCCTCGATTTGTGTGAGAATGAAATAAGAGAGGCCTTCTCTTATAGAGTTGCAAAACCTAAAATGTTTTAAAGACTGCAAGCTAATTTAGGAAACTACTTTACTTGCCTCCCAAGATTCTAAATTTGAAGAGATTCCCTGTCACTTGTCTGAGTTTTTCTTCTTGCTTTTTAGAACCTGCCAATTTGAGTGCTTTGTCTTCATGAAGAAATTTTATCCATTTCTCGATTTTCTAATTTTTGATTTTTTTATTTTTTTATTTTTTGAAGTTGATTAATTAAGTATTAATAAAATCAATATTTAATCAATTTTTTTAAAAGATGTTATGATCAAAGGTAACGATGACGTCAAATATTCTTCGGCTCATGTGAAGGGGAGGCATCATCAGTAACATGTTTTTTAATCATTACTCTCTTTTTGAAACCCGCATGTACTAATTTCTTGGGGAGGAATGGCGGCTTTTTATAAATTTTTATGTGCTTGTTTCATGTGAGTGAGCGTTGTAATGATGCAAACGACAAGAGTTGAGTGTTGTGTTGGGGAAGCTTGGTAAAGGTGCATTTATTGGTGAAAGCAGAGAAAGGTTTTCATTCGGATGTGAGAAGGTGTTCGTCTGCAAATTCGATGGAACCAAATTTTACCTTCAAAACCAAAAAACAGCAGAAGGGTTTGTTTGGGCCAAGTGAAAGAATTCGACTGCAGAAAATGTTAAAATGCCCTACTGAACAAGTGATTATGGCGGTGCAAGATACGCTCGGCCCTCTTTTTCATAATAATGATCGTCAGTGGAAATTACAAGTTGATATCGCAGCCATGGTAATGGCTTGATCTCGAGTTAGGAGTGTCTGAAGGGCGGGTGAAATGGGTAATGGAGTCTCTTTTCGAGCATGCATTGCTGGTGGGAATGGACCATCTTCTTGAATGGGCTCACCCAGGGCGAGCATTTGATTATAGGGAGATGTTTGAAGATGTGGTGGAAGGAGCGGAGGTTGGTGTCATCCCTTTCATAAACTGGCCACAAAGGGTTGATAAGCAAACCTATACATTGGAAAGAGGGAAGGCATGACAGAATTTAGTTAATGCCATTCAGAATGCAGAGGCGGCTCGAATGCGGGTGGTGATGCTGGTATTGGTTCCAAGGAGGCTGCGGTCAGCTAGGCTTTACAAGGCAAGGCGCTTCTAATGTTTAGAACTTCTTTCGGCTGGTGTTTACAAAGGAATGTTTAATGTAGCCAGTGACTTTTTGCGCCGATTTAAAGCTATAGTCAGCCATCTTCGAAGGTCTGGCTCACGTGTATAGTTCAGGGTTATTATGTAATGTAATGTTGCAAATTATAAGCAACAATGGTAATGGTCGGGGGGCTGGTTTTAGTTGCTAGGTAGCAAGGTTACTTATTTCTCTTTAAGGAGCCAAGGATGGACTCTATGCTTTTCAATGTAATCTTCTTAACTATTAATAAAAATATCCTATTATAGATCAAAAAAAAGAAAAAATTAATCAATTTAAATTTTAAAACATAAAATCAAAAATCATTTAAAGCAATTTTGAATTTCTTGTGAACTTTGAGTCTTTTATTGCTTTTTTATTTTATCAATTTTTTTGTGTTTTAATTAAATATCAATAGAAAATCAATATTTAAATAAAAAAACTACTTAAATCCAAATTGATTTAATTCATGCTTTATTTCCCCTTTTTTTTAAAAAATTAATTAATTAAATATTAATAAAAATTAATATTTAATCAATTTTAAATTTAAAACTTAGAATCAAAAAACTTTATTATTTCAATTTTGAAAATGGACTCAACGCCAAATCAATGATTTCCGAAAATTTAACAATTAAATATTAAATCTTATCGAGTCCATCGTGGGTCAAGCTTGCTTGTCGTCGAACATCTTCAAAATTCCATGATCACCAAGGTCCTAGACATTAAAAAAAATTGTCAAAATTTTATTCACCTCACTCTATCGTTGTTTTGGCTCCAAGAATACAAAAGTGCATTTTGGTGGGCTAGCGGATTTTTTACTTGGAAAGGTTCCGTGAGCATACAAGATATGCGTTCGCTAATTGTTTTGGGTGTGTTTTGGGCATTGTGGAGGACTTTATGTAATGTCCCCGTTTTCCAGTCTCTTGTGATTAGCTTAGTTTGGCGACCCTCGAAAGCTAATCAGGTGATCAAATGGGGTCAGTTGGCAGGGCCAGTAGTTGGATTCCATTCTGGAGGTTCTAGTTGTCAAGTCTACTCTTCGTTTGGGACAAATTGGATGACTTACTATTTATAGTAAGTGGTATTTTGGGCATAACTTGGTTTAGTAGGGCATCTGCACAATGTCATCAGGTGTTGCAGGATCGTTTATCAGGGATCTCCAGTTTGAGAGACTTTCTATTTATAGTAAGTCAATTTTGGGCACTTGGCTATTTCTAGTAGGGCAGTATGAGCTCAAGTACTGTTGTTGGACGTTTGAAGGATTTTGTCAAAGAGACTCAGTTGCATCACATTTATAATAAAAGTTATTAAATTAAGTTATGATAATTTAATAACTTATGGACTTTAATGTTGTAATGGTGAAGACTCTTTAATGAAAAGTGTCTTGAAGAAGTTTTCATTAAAGCCTTTATATATGCCTTGGTGAAATCGAATTCCTCACCTTATGTCAAATTATTGAATTTGTAAATTTTGTCTATGGAGAAGGAAACCAATTTTCCTTGATGTGAAGCTAGGGTTTGGTGGTTCAGTCTCCATATCTGGAGAGAGCTGCAAATTGCTTGCTGGATTTGGTAAAGATTGCTTGAATTCTGAAAGTTATTGCTGGAGTGTGTTCTTGTCACAAAGTCTGAGCATTCAAGGCTGCCGTATGGAATTCTTTTGTTGCCGTACGGATATGCATGGTTGTACATCTTGATGCATTGTGGTTATCAAGTTGGAAGCTTATAGTTTCGGTTGCAGCTGTTGTGTGTAGACCGAAATTTCTCCATTGGTTAGTTTGTAGTTTCCAAGCTGCAAAGGAGAGTATTTTAATGGTTGGTGCCAATTCTTCATGATGCTGCGTTTCTTTCTACAGCAATCACGTTTTTGTCAAGGTGCCATTTTCTGAATTGTTAAATTGTTATGGTTATTGTTAATGAAAGTCTAGTTGAATTTCAATATTAATAAGCAATCAAGTTGGTCTAAAATGCTAGTGTTCATATTGCTTATGTTGAGAAATCCAGTGAATTATTATCTATGATTTTTAATTGAAAATTTGCAAATAAGTTATAAATATTTTGGATCTCTATAAAGTTGCAAATAAAATTGAGAAAATAGTTAGTTCTCAGTTCAGAACCAATTGGGCTCTTTACAGTGGTATCAGAGCATGTTTCCTACCATCCTGTGGGGTATGAAATTCATTTTTATTGTGATGTTATATTAAAAGTGCTCAGCACTCCCGCTTTCCTAGCTATGGACAAATACAAGAGGCCTAGTTCTGGGAGTCAGCGTAGCAGTATGGGAAAAAGAGAGGAAATAAATGCCTTAATGGAAAGTATGGAAAGACTTAAGCTTCATCAGCAGAGATTGGCGGAGAGCTTGTCGAATCCAGAGACAATTGACAGGGCAGCAAGGTATATGATTTCTGCTTTTAAAAGGCCAACATCGAGGTTGCAAGGAAGAAAGCTTGAGTTTTCCCCGACAAGTGCCCATGATGCAAATGTACCTATATTTAGTACGGCGCCTGCTAGTCCTATCCGTAGTGCTGATGATGGACTTATTTCACAGGGACATGTGGATGTATTAGTGCCCTCAGTGGACAGCAGCACTGAGCTTCAGCAGGTTGAGACTCCCAGAGTAGTCGCCACAATTAGTTCAGAGGCAGCTGATGTTGTAGTTGTCATTGAGTGTTCAGACTCTTCTGTGGAGGGAGTTGTTATTGGAGACTTTTATGCCAACTATCGTAGTGTTGCTCCAATGCAGGAGGCAGTTGCTTCCTCATATGGGACTAATGCATGTATGGAGTCACCTAGCTGTGATGTTGGTGATTTGGGCGTTATAGCGGAGACAGTTGATGGTGCTTCATGCTCCAACATTATTGGTGCACAGCCTGACGTTGAGTCATGTGTGCAGAGTCAGGTGTCAGCAGTTGAGGCTTTAGTAGGAGATGTGGATGCAGATAGTATGGACACATCTGGACGCTGAGGACTGCGAGGAGTATATGAGCTCTGACATCTCTAAGGTATATGATAACAGTCGCAGTGTGGAATCAATGCAGGAGACAGTGGTCTTTTCCTGTATTGAGGATGTGAGCATGGAGCTAGCCAATGATGACACTCATGATGGGAGTGTTGCAGTTGAGTTGGGTGACATAGATTCATGCCACAGTATAGATGATTCACATGATGACATTGAGTCGTGTATGCAGCCAAAGTTAGCAGAGGGGTCGCGAATAGACGATGTGGACACTAGCATCACACATATCTCTGATGTTGATAGTGAGGATGATGGGTGTTGCAGTGTTTCTGATTTTTTATATCAGACTTTTGGTGTGGACTCAGCATTGTCATATGGTGGTGGTGGGTCCCAAGATTCTTTCTTACATGGACTCGCGGATGAGGATGGGGAAGCATATGAGTGGCAAGAGTTTGTTACAGCCAAGGCTTCCACTTCTAGAAAGGGGGTTACTTCTTCGGTGACTCGTGAGGATGATTCCTCCTGCAGTGAGACATGTTTGATTTATCAGACCCTGGGGGAGGACTCTGAGTTGTTAGTGAGGATGGATCCCAAGATCTGGATTGTCGGGTGGTTGCAAAAGACGAGGTAGTTGGGGATTGTGTTGAGTCGAATTCAGCAGCAGCTTCCTCGGGGATAAATGAGGAGTCTGATGTCAGATACTCAGTTTGTAGATGTGTGCTCAGATGAAAGTACAAAGAGATACGGTGATCTTAAGGGGAGTTTGTTGGATGCAGCTTCCTCCCATAGTGTGGACAATGCAGTTGAGATTGTACATAGGAGGCCCATTGTGCAGAGTCATCATGTGACTAGCCAGTTGAGAGTTGGTGAGAGAGATATTACTTCTACTCTCAAGCATTTTGATGTCGCTCGTCAACTATTGGTTGTTTATGATTGGGGTGCTCCTATGATGGATAAGCAGAGTGGTGGTTACCTTTCCTTGACAGAGATTCATTCTTTGCGTGAGGCTGTCAAGATTTTGAGACTGGATTATTTACAGTTGGTAGCCGACCAAGATCACTTAGTTGAGTGGGGGAGTATGGCATACGAGGCATTGATGGACAGAGAGGAGGTGAGTGAGCTTACTCAAGAGCTCACATCGACTTCTGAGGCTTTAGAGGGCACTCAGTGGGCTCTTCAGGAGTCGCAATTCCAATTAGAGGAGGTGACCGTGGAGTTGGAGCATACTCAGTCCACACCAGCCCCAAACCCAATTTGGTTGCACATTGACGGGGTTGGTGGTGAGTTTGCTTCTACGGTTGGGGATGAGCAACATGATGATGTGACAAACACATCTGTTTAGGATATGGGTCCAATAGGTACGGATGAGGTAAGAGTATCAATGGAATCAAGCTCTCATGTTGATTTGCTTCCTTTTGCTGGAGGCAAATCTATTTCTTTGTCTCATATAGCTGATAGCATGGGACAGTTGGCAGTGCCACATTTTTAGAGGGATCAGTTGTGGGTCGCAAGTTGGTGCTTCCATATAATTTCTACTGCACAGAGTCTTTTATGGAGTATCTATTGCAGAGTTCGAATGTGTGAGAGGATTCATACAGAGTGTCTGAGGGTACTCTCATCCGAGGCTCTTGTGCTATTCGGAGGTTGGTAGGAAAGATTGTAGAGACTCTATCTACTATGCTTCCCCACAGGGATTTTGAGGTTGGGTTTTTTGAAAGGGTTGCTCAGGATCCTACCCAGCCTGCAGTTATGCGGAGTCAAAGATTGAAGCTATCTCATGATTACCAATTTGGTAATGATGAGCCATCGACGGAGATTGGGGCTTTCTACCAACATTATACGATGGGGTATGCTCATCATTTTTCTTTTGACCCATGGGTAGAGGATTTGGTCTCACGCAAGTGTAGACTGGCTCCAGTTTCTTACCATCCATTATGGGATGGATTAGCACCATCTTTTGTAGATGGAATTGGCAGTTGCAAGTTAAACTGTTTGCAGTATCAACACATCCAGGACAATTTATCAGAGATTGGATTTGGTGGCAGTGACTTAGGTACCTATGGTTGTTGTCATATCCACAGTGCAATTGGGTACAAGTGTCAGTTAGACAAGGACTTGAGTTTTCACAAAGTTGATGTTTCAATTGGGTTGAGTTCCACTGAGTGGTTTCTTCCATCGCCATCTACAGTTGGTCTTCAGATGATGTTTTCACTGATGTCAGTTATTTGGGTGTTGATTGCAGTTTCTCAGATGTTGGTGTTTGTACTATTGATGTTGGTATTTTCTTCACAGGAGTATGGTGAGGATCGGGATATTACTTATGACCATCCTTGGGATCCAAGTGGTCTATGATGTTGCTTGTTTTTCCTAATTGCTTGAGGACAAGCAATCTTGGGAAGGGAGGGTTGTAATGTCCCTGTTTTTCAATCTCTTGAGATTAGCTTTGTTTGGCAACCCTCGCAAGCTAATCAGGTGATCAAAGGGGGTCAGTTGGCAAGGCCACTAGTTGGATTCCATTCTGGAGGTTCTAGTTGCCAAGTCTGCTCTTCGTTTGGGACAAATTGGATGACTTACTATTTATAGTGAGTGGTATTTTGGGCATAGTTTGGTTTAGAAGGGCACCTGCACAGTGTCATCAGGTGTTGCAGGATCGTTTATCAGGGATCTCCAATTTGAGAGACTTACTATTTATAGTAAGTCAATTTTGGATAGTTGGCTAAATCTGGCAGGGCAATATGAGCTCAGGTACTGTTGTCGAAAGTTTGAAAGATTTTGTCAAAGAGACTCAATTGCATCACATTTATAATAAAAGTTATTAAATTAAGTTATGATAATTTAATAACTTATGGACTTTAATGTTTTAATTTAATGTTGTGATGGTTAAGACTCTTTAATGAAAAGTGTCTTGAAGAAGTTTTCATTAAAACTTTTATATATGCCTTGGTGAAATCGAATTCCTCACCTTATGTCAAATTATTGAATTTGTGAATTTTGTCTATGGAGAAGGAAACCGATTTTCCTTGATGTGAAGCTAGGGTTTGGTGGTTCGGTCTTCATATCTGGAGAGAGCTGCAAATTGCTTGCTGGATTTGGTAAAGATTGCTTGAATTCTGAAAGTTATTGCTGGAGTGTGTTCTTGTCACAAAGTCTGAGCATTCAAGGCTGTCATATGGAATTCTTCTACTGTCATACAGAATTCTTCTACTGTCGTACGGATATGTCTGGCCGTACATCTTGATGCATTGTGGTTATCAAGTTGGAAGCTTAGTTTCGGTTGCAAATGTTGTGTGTAGACCAAAATTTCTCCATTGGTTAGTTTGTAGCTTCCAAGCTGCAAAGGAGAGCATTTTAAAGGCTAGCGCCAATTATTCATGATGTTGTGTTTCTTTCTACAGCAGTCACGTTTTTGTCAAGGTGCCATTTTCTGAATTGTTAAATTGTTATGGTTATTGTTAATGAAAGTCTAGTTGAATTTCAATATTAATAAGCAATCAGGTTGGTGTAAAATGCTAGTGTTCATATTGCTTATGTTGAGAAATCCAGTGAATTATTATCTATGATTTTTAATTGAAAATTTGCAAATAAGTTATAAATATTTTGGATCTCTGTAAAGTTGCAAATAAAATTGAGAAAAGAGTTAGTTCTCAATTGAGAGCCAGTTGGGCTCTTTACACTTTTCAATTTCCCCTATTGTTAAAAGAATTCATCACCATAGTTTATTTGTGCTCGAGGGAGGATAGAAGCAGGATTTTTGATGAGTTGAGGATTTTGTCCCTTTCCAATACTCTGTGAGTCCATGCCATTTCCACCCGAGGGAGAGCCTAGGCGGGATTTTGGAGGTGTGACGGATTTATGTCAAAGCAAGCATTCCGCGATCGAGTAGCATTTGCACCCGAGACAAGCAGTGGTCGGGATTCTAGGTAGGCTACAAATTATGTTTTTCTTTGACTTTCTATGGCGAGTGTTGAACCACGCTCCACACATCGTGGTATCCACCGCGGGTTCTTGGATGGTGATGGGATTCTTTTACATCTAAACTTCCACACCTGTGGATTTCCCTCTTCTCCCTTTCGTTCAACAAGCTGGAGATTTCATTTTAGCATGCATGGCACCAGAGGGAGAAATTTCTTCAACTTGAATGTTACCTTCACCATGTCGGCATCCATCATCGACTTGGACTTCAATTTTGGATGAGAGCGCATGTTCCCATCCATGATGGACTGTCATCCCATAAAATTCCTCTAATGAACGAATTCAATGTTCTAAGATGATCATTGAGCCTCCAAGGTATGCACGGAGCTCATACTAGCTATGAAAACTTCATCTCTTCAAATTCTCTTTGGAATCTATCGTGGATTCCCATGCTGTGAGTGGATCTCCAGATTCAAACCCCATTCCTTGTTTGCAGAGATTCCACAATGAAGGACCATGTTGGATGTCGAGATTGCCTCATATTATGTTTAGAAAGGATACGTTGGGCTCCTTTGTATAAGATAATTTCCCCATGCAATGCTTCTTTGGTTCATGCTAGGGGAGATTGACTTGCACGGTGCTTTGATTTTGGAAGTTCGTTGGCAATTAGTAATCTGTTTGAGCCTTCTTTGTATTCTATCATATGCAGGGAAATGTGCTCTAAGCACACATGGATACACGTTGCGGGTTGTCCTTCTTACAAGGTTTCTTTGTCAAACTAGAGCTGCACCTCAGGACTTTTCGTGGTCCATCATCTCTGCCAAGGACTCCTCTAGTCATGCAATGTTGGCACTAAAGAGAACCTATGAGACTACTACCAAAGCTACTAGGACAAAAACAAAAAGGCCAAGCCGGCAAGGAGAGAGAGGGGGTCCCATCGCTGATGGGCGATGTGTTGAATATAGGTCACAACACAACCCTAAGAAGGACTTCATTTCATTCTATTGGCAAGAAAAGAGAAGAGTGAGAAGGAAAACAAGAGTCCATAGAAGTGCAACCAGCAAAGAGGAAGAGCTAAAAATCATCAAAAAATCACATTTTAGACAGCATAATACTTGCATTTGGAGCATCCAAGAGTCCATACCAACAATGCAAAGAGCTCTCACCTCATTTCAAGTTTGTTGTAAGAGGTAAAAGTGAAATATTACGGATTTTTTTGGTATTTTCTAAACAACAATCTTCATTGTTTTTTTTAACTTTCCAATTCTTGAAGTTGAGTCTTTTTCTTTCAAATTCAAATTTCAAACTTCAGTGAAAGAACAATAACAAACCCTACATTTTTTAGAAAAAATTGTAAATACAGTATTTTACGATTTTTTCTTAAAAAACATAGAGTTTGCTGATTTTTCTTTCTTTAAACTTTAAAGTTTGACTTTGAATTTGAAAGGAAAAGAATCAATCAAGAATTAAAAAGTTTTAAAAACCCTACATTTTTTTTTTGGACAAACCCTATTTTTTGTATTAGATTATAAAACACAATGCACAAATGGTAATTTTTTTTGTAAAATTGTCTTATTGAAGCAGCTTTGATGTTTTGAAAACCATATTTTTCCCCAATGTCTACTCTGAATCCTCCACCTAAACCTACTAAGAAACCAAGTTAAAAGGATGAGGCTTGGATATATACCGAAGAATTTCCTGGTAAAACAAAAGGACAAGTTAAATGTAAATATTGTAAAGAAATTAATCACAATGGCATCAATGTATTTAAATACCATATTGTTGGGATACATTGCCAAGATATTGAGCCGTGTATATTAGCACCTCTCCAGGTTGTTCGTGCATGCTATGTGGCAATAGAAACATTTGAACAATTAAAGGAAACAAAGAAGAGGCAAAGGGAAGAGTTGACGAGTATTGGTTCCTGTTCAACCAGATCTGTAGGTTGTGTTGGAGAGGGTTCTTCCATGCCTCCATTTCATCCTAGTTATTCTGCTAGTGCTAGTGCTTCTACTTCTACTCCTTCTAGTGGCACTATTAGCTTTGGTCCTAGAGTTCAAAAATCTGGGTCAAACAATTATTTTGTGCCACGCACTACTCTTGGTTCACAATTGTCACTTGAGAGCATGCCTTGGAACAAGGAGGTGCATGATTCTACAAAAAAACAATGTGCAAGTATTGGTACTTTTGCACCATTCCATTTGTTGCAGCCAGGTAATTATTTTTTATTTGATTGTTTTAAATTTTAAATTTTAGATTGAAGTTTGCTTTGTCTAATGATTTTGTATGATTTTATTACACATAGTTATCTTATTTAATCTATTTGTGATAGGTCTCCTTGCTAGCAAATGTTGTAACCATTTGTGGAGCGTGGTTGAAAGCCAGCCCCTACTAATGTTGAGTTAAGTGGCCCACTTTTGTTAGAAATGGTCGATGACATAAAAGTTGAATTAGAGGATCATCGAGTGTTTTGGAGCAAAAAGGGTTGCACCATCATGACAAATGGTTGGACAAATAGTCCATTGATGCTTCCTCACATGTCAAAAATGCCACATACTTATGTGAGTGTAATGACCCCTCCTTAGGACCTTACTTGATTTGCTCTACAAATTCCTAATTAGGGTTTGGATAACGTTTGGGGATAACAACTTGTAACATTTCATACTAAGAGAATGCCAATTCCCAATCATCATCATATTTAGAAATAATCATTAACTTATAATACATACTTAAGCCTTAATTCCTTACTCTTCTTCTAGTCTCTAATCCTAAGGCAAATGGTAGAATTACCATGACTAGGGCACAAAAACAGTCTACAAGCAAGCTCCCTCAAGGTTTCTACCCATGTTGAGACCCTCCTGACTTGTGACCGAATTACTCCGCCACTCCCCTAACAAACTCCCTATCCCCTTAGTTGTATTAGAGAGCGATTAAGAAATTGACTTAGTATATATTAATATCTTTATATCCCAAATATAAGTATAGATGTAATCAAATGAAAACAAGTAATTCATTAAGCATCCTGGATTTGTCATTTGAACAATCTCCTCGTATAGATTGTATGAATCCCTTCCCACCTTCCTACTAATAACATCATGAGATGGTAGATTTATTGCACCAAGTGTTAAGTTATGATCAAGAATGTATGGCTTGCTGTAATATCTGTTTTTCCGTATTTAATATGGCAAAGATGCATGGACACTTATATACTAATTGATTACTATATTCGGTGTAAAGGAGTCACCAAATGAAATCATATAATATACTGCAGTGAGCAGTCATTACTTGATGAGACATGACTGTTCAAAGCAGATCACACGGTTCTATTTCCACCGTTTTACCAATGCATAATACGCAGTGGTATCCTTAACAAAACATGATAGTGTTTAATACATAGTCAATGCATATCGACTTTAACACATGCTTGGCGGTGAGTGTAATATAATACACATCGACCTTAATAAAGGTACGACGGTGCATATTAATATTTTAAAAGTTAGAATTATATTACCGATAGTTATCGATCTTGGTGAAGACTTTAATATATGAATTCAAACCGATACTATATCAATTATTTTATTAATCATATTTAGTAAAACCGATTTGGTATTATCATTATAAATATGTAAACATTAATATATATATATATATATTATAATGAAGCATATATATATTGATAGATTATTTCAAGTATATGAAATATATATATATATATATATATGTGTGTGTGTGTGTGTGTGTGTGTATAAACAAATACATATACATTAATATGTATATATATTTATATATAAATCATCTGAACGATGCTAACAATTTCAACACTCCCTCTTAGCTAGAGAAGATGAATTGTAACTCACAATAAGTTCATAAATTGTGAGGGTTAGTTCCTAGGTGGATTGCCTCTATCGGCGATTCTATCCACAGTTCCCAAGTGGATTGCCTCTATCAGCGATTCTATCCACAAGCTCCTGTGTGGATTGCCTCTATTGGCGATTCTATCCACAAGTTCTCAGGTGGATTGCCTCCATCGGCGATTCGATCCACAAGCTCCTGTGTGGATTGCCTCTATCAGCGATTCTATCCACAACTCATGAGCTATGGTGTGGATTGCCTCTATCAGCGATTCTATCCACAAGCTCCTGTGTGGATTGCCTCCATCGGCGATTCTATCCACAAACTCATGAGCTTCAGAGTGGATTGCCTCTATCGGCAATTCTATCCACAAGTAAGATATATCTATTACAAAAGAAAAAGTTATTGCAAGATCATCACCTTCCAATAACTTTAACAAATACAAGTGATAATCATTTGGAAGTCATCACTTCTTTATGATTAACACAGGGCCCATACAATTATAAAATAATATTAACATAATAATCAATAATCATTACAAGTTTACCTTATAAGTGTTCTTATCTTTATCAGTGAACTCCCTCTTAATCATAAAGTATCTTGAATTCCATTTAGAGAAGGCATTTCTCTGAACATACATTTGAATTATTTACTTCAGCAAGGGAAGCTTGCATTCTAAGTCTGTCAAGACAGTTTCTTGTGCTGTGACCATATTTGTCACATCTAAAACATTGCATTGAAGAGTAGTCTCTTGGTTTCTTGAATGGCTGTTGACCATATGTCTTCTTGCCCTTTTTCCTTTTTGAACCAATGACGAGAGCCTAAACATCTTCTTTAGTGGATTCCAAGACTTCTCTGGATTTTAGGTTGTACTCTTCTTGAATGCAGTCAGCTTTTAGTCGATCAAATTTGGGGAGTTTGGTGCGAGCAGTTACTCCTTGTCTAAAGTTTTCCCATGAGATAGGGAGCCCATTTAGAGTTATCATAGATAACTCCTTATTATCGTAAATGTGACCAATAGAAGAGAGTTGATTCCTTAATTCTGTTATCCTCATAAAATATGAAGTAATAGTCTCTCCATTACTCATTTTAATATTCGAGAGTTGATTTTTAAGAGTAAGAATTCTGCTGGTGTTGTTTATTTGAAACATGTTTTCTAGGGCTTTGAACATGTCATAGGCAGAGTCCAACTTTGCGATGACAGGTAGTAAATGATTTTTCACTCCATCTACTAATAATTCCATTGCTCTAATATTGTCCTTTTCCCAATTATTTTTCTCATCATTTTCATTAGATTGAGGAGGTTTCTCTATTATTGACTTCAAGTCATTCTTCCTTAATACTAACATCATTCGAAGTTTCCATGATTCAAAATCGGAGGCAACTTCAAGTCAGTCTTCTAGTCTCATTCCATTTGCCATTTTGAGATTTTAAAAAATAAAAAAACTGATCTTGATCTTCCTTTAATCTGTTCGGATCTTCCTTCAAGTGGTTAGACTTCAATGAAGGAACTTGGCTCTGATACCATGTTAAGTTATGATCAAGAATGTATGGCTTGCTGTAATATCTGTTTTTCCATATTTAATATTGCAGAGATGCATGGACACTTATATACTAATTGATTACTATATTCGGTGTAAAGGAGTCACCAAATGAAATCATATAATATACTGCAGTGAGCAGTCATTACTTGATGAGACATGACTGTTCAAAGCAGATCACACGGTTCTATTTCCACCGTTTTACCAATGTATAATACGCAGTGGTATCCTTAACAAAACACGATAGTGTTTAATACATAGTCAATGCATATCGACTTTAACACATGCTTGGCGGTGAGTGTAATATAATACACATCGACCTTAATAAAGGTACGACAGTGCATATTAATATTTTAAATGTTAGAATTATATTACCGATAGTTATCGGTCTCCATGGTGAAGACTTTAATATATGAATTCAAACCAATACTATATCAGTTATTTTATTAATCATATTTAGTAAAACCGATTTGGTATTATCATTATAAATATGTAAATATTAATATATATATATATATTATAATGAAGCATATATATATTGATAGATTATTTCAAGTATATGAAATATATATATATATATATATTAATGTGTATGTATAAACAAAGACATATACATTAATATGTATATATATTTATATATAAATCATCTGAACGATGCTAACAATTTCAACGGGGGCGTGAAACAGTCTATAAACGGACTCCCTCAAAGCTTAACCCCATCTTGGGACCTATCCATCTCATGATCGAAATTACTTCGCATTTCCCTTCCACACACTACCTATCTTACATGAGCATGTATAAGAGATACGGATCAGACTCCTACAATTTGTAGTTTGATTCTTAAACCTAAGAATATAGTATTAATCTTTAAGCATTTGTCTTATTACTATTAACAATATATTCATTTAATATAACTCTCATTATTATAATTACTTATTAATTAATTCTCATTATTATGATTACTTATTAATCAATTTCCCTTATTATAATTATTTATCAATTATACATAAACCGTATATATATAATTATAATGCATATCTATCAATTATTGATTTACACATATACACTTTAATAATTACTATGTGAAATGAGTGTCTTTTATAATAATACTAATTTATATTTATATTTATATATAACAATACTAACTCACATTCATATATCCATACTAACTTTAAAAGGGGAATGACTTTTCATATCTTAATAGTATTGACTCTTATTCTTTTTCTTGTCCCATGTATCACGACTTTTTCTTGTTACTTTTTTGATCCCTTGTTATAGTATTTTTTCATGTCATACCCTTTCCTTAGTTTCTAAACCTTATTTATACTGTTGCTTCATGGGTCATGATCCCTCACATACCAGCCGATAAGACTTGTTTATTATCATCAGTTATTATACTGACTTGCTAGTGTAGACGATTAAGTTAATATTATGAATTACATTGATTATGTAAATATGTATTTATTGGTGTTATTAATATTAATATGAATTAATATTAATTATATATATTAATTAATTAATTATAATGATTGATTATTAATTAATATATTGTATTAATATTAACATGGTCTAATATTGATTATTTTCTATATATTATTGATTAATAATTCATTATTAATTAATTACATAGATTAACTATCAAATGCGTAATCAATAATATTACTTGTATATTGATTAATATATATTTATATATGTGTATATATATATATATATATATATATATTATCATCATTGATTAATATTATATATATTATATAGTATATTCACATATATTATATATATTTGTTTGAAATATTATCTTATAATATTGGTTTGTTTATAATATTGATTTATACTATTGTCTATACAAAATTAAATAAGAAGTTTCTATTAAATTCAAAATGATATATATGTTATGAGCAATTTATGTGTATTAATATATTAATATATCTGTTACAGCTCATGACAATGAGGCCATTGAGGAAGACATATATAAGATGGGGGAAGAAAATGTAGTTCAAATGGTGATGGACATTGCAGCAAGTTATGTTTCTACAGGTAGACTTTTGATGGAGAGAAACCCGAGCATATTTTGGTCTCCACGTGCAGCCCATTGCCTTGACCTTGTATTGGAGAATATCGGCAAGCTTGAATGGGTCAAAACATGCATTGATAAGGCCAAAAACATTTGCAAGTATATCTATAATCATGCATTGGTCCTTTAGCATAACAAGGCAATATACAGGGCAAAAGAAGTTGGCTTGTCTTGGTATCACAAGATTCGCCTCAAATATTATCACATTAAAATCCTTCATGCAATCAAAAGCACTTTGAGGCACATGTTTGTTGATGAGGAGTGGACATCCTCAACCTATGCTACAACCACAAGGATTGATGTGGGAGATTGCATTTTTTATGAGCCAGGTCTTTGGACCCCTTGTGAAGAGATCGTACAAGTAATTTTTTTATAAATTCTACAATATGTTTTAGTATTTACTTATAATTTATATGCATATTTTTCTTTTGTTTGCAACTTAGAAATTTTGCTTAGTTCCATTCACACTTAACTATAGTGTTTCACAATATTTGCATATCACTGAGCCCCTAGTAGTTCTCCTGCGAGTTGTTAATGGGGAGAAGCCCGCTATGAGCTACATATATGAGGGCATGGATAGGGCCAAGGAGGCCATTAGATTTGTATATGTAGGAGATGAGAGTAAGTGTCATCCCTTTTGGGCGATAATTGATAGGAGATGGCACCTCCAAGTTCACAAGCCCATCCATGCAATCGCTTATTACCTCAAACCAACATACCATTTCTACCCGGATTTCAAGGCATATGAGGAGGTTCTTATTGGGCTCTATTCAATGTTAGAGTGGATGTCTATTAGTGATACTAATATCAAAACTACACTCCATGAGATAGAGGCATTTGATAATGCACAAGGGGAGTTGTTCGGTAGTCAAATGTGCAAAGATGCTCACACAAAATTGTAGCCAAATAAAAATATATGTTAAGTGCATAATTTGATTTAATACTTTAGTCTTAAAGTTGGAAAGGAGACTGATTTTGTTTCTTTTTCTCATCTTAGATAGATGGTGGCAAATATTTCAGCCTAAAACACCAAACATTCACAGAATCGTCATTTGCATATTGAGCTAGTCATGCAGCACTTCGGGTTGTCAGCGCAACAGTAGCATGTTTGAGCACATTTACTTGAAAAGGTGCAATAGACTATCCGTGGAGAGGTTGAATGATCTAGTATTTGTTCATTGCAACCTTTGTCTTAGAACAAGATAGATTATGGATAGTGACTCCAACCCGATCACGCTACAGGTCAATCCAAAATCCAAGTGGATCACTAAATCTATTGATCTTATCTTTACTGACAAGAACCTTGAGTAGATTGACCAAGTGGATAGAGAGGTTGAGGTTGTGACCATGGCAATGGAGTATAGAACATAATCAAACACAAGCACAGGCACATCTGATGTTGGTCAGAGTGGCATCTCACAAGCACAATTGTTCATTCATCCAAGACCTACCTTAGACGCCTTTGTAGGAGGGTTGCAATCTAAGGCTAAGGCTGAGCCATAGACTTGTTTTTGTTTTGATATAGGTTTGGAACATTTGATGTCATGAATTTCCTATTCCATGAGTTTTATATACATTTGACAATAATAATAATTTTATATATCTAAGTTTGATATTTCCTTCAACTACAATTAAAGTTTATAGTTTATACATATGTGATTGATATATACTTGTATATGTGATCAAATTAGCTTCTATATGATAATGTTATTGTGTCTTTAAGCTTTATTCAATAAAGGGCATGAAATGAGTTTTAAATCTTTAAAAATCTCTGAATTTCTTGGGTTTTTTCACTTTGCCAAGTCTCGAGTCCCCAATCGGGTCAGCCTTGCCGAGTCTGTGTCGAGTCTGATTCTGGGAACTTTGATTTTGACTATGAAATACAGGAACATACAGCATCTCTGCTGTTATTAAAGCTACAACAAACTGAAAATACAAACTCAAAACAACTATATCCAAACTACTAGCAAACTCCCATAAACTGTTGAAACAAACTATGAAGTCTGAAATTAGCTAGCACAATGTCAATCTCTAGATGAGATTACACCTTGATGACCCTTAAACTCTCGTCCTTAGTTCACCTAGAAACCTTCAAACTCTCTTTCTCAAGTCTTATTTTCCACATGTTTATCAACCTCTAAAGAATGGTAAAACCTTGATAGCAAAACAACAAAGTGAATGAATGGGAATGGAGACAAAATTACATATAAATCAAAACCACATTCAAACGCAAGTTTGGGCACCAAAATGCCAAGAATAGAATCTGTTGTTGCCAAGTGTCCTCCAAGCTCTTCCACTTTCCATGCAAACTACCAATTGTCAAAACTTGCAAAGGCTTCCAAAGAAGAAACTTCCCCATTTCCCACGCCACAAATTAGAAAGATTATTTTATTTATTTATTTTTGGTAATTGAATAATATCTTTGTTCAAACCATATCAACAACATTGATAATATTTTTCAATCTATTGATAAGTCTCAGTTTGCCATTTTGGAACAGCTGGCTTACCATTTTCAGACTGCAGTTTATATTCTGACTAGTTTTAGAATAGGGACATGACACTTTTGCATTTTGGCATGGCAATGGACCCTATTCTAAAAAAATACAATACATTTTAACAAAGCCAAGTTGGCCCACCACGAACTCACAGGTCACATCTTGGGGAGTCCTACTCCAAGATTTGGGAGTTTTGGCATGGAACTCACACAAGTCCTAGGGTCAAACTCGCTAGTCTCGACCTGGAACTCTTGCACCTAGCTAGAAAGACCCAGCCACTTAAAAAACACACATTCTGGGTTTTTTTGTCATTTCATTCTGCTTATTGGTGCCCAAAACAGATCTGCATTATGAGATAGGGTTTGAAGAAGACAAGCATATGAGATCAAATATTCAAAATAGAGCCAAGTGATTTTTTTCTCTTTTTTTATATTCTTCTATTAAAAATCAAAAAAGTCTTGAAAAATAAGTGGAAATGCTGGCAAAAAATTTCCATTTCCCTTCATAACCTATTTCCTAGTATTTTTAGCTATTTTTGAATTCTATTTTTTTCAAATGGTTGATTATCATTTTTTTGCTGATTTTTCACAAAACCCTACTGATATTTTTATTATTTTCAAGTTAAAACAGCAATGCCAACTTTAAAGTCGAGGCCGTCTAGAAAAGAAAAAGCATGAAAGCATGGGATACCAGGAGATAAAAAAAGGTGAGGTCACTTATAGTGAATGTGATTAATGGATGCCAAGGGGAGTCAATATATTAAAATACCACATTGCAAAAATACATGGACAAAATGTAGATATATGCCCTGCATCAACTCTAGATATGGTTAGAGAGATGAAAGCCGTCTTGCTGATTTTGAGTTGAGAAAATAACAAAAAGAAAAACACAAAGGAAGCAATAGCAATAGAGATGACTTAGAATGTATCCACTTCTACGCCAATAGATCCCCTTGGTGACCCAAATCCATGCATCTGTGAACCACATTGATCTTTTGGTGAGAGTCCTGAGGATTCTTTTCCTGCTGCTAGTCAAAATCCCCTTTCATTAGGACCAAATTACTTCATTTCACACAATGTTTAAGGCACACAACCTTCACTTGAAGGTAACGAATGGAATAAAGAAAAACAGCATGAAGCTAGGATGGCAGCAGCAAACTTTTGGTACTACAATAATTTACCTTTCAATGTGGCGAATAGCTCATATTGGAAAGGTTTGGTGAATGCATTGACAGTTACGGGCAAGGGGTTTAAGGCCCCAACAGCTAAAGACTTGAGTGGGCTATTGCTAGAGAAAGTTGTAAAAAATACATGGTTTGTGGTTGGTGAGCAAAAAGAAAATTGGAGAAAAGGGTTATCGGATGGATGGACAAATGGACGGAATAGGACTCTCGTGAACTTCTTAGTGGCTTCTAATGGTGCATTGGTATCCCTGAAGTCTAAGATACCTCCAATGAAATCACAAATGACGAGAATTGTGCAATTCATTAAATGGGATAATCCAAGAGGTCGGTGTTGAGAATGGTGTCCAAATTATCACAGACAACAGAGCTGCAAGTAGAATAGCATCCTACAATTTCATGGAGTCCTTGTGCTGCGCATTGCTTGGACTTATTAGAGGACATTAATTAGAGTGAATGGGTGAAAAGGGTGGTTGAACATGCTAAAAATGTTACCAAATTTACCTACAACCATACTTGGGTCCTTTCTTTGATGAGAAAACACACAAATGGCAAGGACCTTGTGCGAACAAGAGTGACATGATTTGCTAGCCACTTCCTCACATTGCAAAGAATTCCAGTTCCTCATCTCAAAACAAATATTTGTGTTTGATAATTGGTTGGAGTTTGCATTTTTCAAAATAGTTGAAGCGGTGAAGATTGTAAGTGGTTTTTGATGACACATTCAACAAAATGCAGAGGAGTTGATCAAGGTAATTAACAAACACAAATATAAACTTTAAACAAGATAATCTATTTGTTGTTTTTTAGGGGTTAATTTTGTAAAAAAAAAAATCGTCTTCATTCTTTTAGGTGATAGAACCTTTGGTAAAGGTTCTTCGTATGGTGTATGGAGAGGGCATGCCAATGAGTTTCATTTATGACAGGGCCAAAGAGGGCATTTCACAATAATATGGTGGAAACAAAAGAAAATATGAAATCATTTGGTGCATCATTGATGGCAAATGGACAAACCAACTCCACTAACCAATACATGCCTTGGCCTACTTCTTGAACCCAAAATTCTACTTCTTTGGTACATTTAAGGCTTATGAGAAGGTCGTGGCAGGTGTTATTGCATGCATTAATAAGATGGTGCCTAATAGTGAGTTGAGGGACAAGGTTCTTGATGAGTTGGAGGTGAGATTTGTTATCTCTTATTTATGAATTTGGCAATGTTCACTATCTAGAAACATCCATTTTATATACATAGTAACTAATTTTCTATATTTGATTTATCATTTAATTTTAATTTCTATCTCCTCAAGGTCTACAAGGGTACGGAGGGGAGACTCTTTTCTTCATCTCAAGCAATTGAGAGCAGAGAAAAACAAAAGGCACATAAAAAATTTAGTTCAATACTACAAGAAATAATTAGAAACTTGATTCTTATATTATTTCACTTAATTCTTATATTTCTAAATGATTTTTTGTAGATTTATGGTGGGAGAATTATGGCACCAATGCACCTAATCTTCAAAAGATGGTCATTTGTATTTTGTCCCAGCCATGTAGTGCTTCTAGGTGTAAACGTAATTGGAATTTATTTGAGAACATTCACACAAAGAAGACAAATAAGTTGACCCAACAGCACCTCAATAAACTTGTCTTCATCTGATACAACTTTTGCCTTCAAATTAGAAAGGTGGAAGGCATTTCGCATGAGTCCATTGACTTGGATGATATTGATCCATATGGTGAATGGATTGTCAATGAACAAAATGGTAATGATGTCCTCCATACTGAAGAAGATCTTGCAGAATTGGAGTGAGCAGCAAAAGAGCTCAATTGGATCCGATGGAAGAGGATGACGACAGTTGTGATATTCAAGAAACAACTCATCATCATTTAGATATTATATCACCTACTAGTTTGAGGCCTCAAAAATTGAGTTACATTAGTTGAGGAAAGTGGAAGATGTAGATTTTATTTGGTTGTTCTTCTCATTTGGACATATCAATATATGTTATTTTGTAAACACTTACAAACTTATGATGCTGTTATACATTTGAAAGTTTGAAACTATGAGTATGAATGATGAAATTTCAAATATTGAGTGTTTGAATATCATATAACGTGTAATGTTTGAATTATGGCTCCTATGTTCTATAAATGCATTAATTTCTTTCATTTTTTTGTAAAACTACAGTTTTCTTTCTTATCAAGTCCTAGCCGAGTTTTTGTCAAGTCTCAAGTTCAAGTCCTATTTTGTGCTGCCAAGTCCACACCAAGCTCGAACTTTGCATTTTAAGACTTGCTATTATGTAAGCTACTAAAACTTAGCTATTAATTGGATAATAAATAACTACTTGCTATTATGTAGCTATAGCTATAATTTAAAAACTATCATTCAATAAAATTGCTCACTCAAAACCGCACCAATCTTGAAACTTAACTAAATATTGCTACAAGTTGCTACATGACCGTGCAAACTCGTAACCACTACAAATCTTCTCACCTCTCCACATCTTTAACAATATATTATGAGTTGTCATATCAGCAGCCCCACCTCACTTCTACATATGTTTGTATATTTGCAAAACATAATTCAAATTCCCTGCATTGACATTCATGATGCTATTGTACACAACATTTGGTGCAACCTTTTGATTGAGCAACTCCTTGAAGATAGTTTTAGCCCATTTGACTTTCCACAAAGACTGCAAGCATCTATTGTGATATGAATACATAGCCGCACTCATTACTGCCCCTTGATATCTCTGAACAGAAATAAAGATGATATCAGGTCACCTTGCTTTCCAAATTCAAAAACAAAAAAAATTGAACCAAACATGGGGTAGTGGAAGAAGACTCACATATCTAAGTGCCATTCTGACCTTCTTCAACTTAATAGGTTGTTGAATAATGAACATTGATTCCACAACATCCTTGATAAGAAAATGATAATTTGATACAAAATGTGCAACAGGTGAATGCAATCCTTGACATTTCCATTTCAACAAGATTTCTACGCTCATTTGCAATGAATTAATGAAATTGTCGTTCAGAAATCTATAAGACTGGCATCCTGCTCTGTGTGAACTGCTCAATATTTCCAAGACTGAATGGAGCTCACCATTCTCAATCATGCCCTCTCTCATAGTCAATATTAAACTTGCAAACTCTGAAAGCTTGCCTTCGTCTGTTAATTTGAAAAAATGTGCAACAGGTGAACGCATTCCTTGACATTTCCTTTTTTGACAAGCTTCCTACACTCGTTAGCAATGAATCAAATGGCATTCTCATCCAGAAATTTAGATGAATGGCATCATACTCTGTATGAACTGCTCAAAATCTCCAAGAAAATAGAGCTCAGCATTCTCAATCTCATGAGGAAACCCTATGCTGATGACCATTTCCAACTGCTGCACAAAAGTGTGATATTTGTGCCTGCTTCTTTCACAGTCAATATTAAACTTGCAAACTCTGAAATCTTGCCTTCCTCTACTAATTTAGTGACAAGCCACTTGTAGTACTCCACTCTTTGACGCTTGCATTTGGATTGTACGTCTACAAATCATTGTTAAGAATTTTCACTGAAACTTATGATGTATAAGATGGGCAATTTCTAGGATTATCATCCCAAAGGGGCATTCTTGAGACTCATATACTCCAAATAGTTGTTAAAATTGAATATTTATCTAAATTTATGATCTATATAGACATCATGGCCAAGCATGATGTATTCCATGTTTTGGTGGCAAAAAGATTATCTAATACAGCTCCATACTTGATGGAGACTCACATTGAAGGCTATCTAACCTTAAACAAAGACACTTTCTTTTTACTCTAAAAGGAGATACTGAAATTCATCATATACAGATATCTTAGGGGACATATAAAGAAATTGTTCAGAGTTATAATACCACTGACAGCACAATAGATTAATCTGCAAATTTGGACCATAATATAGAAATGGCAGGATACTCTAAAGAAATTATTATTTTGGGATTACAATATAAAAAACGTATAAGTACATAGTGGAAGCTGTTAAAAAAACTGAACCAGAAATATGTGCAGAACAAGAAATAGCAAAACCAAAAGGACACGCTGAGATTACCCTGGGAAAAACCCCCTTCGCAGAGGGAAACAACCCAGCCCACAAAAAGTACCTCCTTTATTTATATTCAAAGCATGAAATACAATATATATGAACAATCTCATGAGAAAGAAAATGGCAACAATAGAAGCTCACTGATTGCATGCACACATGAAGATACGGCTGTGTAATGAGTATGCACATAGAAACACAGCTTCACTGAATGGGCAATCACGCTGAAGCTCAACACATAGATTTGAACAATACGGCATATGCAGCACGGGCTCAGCTCACTGTTAGAGCAACACATAGCAAGAGAGCTTGGCTCACAGGTTGAGCAGTGCACAGGAATGAACTCGGTTTTGAGAAGTGCAAAGAAAGGAACTCGGATCACTGGAGGAGTAACACACAAGAGAAAACACAGCTCATTGGTTGAGCAATACACGGGAGGTAACACGGCTCCCAAGTTGAGCAACACACAGTAAAAATCGAAGGGTTATCACACACCTTTCGTTAATATGCACTCAGCAATATTTGCTTAACGTAACATTACATACATCACGCGCTAAGCGGAAGGCACATGATCAGGGATATGGCTTCCAGCACACACCTTTCGTTAATATGCACTCAGCAATATTTGCTTAACGTAACATTACATACATCATGCGCTAAGCGGAAGGCACATGATCGGGGATATCGCGTCCGGCAAGGTGATGCTTCACCTTGCTTGGCGTTACAGCCAGCAAGGTGAAGCATCATCACCTTACCGTTACAAATGGAGGAGATGGCCCGATCACCTTACGGTTACAAATGTATAATGTTGCCCGATACCAATAGACAGCATGCTGAAAATAAAACACAATGTGTCACGCTACGCAAATGATGATAACTGTTTAACGGTGATGGTCAACACGCAAGATAGAAACCAACTTCAACTAAGGCACAGTTGCAATGGTGAGAAGAAGACCAGTCGGGTCTCTATAGCCGAGACAAATTCCACACTCCCTCTTAGCAAGATAGAGACCCTATGAGGAATGTGCTTGAACAAATATATTCAGCTGCAAAAGAACAACATCAATAGACAAACTCCATATATATAAATTCCGTTATTTCACACAAAAGAGTTCACCATAGCTAATCTAGAGAACAATAATGAAAATCACAAACCATTCATTATAGCTGCATCTAGAGCATGAATATAACATATCACAACAAAATATTCAACATGATTATTTTAAAGATCACAATCAAAATCATGGAATCCACATGAACAACTTCCACCATGGCTACTCCCAGAGGGTGGATCAAAGGCTTTCACCTCAAACTTCTCCCTGAGAAGAATGTATTATCACCTTGCCTACTCGCAGAGGGTGATCCCACCATACCTACATGCAAAGGGTGGGTCAAAGGCTTTCACCTCAAACTTCTCCCAGAGAAGAATGCATTAATCACCTTGCCTTACTCGCAAAGGGTGAGTCAAGGGCTTTCACCTCAAACTTCTCCCAAAGAAGAATGCATATAAGAGATGGAACACTCCGTCCAAAGTACCTTTTTAGCAAGAGCTTCATTTTCCACTAAACCAAGTTGTTCTTGTAAGTAACAAAACTTCACTCTCGGAAGTGGCTTGGTGAGAATGTCTGCAATTTGTTCCTCAATAGGAATGTATTTCAGTTCAACTACATTTCTTTGTACCATGTCTCTCAAGTAATGAAACTTGATTTCCACATGTTTGGACTTGTCATGAAACACTGGGTTGACTGAAAGCTTTGTGCAGCTTTGGTTATCACACATGATCACAGAAGGTTCCAGAGGCTGTCCAAACAAATCTCCAAGTAATTTGCGAAGCCACACAGCTTCTTTGGCAGCCATACATGCTGCCACATATTCTGCCTCAGCTGTACTTTGAGCCACACGGGACTATTTCCTGCTGCTCCAAGAAATCACGGCGGAACCAAAATTGAAACAGCTGCCTGAAGTGCTCTTTCTATCAGATACACAACCTGCCCAATCCGAATTAGAGAATCCCTACAACTTCACCTTGGTGCAAGAAGAATACTTAAGTCCATATCCAATGGTGCCACGAACATACCTCAATACATGTTTGGCTGTCATATGATGAATGTGTCTTGGCTCAAACATGAATTGACTTAATGTATTGACAGCAAAACATATGTTAGGTCTTGTGTTGACCAAGTACATTAAGGAACCAATGAGTTGACTATACATGGAAGGATCAACCAAATCTGAATTAATTGAATCATCATGAAGCCTCTTCAGATTCACTTCCATAGGAGTTCCCATGGATTTACAGTCCAACATACCAAACCTTTTCAGAATATCAATAGCGTATTTCCCTTGACTTAGGATGATGTCATATGAGTTCTGCCATACTTCAAGGCCAAGGAAATAGTGCAGCATGCCAAGGTCTTTCATTTCAAATTTTGAAGTTAGCTCCTTACACATGATGATGAGATCATCATTGCCTGTGAGAAACAAGTCATCTACATATTGAACCAAGATCAGAATTTTATCATCCTGAAGCTTTAAGTATAGATTGGGATTAGCAACATTCTTTTGAAAGGCCTAAACCCAAAAGATATTTATCTATTCTCTCATACCAAGCATGTGATGCTTGTTTGAGTCCATACAAGGCTCTTTTCATCTTACACACATGAGATGCTCTGTCATGGATGATGAATCCTTCTGGCTGTTCCAAGTAGACTTCTTCTTCAATGACTCCATTCAGGAATGATGTTTTCACATCCATCTGGTGGAGTTTCCAACCTTTAATTTCAGCTATAGCAATGATGGTTCTGATGGAGGTGTAGCGAGCCACTGGTGCAAATGTCTCATCATAGTCAACACCTTCATTTTGGGAAAAGCCTCTAGCCACAATCGTACCTTGTATTTGTCTATGCTCCCATCAGCTGCATGTTTAATCTTAAATAACCATTTGGATGAGAACTAATTTGTCTTGAGGCCTAGGGACAATGTCCCATACGTCATTCTGTATGATGGATTGGTATTCCTCCACCATAGCATCTCTCCATACTTGATGTTTGGACGCCTCCTCAACATTAGGAGGTTTAGAAGAAATAATGTGACTCATCAATTCAACATAACCAACAAACTTGTGAGGCTGTTTGCTTTCTCTGAAAGTCCCTCAAGGAGCTACGAAAGGTGTAGCTTCTTCCACAATGTTTCTAGCCCATAGGAGTCTCTTCTTATTGGTGGAGGAAGAGTGGGAACTTGTGGGAACAACTGGTGTAGGAATAGGAGCAGGATCAACAAGGTCTTCACACTCCCTCTCAATCTCTGAAGAAGAGTTTGGATCAGCCATGGTGGAATCTTGAGGGAGTTCAGGCTCTTCTTCATGAATCACAATGTCAAATTCCTTGGGAAGATTGCAAGCCATGTCTTCATCAAAGATGACATCTCTACTGATCTCAATCTGCCTTTGACATCTAGCTTTGATCCTGGGAAGGCCTGTTCAGGAGACATGTTACCAAGAATCTGATGAGGGCTGCGATTCTGAATAAAGACAGTTGTGCTGCAAGCTTCAGCCCACAAGAACATAGGAACATTCTGATCATGAATCATTGCTTTCACTGCTTCAACAATGGTCTTATTCTTCCTTTCAGCCACACCATTTTGTTGAGGGTTATAGGGAACGCAAAGCTCCCTCTTGATCCCAGCATCAGCACAAAAACTATGAAAGACTCCGAATACAAATTCTCCACCATTATCAGATCTCAAGGTCTTGATCCTTTTCTCAGTGGAATTTTCAACCAAGGCCTTGAATGTTTTGAAACGAGACAGCACTCCATCTGATTCTTTTGACTTAAGAAAGTAGATCCAACACTTGCGAGAGAAATCATCAGTGAAAGTAATGTAATACCAAAAACCGTTAAGGGTTGCAACAAACATGGGGCCACATAAATCTGAATGAATTAAATCTAAAATACCTTTAGCTCTAGATTCACTGTTATGAAATGTACTCTTAGTATTCTTACCTAGAACGCATCCCTTGCATATACCTTCATGATCCTTCTTCAGCTTAGGAAGACCAATGACAGCCTTGTCCATAGATGCCAAGGTTCTGAAATTTAAGTGTCCAAATCTCTTGTGCCAAAGAATGTTTGGATTTGAGGAACAATGAGAAAGAGCCTGAACTGGGCGGGCTGAAAGTCTGTAGAGGCTGTCATGACGAACTCCAATCTCATGAACTGAAAGGATATTAGAGTTCTTCTTCCAAGCCAGGACTTTACCATCAATGAAGGATATGTGATATCCTTTGTCTTCAAGAGCTGAAATTGAAATCAGAGTTCTCTTAATGTCGGGAACAAAAAGAACATCACTTAGGTGAAGAGGAATGCCTGAATCAAGTTGGAAGGAAGTGGAACCAGCCCCTTTCACTAAATAACTAGTGTCATCTACAATGATCACTTGAAGGTGAGAATCCTTTTCACTAAGGTTGAAAAGGTGATCACGGTAACCAGTGATGTGACGTGAAGCTCCGCTATCAATTAGCCAGGTGTCACTGTTGGTGGGAATGTTGCTAGATAAGGCAGAGATAAAAGTAAAACCCTCAGGTTCATCACATGATTCCCTCTTGGGAGAAGAGTCTTCAACACGTGCAGTGGAGGCTTGAGGCTTTGGCCTTAAGTTGCAATCCCTCGCAAAGTGGCCAAACTTGTCACATCTGAAGCACTGAACTTTTGAGATATCAACCTTCTTTCTTTTGTGGGAAGAATCTGGATGAGAGTTGTGATTTCTAGATCGCTTGAAGTATGGTTTCTTTCCTCCTCCTTTAGAGGTGTGGGCTGCTAGCACTTGATCATCTTCATGATGACTTTTGCGGCCATTTCCTCTAGCCTCAAGCCTGCATTCTTCTTGAATGCAGTCAGCTCTCAATCTGTCAAATTTAGGGAGATCGTCACGTCCACTGATGCTTTGAATAAACAATTCCCAAGAGTAAGAGAGACCATTCATAGCAAGCATAACTAAGTCTTTGTTTGGGATGGAGTCACCAATGGTACTTAGCTGGTCCCTAAGTTTTGTGATTTTCATGAAGTAGGATATAACTGATTCTCCTCGAGTCATTTTGATGTGAAGGATCTGACATCTCAAGGCTAACGCTCTACTTGTATTATTAAACTCATAAAGATCTTTCAAGGTCTAAAACATCTCACTTGTTGTTGACAAATTGGAAATGATGGGGACTAGATGATCCTTCACTGAATCAATAAGAATTTTCTTAGCCATCACTCTGTTCTTTTTCCACAATGTTTTCTCAGCATCATCGGAAGGTTCTTCCGGGTCAGAATTAACATAAGCAAGAAGATCGTTCTCCTCCAGAGCGATCAAAATTCTAAACTTCCACGAGGAGAAATTGGAAGAACCATCAAGTCTGTCCTCGACCTTTAAACCGTTAACCATGATGGTGAGAGGGGAAAGAACAAATGTGACAGAGGAGGTCTATCTGGTTTTGGATCGAAATGCCTAAACCCACTCTAATACCATGTTAAAAAAACTGAACCAGAAATATGTGCAGAACGAGAAATAGCAAAACTAAAAGGACACGCTGAGATTACCCTGGGAAAAACCCCCTTGGCAAAGGGAAACAACCCAGCCCACAAAAAGTACCTCCTTTATTTATATTCAAAGCATGAAATACAATATATATGAACAATCTCGTGAGAAAGAAAATGGCAACAATAGAAGCTCACTGATCGCATGCACACATGAAGATACAGCTGTGTAATGAGTATGCCCGTAGAAACACAGCTTCACTGAATGGGCAATCACGCTGAAGCTCAACACATAGATTTGAACAAAACGGCATATGCAGCACAGGCTTGGCTCACTATTAGAGCAACACGTAGCAAGAGAGCTCGGCTCACAGGTTGAGCAGTGCACAAGAATGAACTCGGTTCTGAGCAGTACAAAGAAAGGAACTCGGATCACTAGAGGAGTAACACAGGAGAAAACACAGCTCACTGGTTGAGCAATACACGGGAGGTAACACAGCTCCCAAGTTGAGCAACACACAGTAAAAATCGAAGGGTTATCACACACCTTTCGTTAATATGCACTCAGCAATATTTGCTTAACGTAACATTACATACATCACGCGCTAAGCAGAAGGCACATGATCGGGGATATGGCATCCAGCAAGGTGACGCTTCACCTTGCTTGGCGTTACAGCTAGCAAGGTGAAGCGTCATCACCTTACCGACAAATGGAGGAGACGACCCGATCACCTTACGGTTACAAATGTATAATGTTGCCCAATACCAATAGACGGCATGCCGAAAATAAAACACAGTGTGTCACGCTACGTAAATGATGATAACCGTTTAACAGTGATGGTCAACACGCAAGATAGAAACCAACTTCAACGAAAGCACAGTAGCGATGGCGGGAAGAAAACAAATTGGGTCTCTATAGCCGCTACAAATTCAACAAAAGCGACGAGAAATGTACAACACCTAGAAGAGAAAACAAACTTGTTTGTGAGGCCTTTTGAACGCAAAGCCCGTGGGAAAAAATTACTCTATCAGAAGACTAAAACTCTGAAGAAATATTCAAGTAAATCTCCTTCATAAGCACACAAAACATAATCAGCCTAACTGACTACCTGCATGAAGTCCTCGAGATTTGTTTAAATAAAACTTCTGTGGATAGAATATAAGGTGTGAGCATAGATTTCAGTTCTTCAGGTTAATGAAGAATAGTTCATGAATTTAAACCATTAAATTTTGATTTTTATCTCAACCAACTCTAAGTGGAATTTTAGGATTTCCATGGCAGTTTGTTTATTTAAACTGCTTTTCTTCTAAGGAAGCTGATTTTTCAAATGAGTTAATGAATTATTTGGTTAACACAATCCTTTGATGCATAAGCTATGGAGTCAATCAATGAATTATGTTATAAAAAATATCACATAGAAATGATGAAAATAAAATTATACAGGTCTCTTTGTCAGAACTCAGCATAGCTCAATGTACACAGGTGTAACTCTGCTTTACCTCTTCTTCAGCTTTTTGAAGATTGCGACATTTCTTTTCAAGCTTGTCTTTGTAGTATGAGTTTCCCAGCACAGATGCATTAGCTTCACCCTGTAACTTGTTCATATGTTGCTTACTCCGTTCCAACCTGATAAGTAAAGATTTAAATTTTGGACGAAAAGTATTATCAAATGCCCATAAAACAAACCTCCAAAATGCTATCACTGCTCCATTTCATATATATAAATTTATAAAAGCAAATGTAACCATAGTACCCATAATTTTATAAATCTAAGAAGCATAGCATGGACCAAACTCATAAAAGTCAAAATAAAGATTGCATGCATGCACAAACGATATTTTCTTCCTTTCAGTAACCAATTAAAACTATCAACAAGCACATCTAAAATAATGTTTAAATTAATGTCATCCTACAAGCTGAACAAGAATATGTTCATAACCATATCTGCCCGTAGACCACTTCAAAAGCAAACGTTGGAAGAAAAGGTTCTCAAACTGCATCAAAGATACAACATTCTAAACATTAAATGAGCAAGCAAAGCAAAAAAAAAGGTTGTAGTTTGAGTACCTTAACATATTCTCTTCAATCCTTTTCAGAACCCTCTGTTCCAACTGTAAAGAAGCATCCATGCTTTTGCAAACAAAATCTTTAAGTTCTTTTTTATACTGCTTCTGAGCTGCTTCTGTTTGTATTTGCATGCTCTTGAGAGTGGTCATGACTTTCTGCACCTCTGCCTGTAAGAAATATTTCTGTTTCTCCCCTTCTTCTTTATCCTTTATAGTTGACTGTAGGCATAATTCCTTGTGCTTTAGAGTTTGTTGCAGGGAAGTAATCATTTCTTCGTGTATTTTGATATTTCTTGCAGCCCAAGTCCAAGCATTCTCTTTCTCTGCAATGGCGGCTTCAAATTGCTTCCTTTGGTATTGTTCTGTCTTTATCATATTTTCCTTGTCTTGGACAATTCCCTCCAGTGTGAGTTTTTCATTCCTAACTTGTTCCAACTCCCTAGATACAGTTTTCAATTTATCATCTTTTTCTTCTATACATTCCTTCAAAGATAATACGTGCTTCTTAAGTTCTTTGCAATCTTTCAGTACCAAATCCAAAGAGCTTTTCTGTTTTTCATATTGTTCTATTTCCTCTAGCTGTGATGATGCTAAATCTAAAGCATCACTTTTCTCTTTGATCAGTTTCTCCAACAAAACAATTTGTTTCTTAAGCTGTTCCTTTTCTCCCAAGGCCAACGTTAAAGCCATCTCTTTCTCATTCATCGTATTTTCAAGTAAAAGCTTATACTTTATACTCTCATCATGTTCCTTCAGTATCAAATTCAACGAAATTTTTTTCTCATCGATTGTCTCTTTAAAGATAGTATTTAGTATGTCAGCTTCATAGAGGTGCATTATATCTATTATCTCTCTTTCTGACTCCAGGTCTGCAATGCGCTTTAATAAGTCAGATTCTCTAACAATGCAATCTTTGTCTTTTCTCGAGGCAACTGATAGTTTATCAGACAGTGCTTTCAGCTCATTTTCCTTTTGCCTAACCTTCTCAAGTGAATGTTTCCTCTCGGCCTTCATTTCATCCCTGAGCTTGCAAACTAAATAATAGTTCTGATCCTGAACCTCACCCACACAGGAAGATAGCTTCTCATTCTCCTCAACAATATTGTCCAATTTCCTTGTAATCTCGGCAATCCTTTTCTTCAAAGCATTTAACTCCTTATCTTTTTTAAGATATGTGCCATCTTTCCCTCTCATCAAGTCCCTCTTAAGCTTGTAGATCTCTTCTGTTTTCGCATCCAATATGCATTCTGTTTTCCTTGTTCGCTCAGCCAGTACTCGTTTGAAATGTTCTATGAGTTGTTCTCTAGACAGGATTTTTAACGGGGAGTCTGGAGTGTCAGCAAACTCAAGTGAAGTATGCACAGATAGATCTAGTTCCTTTGTAAATTGAGCTTCTCCAACCTTTCCTGTCACAGCAGTCCCACAGCTGTCATCCAATTTTGACACATCAGTAGAAAGCTGACCTGTAGAAAGCCTTCTCGGAGTCCAATCCTTTCTGTGACCATCATTTGCTTCTCCATTTTGCACTTCCTTTTTATGTGGGGAGAAATTTTGATATCCATTTGAATTATTACCATCAGGAGTGAAAGCAGATTTCCCTGGCTCATCAAATTTCAACTGCTCTAACTCTTGACGCAGACATTTAACTTCATTTATCAATGCCTCCCTTCCTTTATCCAATCTGACTTGAATTGCCCAGAACTTTCTTTCCTCCAGCTCTTTTTCTTTGAGCTGCCCTTCAAGGCCTTGAAGGAATTCCCTTAGCACAAGTCCATTGATATGCTCTTCAAAATTCTGCTTCCATTGTTTCTCCATAAATTCCTCCTGGATTGACGCAGCATGACATTGAACATTTTCAAAGCAGGTTTTTGAATTCTTTTCAAAGCCATCCAGCCTTAAAGACATTTTCAAGAATCTGGAATCAATATTTTCAAATGCCGAATCCACCTTCTGAAAGTCGATGCTGTTCAAACTGTCAATCTCAAATTCAAAACCTTTCAACCTTCTTTGTAAACTCAAAACCTCTGACTTCTCGGCATTTAATGCCACCTGCAGAGCAGCAGTGCTTTCCATGTAAGAAGCTAGTTCTGCATCTTTCTTTTCCAACTCTGAATTAAGGTTTGTAATGAGTTGCACAGCTTCATTTAGTTTGCTCCCATAAACTTCTTCAGTAAAAAGGCATTCAATTGCTTGTTGCCATTTGTGTTCTGCCAGTTTCTCCTCCATCTGTTCTAAGCTTTTCTGCTGTTCCCTCAATCTGTTTGCCAGACTATCATTGAGCTTCTGAAGTTTTGCTATCTTTGACAAATCATCTCTTACTCGTGCTCTTTCTTCCTCCACATCTTTCTTCAATCTAGTACATTGATTTTCCATTGTTACCTTTAAAGTGCTCAGATTGTTTTCAATCTCTGCATCAATCACGTGATTGCTGGACATTTGGGCTTTCAAACTTTCACACTCCTGCTTTAGGCAATTAAGCATAGAAGTCAAAGAATTTATCTGTTCATCCCGTGCGCCCAAATCCTGAATATTCTTCAAAATTTGATTTTGAAATTCGTGAATTGATGAATCTAGTACAGAAACAATAACAGAAGTTTGCAATGCATTAGCAACCTCAATTTCCTCCAATTGTCCAGCAAGATACATAACTTCAAATCCCTTGTTCATCAACTTAGTTTCAGATAACTTCTTCAAATTCTTCATTTCTTTTTTCATAGTAGCAATCATAGTCCTAGACTGTGACCTGTCCGTTTCCAGTATGTCCTGTAGCTCCAGCAGCTGACCTTCATATATGCTTTCACATACAGATCTTTCAATTTCATGCCTAAGCATCTGTGCTTCACATTCTTCTTTTGCGACTAGCTGTCCTCCACATTTCGATATAATATTTTGTACATCCTCCTCCGTAATTGACTCTTTTCCAGTAACATATTGTGATTTCAATCTCTCAAGTTGCTCAACCAAATCTAAGAAATTTCTTTTGTTTTCCAACTCCACTTCATGCAAGTTCTTTATTTGCTCTTCCATAACAACAATTATGTTTCTGTCAGCCTCTAGCTCTGATGTCATCTTCATCATGGCCTCAGTTTTTCCTGCCAACTGTTTCTCCTTTTCTATACAACTTGCTTCAGCTTCACCCAACTTACGCTTCATACGTTCTTTATCATACATAAAATCTGATACCAGCCTTTCACGGTCAGATTTGTTCTCAGCACTGAGCATCGCCAGCTCCTGCTCCTTGTGTAGTAATTTTTCTGTCAGGTTCCACAGTTTAATATCTTTATCTTCCAATTTATCATTTAATGCAACTATCTCTGCTTCCTTTGCAGTAAGGGCCTCGGATGCTTCCTCCATGAGGGCATTTGCAACCCCATTTGTGACAGCATCTGAAACCATGGCTGACACTGATAACCTGCATTCCACATCCTCAAGAAAATCTTGGGTCTGTTCAAACTGAGCAAGAATGCTGGCAACATAATCCGGGTCATCTTGAGTGGATCCAAGATCCAAAGTTTCATCTGCATGCCCATTATTTAATCCAACTGTTTCTGAATTTTTCAAAGTGTCAGCTTCTGAATTCTTGTTCACAAACAAAGAATCATAGTCAACCTTGCCAAAATTCTGAGTTTCCATTCAAAATATTGTCGATCTCGGTTAAAAAGTATACTGGAATAGTATGCAATTGGGAAAAATGCCCAATCCCAAAATCTCCTAATTTAGAAAAGGGCGGCATATCCAAATACCAGATCCTTCATGCTAATATTCAAAATGATAAGAGCATAAAACTACCACCACAAAAACTCATATGGTCAAGTATTTAACATAACATATAAGTTAGTCAAAAGGGCTCAACTTCAGTAGTGTACTAATAATATATGGATTGCAGCCCTTCAAAATGCCTCCCACAGCCTAAATCACCGGACAAGCTCAATCTCCTGATTTACATAGCACCAAGAAAACAGGTAAATAATAAAATTTATAACTTTCACCACCATACAACATAGATATTATAAAAAGTTAGATTTTGCAAAATAACATCCTTAAATTTGAAAATATGCATATTTCCTAAACCCGGACAAGGAATATAGAAGATAAGACCTGACATGCTGGTGGCATACAGACTCAACACTGTCTAATGCAGAAATAAACATTAAAAAAAGGGAGCCATGTTATCTGAATTATAAATATTCTTTTAACTTTTAGGGGAAAAAAGCAAAAACACAAGAATCAATCAACAAAGTGGACTTTTTCTCTTTCTCCATAAACACAATATCAGACAGAAAAATGAATAAATCATGCACACACATAAAAAAGGATTTATTTGGCTGCCCATTAACTGAAAACAGTCACTGCATGGCAATGAATTCCTAAGTATTCAGCAAACATTTTCAAATAAGCATTAGCAAATCAAGAAAACACAACACATTGAATTCAAATGAACTATATAATTTCTACTAGGATGAGCTCAAGTGGTAAAAACAAAGAAAACGCTACACCTTAGAATTCAAATAAATTTAATAATGCTAAAATCATACTGTTAAAACGCCCAATAGGATTAACTCAAATGGTGAAAACAAATTAGTCTAACACAAACCCTTAGAATTCAAATAAAATATTTAATGTCCAATAGGATGAGGTCAAATGGTGAAAGCAAACTAGGAAAACACAATGCCTTAGAATTCGAATAAAAGGAAAAATGTCCAATAGGATGCGCTCGAATGGTACAAGAAAAACTAAGGGAATACAATATTTTAAAATTCAAATAAACTAAATAATATCACGCGGATTAAGTTAAGATGGTAAAATCACACAGGCATTCAAGGCCGAAGACCGGGATTCAACACAGCTACTCACGATAAAGTGTTCGAGTTTGATCAAATTATGCATCTAACATGCTGGGTGTGGCTACCTAAAAGATGAAGCATCTAACCGAAGGATAATAAAGCGAGGGAAACTTTTTCATGATATAAATTAGAGAAATTTTACCAAATCAAATAATTAATAATCTCACCAATGGCTCCTCAACGCTAATAAAGAACAAAGACACCTAGGATCCTGTTGATCTAACATTTTATTAAAAAATGCAAGTACTCAGTAATAGATTTTCCAGTATCCAATGACCACAGTCAAATCAACAGCAGCAAATTAGAAAAGACATAAAACGTACTGGATTGCCAATAAGCTAACGAATACCAGCAGCAACGCAAGAAACAAAAACAAAAGCTCAAACAGGGTTTTGCTTCACTAAGCTTCCACTAAAAACAAACAGTACAAAACTATTTCTAACTGTTCTGCGGCCGCATCTAAATAAACAGTCACAAAACAATCCAAAATAACACAAAACACCTTACATTAACAACAAATTACAAAAGTTCATTTTCGCGCTAAAACCTTCCTTTTCAACCGCGACCTGCTAGGTTTACAAATGCTCCCTTCCGCAGTCATAAGCATCCAATATAACTACAGTCCAATTCTATAGGGTGTAATATTAAATACGGTCATTGTTTCCATATATTTAGCAGAGCACAACAACAGGTTGCTATCTAGATTACAACATAAATGCCTACGCCGAAATATTGTTCAATAAATATCAGTTTAATATACTTTCTACTCTCATACTGCTCGAGCTGAGTACGAAAACTTTAAAATAGAATAATGAGACCAAGTGAGACAACGAATGCCAAGCTTTTTGCACGCAATCCATTGCAATGCTGATAAATCCGAAGCCTGCATACCTGTTCATTAGTAGTCACTCCTCAAATTTTTGTTACTTCGGTACGAGAGGTCCCCGGATCGAAACTCGCGGTTGCTGGGATTTGCACCTGTTTTTGTGTTGCTGAGAATCTTTCTTCCTTCGCCTGCGGTCTTTGCTTTTCTCTTTCTTAGCTTGTTAGCTGGAAAGAGGTCATAAAATGATTTTGTGAAGTCCCACCGCTTCTTTTACAATGACAAAGATGGAGCGTCTTTACTTATTAATGCGAGAGTTACTGAGATACACCCGGGCATTTTGGGCCCATGTTGATATGGAGGGAAAATCAAATCGCGCGTGTAAAGCTCTGAAAATTCGGAACGGCAGAAAAAAAAATGGAAAAAAAGACTCTCCCTAGGCTTAGAAAGTGTCGTACAATTATGCCTTGGGCGTATTTATGATTGGAACTGTTTTAATAAAATCTCACTTTTTGTTTTTTCCGGATTCCTAGCTAGCTTTATTTTTATGTAAAGTTGTTTTTTGGTGACTTTTTAAAAATTTTGGTTGTTTTAAAAATATTTGTATAATTAAAAAGTTATTTGAGTACATGGTTTTTTTTAAATGAGTTTATATTAATTTTGTTTATAATGTTTATTAGTTTCTTTTGTCATTAAAGCAAGAGACTAAAGTTTTCAATAGCTTTCAGAACATTAGTTTGCTTCTTGAATTCTGCACAATTTGTAAAAATGTTGTGTAAAACTATAATCTTCGATGAATTTGAGGATTTGTCTGACATAATAAAATATAAATTGCTATTTCCCTACTCGTTGCTACTAATTTTCCCAGTAGTATTTTCCTTTTTGCGTTGAGATATTAGGAAAAATGTTTACCCGTTGCAAGTGGCATTTGCTAGAAAGGGTACGCGGTGCTAACGGGAACGTTTTGCTCTGCTTGCATGGCATGGGGATTGTCATATTTCATTTCTTAACACAGTTCTTCACTCGTCCGTTTGTGTGTCCATTCCGTGTAATGGTTGTGGAGAAAGATAAGTTTTTGCCTAGGGATTGTTTGCATGTGTTGAGGTGGAGGTAAATTGAGAAGTTTGGTGCATCAATTCGTGTGGCAATGGTGGCTTAAAATGGGTGCAGAAGACCTAGGCTTTCTTTCCTTAAACATTTTGTAGTTCTTCATGTTATGTACAAAAGGTGGTTGATTTGAAGTTCCTTGACAAATAATTGTGTTGCTTCCTTTTCATTATGGGTGTTTTGCTTTCTGGTCTAGCTCACAGAATGCATAGGGCACACTTGGAATGACTGATCGAAATTGGTTTTATAGCTTCGCATTGTGATTGGGTTTTGGTAAGTGCACAAATTAGGATTTTTAATAATAATAGGTCGATGAGAGCTTTTCTAATTTCACAGATAAATATCCTAATGTAAGATAATCTGACTGTTGGTCTTTTCTCTGTATTCCTCATTTCATTGTTTGTGCGACGTCCAAGCATTCTGAAATTGCTTTTGATTTATTATGAATCTTCAACTTTACCTTTCAATAATTTGTGCATAACATCGATTGAATTCATCCTCATTCCAACAAATCTTTCTCGCCCCTACTATTTGCGAGGAACCCCCACCCAACTCGGCTCCTTAGTCATAGCCCATTTCATATCTTGTTTCAAAACCAGCTAACCAAGTTTTAGAAGCACCATTATACGCTGAAGAGTCAGCAGTTCACCCAGCGATTGCCCTACTATAACTATAATGGCAGAAAAGTCATAGCAGTCTCACCCACAACCCCTACAATTATATGGGTGAGATCGACACCCAACTCCATGTTCTCTCTGTGCTCGAACAAGGGATACCTTGGGATTTTTAGGACTAGGATGTTGCAAGGTAAACTACTAGATAAGCTACTGAGACTACTCGCTTTGGTGGTGGTTGGTTCATTTATTCTCAACTATTGACTCCCCCTAAACTAGGTCATCGACATAATCAATTGGAAGGGATGCTACTAGGTAAACTAAAATCCTTACAAATCCTTTTCCATAGTATTCTACCCAGGGCACAAGAGCCTATGTAGCTCCTAAACCCCCCCTTCCTTCTAGTCTATCTGAAGGTTGCGAGGTTTTAGAGTGAATAAGTTAACCATTGTTAGGATTAACAAGGCAGAAATAACAATTATGTGCAAATATAACTAATATCAGAAAATAATAAACCACACAGAATAGAACACAAGACACACAGATTTAACGTGGTTCACCCAATCCCTAGGCTACATCCACTAACAGCGAGTCCAATATTATTATTATCCAGTGATTACAACTTGATTACAATCCGTAATCCCTTACAGCCCAATTCTGCCGCAAGTACTAAAATCATACATAAAGAAAATCCCTAACCCTAAGCCATATTATACAATATTTTTCCCGCTTTAGGGTTAGAATGAGTTATAAGTAGTCGGCCCAAAAAACTGAAAAAGTAGTCGGCCTCAAAAAAATTTCCTCGGGGGTTGCGCCCCCGAACCCCTACTCTTGGGGGCTGCCGCCCCTAAACCCCTGCTCAAGGCCCGGCCCGGCCCCAAACCCCGGCGAGGTCGGGAGGAAAAGTGTACAGTACTTTCCTGGATAGTACTTTCCTGATTAGTCACCACAAGCTAACAACCATCCCAATGTAAGTGTGGTAACACGTAGGTAGCATAGCTTTAGATGTCACTAAATTTCATTGGACAAAACAACACATTCATTGTTTTATTGGGATAATTCTTGTAGCTTAGCCATTTTATCCATTGTTGGATTTCACGTGTCTGACAACTATCCTTTGATGGGTGTCACCAGTCTGACAGTTTACAATCTAGATTACATGCAATGTTGAGTCCTTGACATTTAGGTGACATGATCTAAAGGTAGTTGATGTGTGTAGACTCGGTATACATTAGTGCTAAAAATAGAACTAGACTTCCCAATAAAAAAAATCAAGCATGGGTTTTCAATGCATATCACAATTAGTTCAAGGCAATCCCATCATACCCATGGGTGTAGGTTCACCTCTTGGCCCCATCATTTACATAGGATTGCCCCCTGCAAACATTGGCGGCCCTACAACCGGCATGCCAGGAACACCTTATGGGTGAGATTCCCCGGATCCTAGCCATATATCTGGCCTTGGAATGCCTGGACTTATAGCAAGTTGTACTCTACCTAAATCAAACCTAGACTTATAGCAGGCTGTACTCTGCCTAAATCCATTCCTCCAGAAGTTCCAAGTGTTGGAACAACACCCATACTATTTGCAATATCAATACTTTTAGTACTTAGAAGTTGTGGTGCTTCAGGGAATTCCTTTGCTAGATGGTTTTGCTCAACTCCCAATATCATTATCCTATTTTATGACTAACTGCAAAATCTTCCAACTCTACTTCTATATTTTCATCTGTGAATGCTTTCAAAGCCTTTCCCATAGCTACAATAGCCCCAAATTCTCCCCCTAGTTCAATCAACATATTTTTTCTCAGCAGGAGTGCCATATCCATTTTCCTCCCTTGTGGTACATATTTGCAATGAATGATCTATTAGCAGAGCATGGGATGAGCACATCATATCAGATTTTGTCCACTTCAACTGGCAAGTTATAGCCCAAAGCTTTGCATATTACATAACATCCTATGATTGTGGGCCTTCCTCTCTCATTTTCTCCATCTCATCCCATCATGCATAAAGCACTCTCAAGGAGACATTGGTGATCAAGTAAGCAATTTCATCAAGCAAGATCAAGCAATCATCCATTCAAGCATTCAAGTTCTCCATTGAAGATCAAGGATTCAAGCATTCAAGCCTTTGAAGGGATTTGGTTCAAGCATTTAAGATTCATCATTCAAACCCTAGATCTATCCATAATGGTGGTGTGATCTTCCTTCAAGATCCTTTGTTCATCTTCAAGATCCATTCATTCTCCTTTCAAGGTGGATTCCAAGCATACAATCATATAGGTTTTGGATTTATATTTATGGTTTTGATTTACATTGTTGAGTCCAAGCTTTCATATCAATATACTTGTTTACATTTCAAATACAATTGCATATCTATTGAATATCATAGCTTCATTGTTAGATCTACTTCTACTACTTGCTAGCATTCTTTATTTTAATTCCATTATTAAGGTTGATTCCAAACCGGGGTTTGACTAAGGCAAACCCCTCATCCAAATAACAAAACCATTTTTCTTGCAAGTACAGGTACAAGACAATGAATTGAAGTTCAGATCTAGATACCCTTTTTGGTGAACTTCTGGGATCTGCGAACATAATTTATGTCAGAGCTGTGAGGAGTAGGATCCTACCCCGGGGTAAGACCTTGCCCCACTATCTGGGTCAAGGACAACCTCCCTCATATCAGAAAAAGATTTTTGGGTTTTGTAGATCTCGCAATTTAGGTCCCAGAGTATAGTAATCAATAGTTTATGAGACTGTTTGACAGGGTTTTCAGCAAGTTCTTTTTCGGAGGTGAGTACCTTTATTTCATCATTTCAATACTTATATTTCCAGATTTACATTCCATCCCCTTAGAATTCAAATGTATGTATAAAATATTGACTTTGGGGTCTCTTTTATGTGCAAACCATTGTTCTAGGACCCCATCCACATTTTATCTTATACATGATCATTGGCTAATGCATTAAAATTCAAAACAAATTTGTATTGGCATGTTTTAAAATATTTGTAATGCAATCTACTATGGTAGAGAACAATATTCTCTTAGAATTGCAACTACTAATATCTAAGATTGGAATACCATATGTTGAAAGTAGTTTTGCGGGTTCTGAATTATGCTTATTATGGCTTTCATACACATTTCATGTAACTATACATGTATGGCAAATAGCTCCACCACACAAAGTTGACGTATTTTGCAACTGTAAAAAAATCAAGCAAAATCATCAACTTAATTTGCTTAAAAAATACTTCAGGTCATTGTCATTACGAACCACTTCAAGCAAACCAACAACTACTAAATGATATGCATAGAAAACATGCCATGTTGCTACAAGTTACATGACAAATCCATGTACAGCCAAAAACAAAAGCAATTCCAACACAACAAGCTCGACCAACATAGAAGTTACAAAGTTGTCAACCGTAAATATGACTACCTATCGGTCATTGCGATTATTAAAAATAACAATACATAATAATGATATAGCCCAACCAAAGATGGCCATTGTTAATGCTACTAGAACAAAAAATAGAGAAAATCAAACAACCTTATGTTCACATCCTAAAAGAAAATGTCTATTCTATAAGATAAGATCAAGCCATCATCCCAACATACATGTACATACAAATACACAAAACAATGCAATAACAAAATCCATTAACCTATACTTGTGAAGCATCAATGGCACACCTACACAATTATGCAGTCTCTGTGAGATGTTATATTTCCATAAAGACATTTACACAATTGATATGGAATTTTTCTATGCTTTGTCTTTGCTTCCCATTGCTACTAATCAGAAGACAATTTCAATCAGCCAGTCCATTTGCAAATGATGTATAAAATCTACTACAATTGGCGTGGTCCCCACTTTTGCAACTCCATGGAATATAAGATGCAATAACTATATAGATGTTGTCCATTCCTTTACTACTTTAGAAGAAAGACTTGTCTCTCTATGTATTGCTTTTGCACAGGTCAGACAATTAGGATACAAAAGAGCATAATATGGCTTGAATGGTACAATAATCAATGTCCTTATGGATTTTGACAAAGTACAAAGAGCCATGCCTAGACAAATAGATGAAGCTAAAATAGTAGCAGTGAGATTAAAGCACAAGTTACAATATGACAATGCATATGCACAAGGCAATGTCAGACCTACTTATGTAATAAATGTTTTAACAATTCTATTAAAGACACCCCTCTATATGAAAGAAAAAATCTCAATAAACAAAGATTGGGAAACTCTATTTGCCACCAAAGAAAAACATAACCATATAGAAATGGATAGTATTTCATTTGACCTTGATGCAGAACCCATAACTGAATCACTTATACACTAGTTTAATGACTCCCACTCAATCAAAGACCTAGATATAATAATTGTTGGAATAGCACCATCATAAGGGTTTAAACCTCTTGGCATAATCTAAGATGTCTACTCAGATGAAATGAATTTCCCAACACTCTTTTATGGATTTGCACGACCAGACAACATTACTTAAAAATTTACCTATCAATAAATAGCAAAATGGGAGCTCATGCATAAAGATAGTGACTTCGCAACACATATAACAAATATTTTTTTCAAAGCCATCAAAATCATTATTCAATAAATCTCTTCGCTAGCATGGGTTTGCATATGAAAGAAAAGCCAAACTAAAAGGCAAAAAGTTGTTTGCAAAAGATGTGCATAGCCCTACAAATCTAGAAAAATAGTGTGCTCTTTGTTAGGCTTCAGATCCCTAAAAAGTATTCGAACATCTCCTAACTATTTGTAAAACACTAGGAAAAATATATTTGCAATGATAAGAAAACTAGGCCCTCCAACCTTTTTCGTGACATTGACGAGTGCTAAGCACTTTTGGGAGCCATTATGCAAAGCATTTCAACATACAACTACTATGGAAAAGGCCAAACACAATTAAACTATAGAAGATAAATACTTAGATTTTCAAATCAGGAAAAACCCAGTGTTATGCAGTCGATATTTCAACCATAGAGTCACCGCATTTCAAAATTTGATGCTCAAAAATCCTAGATTATTTGGAAAAGTATCCAACTACTTTTTCGTGATAAAGTTTAAAGACCGAGGAAATGAACATGTACATTTCATGCTATGGATAGAAGACACACCTATATACAAACATTGTAAAGACTATGAAATAGAGCATTTTGTCGACAATTACATTTCATATGACTCCAGATTGCTTGATGCAAATCTTGTAAAAATACAAACTTGTCATCATACAAAAACTTGCAAAAAGTGCAAAACCTCTACCTGTCGGTTTAGTTTCCCATTGCCTCCCATGAGAAAGACAACAATATTAGAGTCCTTGTCAATTACCAATACTATATTAAAAGATAAGGCAAGAAATTTCTTCAAGTAACTAGAAAATAAACATTACACAAAAGAAGTTACATTCGATAGTTTCTTACACGAATTCCAAATAGATGAAGAAGATTACATATCAATGTGTATCGTCAGAAAATGGAAGCACTTCCATTTAGGACAGGTTTAGCCCTTTGAGTAAGTGGTCTAGGTCATGTCAAGCACCTTTGACTGGGTCTTTGACTAGATCTGGCTTTTTCCTCCCGTTCTGCTTCTCTCTCCACCTGTTTCCAGCCTCTTTCTGGCACTCCATCCTAAGAAACTGAGATCTTTGACTTAAGGTCAAGGATGACCTTCTGGGTCAAGGTTGACCTCAACTTTGACCTAGGTCAAGGACAACCTCAACTTTGACCTAGGTCAAGGATGACCTCGACTTTGACCTAAGTCAAGGATGACCTCAACTTTGACCTAGGTCAAAGTTGACCTTGACCTTGACCCTAGGTCCAAATTTTAGATTTCGAAGGTTTTAGGATGTCATGCTTCAGAAAGTTTTATTTCCTGCTTCGGGGTCGATTGTTTCGAATTTCGGAATGGTAAAATATTAAATTATATTTAATCTAGGTCCATTTCTAGGGGTTAAGGCTTAATTGGAATTTAATTCTCCTATGTCGGTCTCTCTAGAAGTTTGTGCCCTAGACTAGTATAAAAGGAATCCTTCCTCTCTCATTTTCACAATCCATTTTTCCATATCTCACATATCTAGTGATCAAGCAATCTTCAAGAAAGCAAGAAGAAGGAAAGCATTCCAACATTCATTCATCCTTAAGCATCCAAGCATTCGAGCATTCAAGCATTCAAGATCCAATTCATCAAGGAGATCCATTGATAGCCATTGAAGGATTCAATCTCTTTGGAGCCCTCTTGTTGAAGATTCCTCCATCCACATTCATCCAAGCTTCTTCCTATTCCAAGATCCACTCAAGATTGGTGTTGAAGATCTAATGCAATTGATTTGAGACATCCTACATTCCCTTCTACATTCATTTGGAGCATCCATACTTGTGGATTCAAGGATTTGAATCCTCCACAAGGATTTCAACATAAGCAAGGTGAATAGTTCTATTTACTTTGTTTATATATTGAAATTTCAATTACATTTCAAGGTTTGGAATTAAACTAGGGTTTGACCAAGGTAAACCCCTCATCCAACAAACAAAACCCTTTTTCTCGTAGATCCAGGTGCGGGACAACGAATATCAGTACAAATTTGAGTACTCTTTTTGACGAACTTCTGGGATTCGTGAACAGAATTTTTGTCGGAACAGTGTAGGTCAAGGATGACCTTGTGGGGTAAGATTGTACCCTGGGGTAAGATCTTACCCCTATCTTGGGTCAAGGATGGCCTCACTCATAAAAGAAAAAGGTTTTTGGGTTTTCTCTATTTATGCATTTCCAGCTCAAATCCGGTTGTAGAATTCCCCAAAATTGTACACAGACATCAGAAAACAATATTTTCCAAATCTGTCCTACTTGAGGTTAGTATTTATTTTCAATTCAATTAAAGATTTCAATACACACTTTTCATAACAGAATACAAAGGTTATTTTCTTTCTTCATATTCTCCATCGATTGATTCATCTATGCATTGACCATCCTCTTGTGGTTAATCAATTTGGATCTACCTTTGGGAATTTGAGGTTAAGAAGTACATCTTATATTCCCATTTTCATCATATTATCACACATCATTATTTCAAATGTAATATAGGACAATTTGGTCATCTACATTTTTGGGTGACCGCCTTTTCTTACATTACACAATGTTATAGGCAACACTGTCACGAAAAATTGTTATGCTTAAATGAGATCAGGTCGATATTTGGATAAATGCATTTGCAAAAGAGGTGCCAACTCTATGGTATGCAAATACAAACACACAATTTATATTAGATGCATATGTTGTTACATCTTATGACAGCTCGTACATGACTAAGCAGGATAGGACATTGTCACTCGCATTTCGCTAATTACAGGAATAATGTACTTATGCTTACAATGAAAAGGTGCAATTTGTGCGAAAACTAGGTGATGCTTTGCTCAACTATTAAAAAATGTCTAGTCGCAAAGCTATCCATATTGTTCTTTCCCTGCCACTAGATAGAATCTCAAGGAAAACTATTTTCATCAATACTGCACCACCAGAAAATAGAATCTTAATGTTAAAAAGCCCTAAGCTATTGGCAAAAGAACATGACGAATCTAAAAACATCATGTATGCCTCCACAATAGAAAAATACATACAATGTTCAAACATTTTTGATAGCCTATCATTAGCTAAATATACTGCATTTTAATCTAGCAATCAAGTGCGGGCACATAAAAGAGCAAAACCATTGATCATACGCTATGTAAAATACAACTAGCATATTGATCATGAAAATTATTGTAGAGAAAAACTTATGCTATATGTACCTTTTTGAACCAGTGAACAAATGGTATTGCTTGGACATAAAACATGGAGTGTAGCATTAGATGCAAACAAAGTCCAAATTTCAAATATTGAAAAAATGTTCATTGCACAACTTCACAATAAATGGGGCGACATCAAACAAGCTGTAGTACAAGCTAGAAATGATAATTATCCAGTAATAGACCACGACCAAAGCAAACAAGAAAATGAAATAGAGAAATATGACATCATAACCAACCTAAAACATGTGAAGAATGCAAAATCTGTTTACGATACTTGTCCCTCGCTATTTTCACAAATCGCCCATCCATTCTTGCTTGGTAACGATAAATATTTCAGTCTACAAAGACAATTGAATAGAGAGCAACAATCAATACTCAAATATGTATTAATGAAAAAGTGACTCACCCCCATAAAACCATTATACTTGTTCCTAATAGGTGGAGCTGGCACATGCAAAACCTTCACAACTAAAGCCATCTTTGAAGCAATGATTCAGATGTATAATAAGCAATTAGATAGTGACTCACTCAAAACCAAGGGAATTATTGTCGCTTCTATAGGCAAATCTGCATTCAATGCAAGTGGCGTAACCACACATTCCATTTTCCATCTACCATGAAACTCTTCAAAAATACTTCCTTTGGACTCGAACACACTAGATAGCCTAAGAAAAAAAACTAGAATAATTACAAATCTTGCTTATTGATGAAGCATTACTCATTGGCTCTAGAATGTTGTACAATATTGATAGAAGGTTGCGTCAAATTAAACATATGCCAACAAAACCCTTCGACAATATTGATATCATATTTTGTGGCGACTTATACCAGGCACAACCTATCTGTGATTCTTGGATATTTGAACAACCAACAATAAATAGTGACAAAATACCATACACATTTTGGGCGGATAATATCCTATGCTTCAAACTGCACACTGTAGTCAGACAGACAAATGCACATTTCATTTCCATTTTGAACCACACCAGAACTTGTCAAAAAACTAACCAAGACATCTCCTACCTGAATAGAACATGTTACAGGCCTACTTCCAATGACCCAAGATTCCCATACTTATTTCAAAGGAATTTAGCTATCGAAGAACACAATAATAAAATGCTTGACTACTTGCCTACTAAGCTCCATGTATTCAAGGCCATTGATAAGAAAGACACTCCAATTGATAATATCCATTTCCAAGTTGAAAGATCAACCCTACCCAAAATAATTTATGTAAAAGTAGGAGCTTTGGTTGAACTAATTGCTAGAAACCTCGACACACAAGATGGCTTAGTTAATGGTGTTGATGGCATTTTCCAAATGCACCCATTTGACCAACAAGACATTATCTAGATTTAATTCAATGACCCTGCAATTGGAAAATCATGATGCCAAAAAATGCAAAGACTATACACAAAGTTTATTTCACCTTCTTGGACACCAATAATGAGAATAGCTAAAAAAATCAAAACAAGTACAAAAATAGTTACGCAAGCATAATTCCCTCTTCAACTAGCATGTGCATGAACTATCTATAGAGCACAAGGCCTAACAAATTAATGCTTTTGTCTTTGACCCTTGCAAAGTCTATCAGCATGGTCTTTCTTACACTACTTTGTCCCATGTACAAAATATTGACTCATTGTACCTGATACGAAAATTACAACATGAAAACTAAAAAATATGCAAAAAAGTGGATAAATAAATGCAATGTCTCCAAAATTTGGCACAATGGAGGATTCAATACAATCTTCCTTCAACAACACCAGATTATTTCATTATATGTTCTTTGAATACTTAGAGTTTTGCATTACATGCACAGGACATAGTCCATGACCATGATTTGCTCCAAGCAACTGTACTTTGCCTCCAAGAAACAAGAAACAAAACTCCAAAGAATCTCAACTTGATCAAGGACAAATTCATCTGCTATTCTTCCTTGTCTATTTATGGGCTGCTAACATGTTGCACACACACAACTACATTGATACAAAGTCAGAATTTTACAACAAAACATCTTGAATCAATAACCATAGATCTATTGCATCTGGGCAATACTCTACGTATCACAAACCTATACATAACACCAGGTACATCCATTAAAGAGCTAATAAACCTCATAGAAAATATTACAACCACACTGCCACCCAATTGCAAAGTCATTATTGTTGGAGACTTCAACATCGACATGCTACGCTCCACAAAACCACAAGAAACACTTACAGAATTCATGCAATACCATAACCTAACTTTGATTGTTGACAAGCCAACAACAAAAGTTGGCACTTTGTTGGACCAGATTTGGATACAAAATACCAACCTCACTCTTGCAAAGTTTTCTATACTAGATACATACTGGTCAGACCACTTTGTAGTATCCCTATGACTTCATCTCTAGTACACATGACAACAATTAGATTACACAATAGAAAAGCACATCAACCCCTTGGAAATAACAATGCCAAACCATGGATTATACCTAGGATGTTGAATATTGTAACTAATTATGAACTTTGACAACTTCCTAGACTATAAAAGGTTTCTATACAAGTAATAGAATGATGTTAGAGCTTTGCAACTCAAGATTTATTGCCTAAGAATGCTCATTGTTTTATATAACAATTGTTCGGGTTCTTAATTTGTCAATATGCCTTTTCCTCAATCTTCAGTATTCTTGGCTCTTACAAAAAAAATATATAAGAAAATCCTCAGCCCACTGTAAGCTTAGGGGTATGTACGATGTTGTGAAACAACACCCAAGGACTCTCCTTCCAAAGATCTTTCACTTTTTGTTTGCAGCAAAAAAATATTTATGTTTTCCCAATGCCCAATTGGTTAAAGGCCATCGCTCTCTAGACACGACAAATGAAACAAACATGGAAATCTTCTCAGACCCATTTGACATATCTTTATGTTTCCATGAAATCGAGTCTTGTCGTATGGTGTCTTCCAAATAATAAGAGATAGAATCCGATAACGAAGATGAGATTTTATGAAGATATTGTACCACATGATAAAAATCGGTCCAACTTCTATATGTAATTGCTCACATAGCCATGCACTCTTGAATTCTAGGGATTCCTTCAACTACTAAAGAAACTTATTACAGTGACATGTATCTCTTAAAGAAAATTGGTCCAACTATTTCATTGGATAGAAAACATCTCGGTTCACTATCAAATTAATTATTGTATTACTGAGTATGCATGATTGTATACACTTGACTGGTCAAATGAATGGCTCAACTTTTCATGATACTTGAAGTTGAATACTCCATCTTTAGTTCCAGTATTTCTATGACTACAACTATGAGATCTGCTTTAGAATGTACTAGTTTTAGAAGTATCTTTTGGCATGGTATTTTCCCTCTTTCTTGCTTTTGTAACATGGCATGGATATAAATTTTATATTTCCTCCACGCAATTCTAAAGGGTGGTTTCTATGAATGGCTCCCAAAAAAGCAGAGTCTGAAAAATAAGAGATATTGTTCTTGTATTTTTTATCGTTTTGCAATCATCAAGCAACAACTTCAAATTTATGTTTCATACAGTCAAACAATATATGATTTCAAATATATAAATACATTATTTTTTGGATATATATATTCGAACTGTACTTCTCATGAAGTAATGGGTTGTTCCTGGTACTACAAAATCTGTTGAATATTTGTACCTATCAACTATTTTATTATGTGGCAATATATATTTCTATCTACTGAATATTTGTACCTATCATCTATTCTATTATGTGGCAATAGATATTTCTAAGGAGGAAAAAAAAGTGTTGAATGCATGAATGATATATTTGTAAGATACTCTCTAGTTCATTACTAGGATCTTAGGAGACTAATGCACTATTGATGTTTCAACAAAAGAGTACAAAATGCCAATACTTATGATTCAATTTTTGCACATTTCCCTAGTGCAGGAAAGCATAGTCACAACAGACATGATGGAGCCATCAAAACCAAACATGTTATAGGCACAAAGGTATTACCATTGCAGTATTATGCTCATATCATAGTCAATTCTATGTTATGTTACATATATTTTTGTCTTCTACCTCAACACTAATTAAATACTAAATTATGTCACGCATTCCCCGACAAGCAACACATACCTCCCCATCAAGGCACTTGCCCAGATGATGAAAAAATTTGTGACACAAGGCAACAACATAAAGTGACCATCATATCAACACAAATCCCTTGTCCAACACCCCGCAACATAATCAACAGAAAATAACCCAACATTGACACACAAAACCTAGTAATTTAACTTTTAGTCCACATTACCTTTCTACAAAACATATGATTTCCAAAGCCCATTATTTTTTTTCAATTATATCTAATAATAATGCTAAATTATGTTACACATTTTCCAGGTGCCCAAACACATCCCCAACTAAGGTTGAAAGTGAGGTGAAAGAACAAAAAAGGCCAGCATTATATTATACTCCAAAATTTTCCCCATTAACTTTCCCATCATTGCTTTATCTGAAATACCTCATCTTTTATACCCATAGATTAAAGCTGCAACAACATCACTCATCCAACATAATCAATTTTTTCTCAACACAATCTTCCCTCACCTTTGAAGGTGATGTTCTCGTCACATATGGACTTGCCTTTGCAAAAAACCCTGCAAGCCCAACTAAAACACAAATTGTACATGTAGACCTTGTAGATAGCCATGGAAAAATGACTATCACAACCAATGTTACAAATAAACTTATTGAAGCATACCTACCCAAGATTTCACCTGGTGCCAGTGTATGCTTAACAGAATTTATAATCAAGAAAAAAAGCCCATTTGAAAGAGGTGACATTGATTACTGCCTCCAACTAACTACAAAGACATGCATTAAAACCATTGAAAAAGTTTGCAAGCAACACAAACTCACACGTGATGTTACAATTTCTCAACTAGTTCATTCGAAAAACACCTACCCATTTGGGATACTAGTTGTTCTTGTCACAAGGCATAGTCAATCAGCAACTAAATTCCACCTCCATGTCAGGGATGGAGAAATTATATATGACACAGCTTCGGTAATTTATTACTACTACATATCAAACTAGCTTTTGCACTACTAATATAATACAATGCTCCCTCTAATTCTACTAAGCAATTCAGACTACCACTCTGAAGCATTTGCAACACTCCAATAGATTCTAGCCTCATCAACAATACCGCTACTCTTGATAAATAATATTATCCAGAGTGGCCCAATCGGTATACATATCATAAATTCAACCCCATTGACATTCATAGACCACTTAAATGATAATTGTATGAAAGTCACTTTGTAAAACTTAGTCTCCTCCAATATACAAGTCAGTAAAAACATCTTCAAATGTTTTAAACACAAACACATTTAAATATTAAGTAACTTGCTAATATTTTGCAATCCTTGCTAAAATCTTCATTAAAACTATAGGTTTATGGAACATTAAAGCCAAGAAATGCTTATCTATCGCCATACCAACTAGTTTGCACTACATGCCATCAGACTGTTTCAGCAACACAACTGTCAGCAACCAATACTGCCAGATGCCTTACATGTGGAAAAAATACAACATTCAAATACCATCATTTTCTGCAATGCATAGTAGAAAATGATGATGACATTGTAAACTGCAACATGCCTAGCACACTCTTGGAGTAACATCTTCCACAACTTGCAGCAATACCATTTGAAACCTACAAAAGGATATGTCCACATTACTCTACATGTTATGGAAATTTGAAATTCATGGCACATTTACAATTGCAATGAATGATATCATACTTAGCATTGCAAAAAAAAATAACAACATAAGTTATACAAAGTTAGAAACACCCTGCTTTGTCCCCTCACAAGTTTAGAAAGTTATGTTTCAAAATTCATGTTTGCCTTTCTTGCTCACTGCAACATTATTCTCTGTTATTTGCAAACTACATGAAAACACCAGGATGATAGTCACAATAATGTCCTCCATAACATATGCTCCCGAAGGTAAGCTTTACTTTTCCTCCAGTTTCATAGCTTTTCTTTGATGAATCACTCTTTCTCAAAAGACACATTCTACAAAAATAAACAAAAGAAACCTTGGATTGCTTTTTGTTGGCATCATGCACCAATTTAGCTGGCATAATAATAGGATTGGAAGAACACGTAATCAAAAACAAATCTTATGACCTGTCCTCTTCATTACAATTCACCCACCACTGCCATTATGCTTCTTTTTCTTGTGATAATGAGATAATAGAGAGCTATCTTTTTCTTTTATTGTATTTCCATCATTCATTCAAACTTAAAACCATCAAACGCCATCCTTTACATGTCATAATTATCTATGTTGCTACAAATTAGCATTGTTTGGTATTATAGGTACATGTATGGTGAGTTCTTCTTCTTATCGTAAATAATGAATAGAATTGTAGACTTCAAAGAGTAGCAGAGGTCAAAACCAAGGAAGCGCTAAAAAGTATATGCAATGTATAATGATGAAATGAAGCTAAATTAGAAGTGCTTGATTTGTGCACACGTATCATCTAAAAAAGCCTTACAAAAGAAGCAATATTGATTCAAGGCATTGTATATACACATGCTAAATCAAATTCTTGAAATACTTGACTAAGTTGAATTGTTGTAAATACAAATCATTTCCAATGACTAAGTTTCAGACATCTCTGAGGCATTATGTTAAACAACTCACATGGAAAATTACACAGAAACATTGGCATCAACACCATTCACATATATAGGTTAATCATAAAAGCTCATTAATAATGGGAACCCAAGATATTAGCTTTCATTTACTGAGAGGTCAAGAACCCAATATTGAGAATTGAACCACTCACTTAACTTATACATTCATAAACACACACCTAAAATCCAATTCACAAATCTTCACCATACTCACAATAGAAAATACATCTAATTTAGAAATTGAGCTCCTCTAGCCTATTCTATCATTTTAATATAGCACTAATTGTAGCTTTTGCCCAGGCTCAAACTGGAAAAATGTGGCAAAATGAAAAGGTGACTGACTTTCTAGCATAAAGAAATTATTAGATCGTAGATTAAGCTCATACATATAAAAAAACTCACTTTCAAAATATATATTCAGAACCATATGGCTCAGAACCAATAGTTCAAAGCTAAATACATTGTGATGGGATTCTGAAATGAAGTTTACATTAACATAGCAAAGTGTGGAGCACACTCTTTTTACTAGCATATGATTTTTGAACCGTTAATTTGCTCAAGTGCTGTCACATTTTAGGAAATAAATCCTCTTTTAAAAAATGTGATATAAAGTAAATTGACCTATGGATAAACTATTTAGATAAAGTACACATTTGATGTTACATATGTTCTTTTTGCTTTCCCACGTATATAGTTTTTTTAGATGCATCTTTCTAAACGTTAATGCTTTGAATGTTATGGTTTGAACTAGAGTTGGTAAATTCTGAGACTTAACAAGTCTTGTGTTTTACATTAGGGTTTTTCATCACTTAAAAATGTTACTTTTTGGAATTTATCTTTTGTGATAAATCATGATAGACTAAGCAGATAAGAGTAAATACAAGTACTCATGTGCCTGACTAAAGATTTGATCTGGTCTTTTTTTTGTGGATTTATACTTTTTCGTAAAATGTTTTGAGGTTTGTGAAAAGTAGATAGTAATTGCTCACTTGTAGTCAGAGATTCAAAGTTTTTTAGAGGCCATACATTAGTGTAATTTTCTATGTAGTGTGGTCTAATTTTGTAGTGTAGTGGTTATTTGAGGACTAGGTTTAAGTAACTCTTGGTTTCCATGTCCTTCACTTCTCAGTTTTGCTAATATGTTTCCCTTGTTTTTGCAGGAACTCTCAAAGAACAACATCACTTCCATTACAACGCTTACAAACCAAGATTGAGAGAAATTTTCTGGCCTAAACAAATTCAACCATTAAATACATGAATTTCAAAGACAATATCAAAACTTCACACTAATTACTACATCATAGTATAAAATATTCAAAATTAATCTCTCAAACCAGAGACCATTTTACTTTAACCAAAATGTTGTTATTTTCAATCAAACTGTCCCCATTTCGTAAGTTGTGAAAAGTGAATATCAATTAACTTAGGATGTCTACAATGTTATATGTTTCATGTTTTTGCTTTATAATATATGTCATGGTTATTTTGATGTCAATATATGTCTACTATTTATTATGGAGACATATAATTCAATTACTAAGTTGTCAGGGCATATATTTTCAATTAACTTAGGATGTCTACAATGTTATATGTTGCACATTATTGCTTTATAATATATGTCATGATTATTTGGATGCCAATATATGTCCACTTTTTATTATGAACATATATAATTGAATTGCTGAGTTGCCGGGGCATAAAGAAAATAATTACTTAGTTGTCAGGACTGTATTTAATATTTATCTAATATGTTCCTCATATTTAATTTACAATATATAAATATGTCTCATCCACCATGTAGACTTCTATACAATTATACATCTTTAAACATCTCCAAAAGTTCAAACAAACCCACCAAAATTTTAATTGCACATAACCTCCTCCTCCCCCACCTTAGGTAGGGACTCCAGTTGCGTGCATCCCTTGTTATATTTAAAAATAAATAAATAAACAATTATTGTTCAAAAGTAAAATTATTTGTTCATTCTGGGTATTTGTATAGTGTATTAATTTAAATGTGGTAGTGTTGTATCTTGTCATTAAGATTCAAATTTTAATTAAGATGGTTTTTTTAATATTAAATCACATCAAAACTAGGGTGTTGACCCTTACAAAATCATTGTTTTAGGGCATACAAACACAACACACTAATAGCAGTTAAACATCAAAAGCATCCTAGAATAGAGCTAAAAGAGTAAATAAACATAGGTCGTAGTCAGGGAGCTTATAACCATCAAAGTTTCCACCAAAGTACAAGGTAGTACTTTTCATAACAAGAAAAACCAAAATCCTATTCCTATAGCTACAATCATAGACTAGTAAACGAGAGTCCAGGAAGCCAAGCAGGCTAACAAGAAAAATATTTACAAAAACCCTAGAGGGGTGGGGGTCATAGATTAAGCATTATGGGAGGGTCTAATGTTGCAACCTAATTGGTGCAACACATGTATCTAGTCTTCAATATGGAATTTGAATAAATCTTTATAATTACCTTCTTCCTATCCATTTTCACCAAGCATCTGATGTTACAACAAACACAAGAAAGTGTTGACATGACTCTTATGTAGGGCTATGCAACCGAGAATGAAATTTCACTAAATGTCAAAGCACCAGCCAACTCTGCCTGAAAGAGGGTACCGGGGAACAAGTTCCCCTATCTCCCAAGTAGCTAGTTATTGATTCACGATGGTGTTGGATGAGCTAAGTTGGACACGGGACTATTTGTTCAAGAGGCCCGCTGGTTGTGGGAAAGTTCTAAAACACAGTATTCCTGCAAGCAAATGTTAGAATGAGATGGAAATAAAAGACAAAATATAGAGAAATTAATCTAACTATAACCACTTTGCATACAATACCATTAATAATACTCAAGACTAACAATAAAACTTACATTTTAGTGAAGGGTTTTGAATGCAAGGTGATATGTTAATTATTCCATTTTCTATGTGAGGGACTATGATGTGACTAGGCTCTTTATTTCGCATAGATTCTAGGTGTTGTTTGAGAAATATATTGAAGAAGGTATTGTTCAAAATGATGAATGAGGTTTTTTCAAAGATATTGCAAGGGAAAAATAGAGTGGTTAAATGGGTGGCAACAAGAAAAGGTTTAAACCTACAAATTGTAAGGAATGTAAATAGAGCAAGGAGGTCTTGGAAATTCTGATGAAAGGAGGTATGGAGGGTTTCATGGAGAGGTTGCATGGTGAGAACCCTATTGTGTCTAAGTAATTCTTTAAAACCTGGAAGAATGGAACAGTTTTAGTGGGTAGTCAGTATATGGAGGTCATTGAGGAGATTTTTGTTGAAGCAACGAGAATGAGTATGGAGGGGCTAAAATTCTACAGAGATAGGAGTATCTCTAACAAGGCTCGTTAGAGGTTCCTTGATACAGATAAGGAAAGAAGAGGCTGGTGAAGGTGGACAACTCCTACCACAACTCAAAGTGTATCTCTCAGCCTTGGAGGTTTGTCTTCTATGTTGTTATTAACTACATTATGTTTGATGGTAAATTAACTAGAGCTTATGGCCACCATTTCATGTTGTTAAATCATTTTAGACATGATGAGAAATTTAGTTTCCCTTACTACTTGTTGTGGTCTTTGGACTATACTATCAAGAGCATTCAAAAGGACCCTCAAGGGGATCACGCCTCGCACCAGGATTTAATGTTACTGGTGTTTAATCTTCTGAAAACTAAAAAGGTGGAAAAACCCTTCCTTAAGGGTAGAGAAAGGGATGAAGAAGAGACTGAAGGGGATGAGGATGATGATTTGTATGAAGAAGAAACTAAAGATGATGAGGAGGAGCCTTTCGAGGTTCAAACAAAAAAAAGACTAAATTCAAGGGATCCCCATCTAAGAAAATACAGGGTAAGAATGTTGTGGAAGACTCTGCTACTGATATGGAAACTAAAGAGGATGACTGTGAGCAAGAAGGGGAGAAAGCTTGAGGCAAGAGGAAAAGAGGGGATCTTAGTAGAAGTAGGAAAAAGACTAAAAGTAACAAAATCCCTTGTAAGAAGAAAATTGTCATTTCTTGTGAGGATGACAAGGAATTCAAGTAGATGAAGAAACAAGGTAATGAGGAAAAGATTGGTGAAGAGATTGGGGATGAAAGGAAATTGGATGGGGATTTAGGCAATCTGGGTGAGGACCAAAATTCTCTATAGAGGGAAGAGGAAAACTTGCAATAAGCTAACCAAGTTGTGTAAGAAATTGTGGGGAGAATTGATATAGATATTCTAGGGACCAAGGTGACTGTGGATAAGGAGATAGACAAGGAGAATAACGGGGTCAGCGCTGTGATGAAAGATAAAAACTGCCCCGTGGATTTTACTTGTACACTGGGGAAGCTAATGGATGATGTCAACATGGTCAAAGAACAAATGTGTATCATGGTGTGTGATGTCAATATCCTTAAGAAGATGATCATTGGAGATAAACCAATTGTTGTGTGCCTTGAGGAAATGAGGGATGTTGTAGGAAAAGTGAATGCTTATGCTACCATGGTTGATAAGGTTTTCAATCTAGAAAAAATCCTGAAAGAGAAAGAGGTCAGGGTTCCTGAAGGGGACTTAGAGGGTAGTCTTGGAACTTTGGAAAATAGAGTGGAAAAATTAGAGGAAATAATGAGGAAAATCAAGGAGGAAATCCATGCCATCCTTAAAGCCTATATTGATCATGTTAGGATCTTGGTTGACAAGATAGAGTAGACTAAAGGCAAGAAGGAGGCGAAGGAGCCTACAGGACCTAGAAAGTGCACTCGGGCGAGCACCATGAAGACTGAGACCAAAGAAGATAAGGAGTTGAAAGAGCTCAAGAAATATGCTAATCTTACGTAGATAATGGTGGTCTAGGCTGGGGACCAGATGAAATGCATTTAGCTATCTCTTTTTATTTTCCTATCTTTTTGTTGTTGTGTCCTGTTCCATTTCTTTTGGTGCAACCTTTTATATATTAGTAGATGTTGTGTGTTTCTTTCCTTCTTTTGTTCTTGAGTGCTATGGCATAGTCTTTGTAAATATTTTAATGGTTTATCTTTGAGCACTTTGTAAAAGGTTTCAATTCCTTTCAAAACCTACTTTTACTTAATCAAAATAGTAAAACTTATGTCAAACATACATGATCAACGATCACAAATATGCAAAAGCAAAGAGATTCATTCCATAAATACAACTTCCATCCATAGATTAGCAACAACTCTTGAGTAGAGGACATAAATGTAAACAAATGATACAATATTAACAATAACCAATATGACAAACTAGAAAAGTGGGATGCTAATCACAAGTTCTTCATTTCATTATCAGTGCAAATATCTAGCCTTCATTGGTCTGAACTTACAAATATCCAAGGGAGCATGAAATTTGAAGCTAAGAAACTATAGGGTGGATGGTGATTTGGTGAGCTATCTATCACTATGGCTATGGCCTTCAAAATTATCAATTTTGTGAACCCTAAGAATGGCCTAAATTTGTGTATATATAGAGATTTACAAATGTACAAACTCATCTTTACAATATTTTACATTATCTACCTTATTTTACAATATTTACATGTATGCACAACATTTGAATGTATGTACCTCATGTACAATTACATACTCGAAAGGGAAAGAAAGAAGCAAGATAGATAGGGATAGAAGGGGAGACCGGTCCCAAGGGAGAGATTTACCTGTGTACATAAACCATTGTCTGTCAAACCTGTAGATCTTGGATCATCTTATCTCATAAATGTTGAATCAGTGCCATATCTGGATATTTTTCCTCTATATATATAAACCTTAAATGCTAGATCAACATCCTGGAAAATAGGGAAATGCGTATGCACACGACCCACACTATCTGTCACTTCTATTGTCATACTGTACCTGCCAAACCTCTGACACTGCATAGTTGACACTACATTTGGGTGGCGATCGGTTGACTTTGGAATGAGACATCAACGCATACCACTAGAATAAATAAAGAATTTAGCTATCTATACACTCACTAGGATCTAGGGCTCTAGGATCCAAGGAAATTTAACTTAAATAAAAGATGGAGGAAGGGGGAGTGAAGGAACCTGTTACCCCGAGGATAGTTCTGTGATGTACTTATATTTTCCAATACATTCATCAATGATTTATTTGTCAAGATCCTTCATGCACTGAATGTAGACCTTGACCTCCTCAACTTTTTCCTGGGCCTCGACTACCCAATCATGCATTTGAGCTCCTATCTTGGTGGCTTCATGAGTCTCTACGATGAGTTCGGTGCACTCATTCAACATTGCTCCATCGAACTCCCAGGAGGGTCCAAACTTCTTATCCATCTTCTCATCAAATCTAATGAGAAAAGAATCCATGGGTGTGAACTTATCTACCTATATGGGGTTTAACCTTGTGACATCATGAAAAAACCTTGCATATATGGAGGCATGTCATTGTATGGTGGAAAGGAATGATGTGAGGGACTTGCATACAATATTCAAAAGATCTAATATGAGGCCCAATTCATTGTAAATGAGCCCTACATATTTTTTGAACTTGTTACCGAGGATGTCGACTTCATGTAGCTTCTCTTCGTCAAGCTTGGATATCTCTTTCAAAAGTTATCTTTCTTTGTTGTGTCGGGAGATATCATGTTCCCACACACTTACCTTTTTCTCAATATTAAAAAGAACATTTTGTGTCTTAAAGCATTCTGGAATGAAATCAATAATAAATCTTTAGACTGCTCGTAGCTAAGCGAAGATCCATTCGTCAACCGCTAGCACTTTCTTCTTCATTGTCCATAAAGAGTTCATCTCAGCCTGTAGAAATGACTGAGGTAGATGCTTCTGACATTGATGATGAAATGGGGGAGGTGAGCTCCTAAACTATTTCTTTTAGCTTGCTTTTGAGTCTTTCACCTCCTTCTTCTTATGGTACTCCTTGGTGTATATATCATGGACCACATCAATGACCTCATCAAGATCCCTAAGCTCACCCCATTTATTCCTTCTATTAAGTTTGACCTCACGTATCTCATGGTCCTCAAGATTTACCTCAAACTCATCTTTATCCTTGAGAGGTATTGTCGTGGTTGCTAATGTCTCACCTCTGGAATTTTTATTTGATGTGTATATTTCATGTGCCTTCTTAACCTTCTTAGGCTATGGGGTCATCATATCCTTCATAATGTCTTGGGGCAAGGGTGCAACATAGGGTTGGTCCAGATGTTTCCTTTTGCATGTTTTGACCAGCTAGTCTAGTGGGTTGAGCACATTCTCTTCATCATTCACATTGTGCTATAAGCCAAACATTTTGTCACCCTACATGGTTTGACCCTCATTTGTTGGCGATGCCTACTCACCTTCGGGAGGAGGGTTCCCAGGCACTAAATTTTTTGCTTCCTCTTGTGGTGTTTACTTCTCCACCTGAGAATCTAGCTATGGGTTATCCTTTGAATTTGGTTGAAAACTTGGTGAGGTGCTCTGTGGTAGATTCGGTTGCAAGCTTGTTAGAGGAGTGGATGAAGGATTATCCAAAGGAGTGCTAGATGCAGGGGGTATAGTTATTCCCGAGGGTCCAGTTGTTCTCGAGGGTCCAGTTTCCCCTTGTGCCTTGGTTTTCTCCTTAGCTCTTTTCTTTTCTTCTTCTTCTTCTTCTATCTTACGATCCTCTTCCTCCCTTTATCTTTTCCACACAACTTCCTTTTATTTCTAACTTTTCTCAAGGAGCTCTATGGCTTTTCAATGAGCCTCCTCTTTTGCATGTCCTTGAGTTTCTTGCTTGACCACCTTATTGTTCTCTTCTTCTTTCTACCACTACTCTTCTTCAGCCTTCTTATTTTCATCCTCTTCTTCCATCTCGAGGCGAGCTTCATCTAGATGGTTGTGCTCATGACCTCTTGCTTTCTCCTAGCCTCTTCTCTAACATGCATCTTTTCCTCTTCAACCTCTTTTCTTTTATTCTCTTCAACTTCTCTGAAGAGGTACTCCCGGTCCTCTATGGTCAATACCTAATTGGGGTTCTCAGGGGTGACATTGTCTAGGTCTTCAAAATGCAAGATCTTCTTGGACACGGGCTCTTCCGCAAATGCCTCAATTTCTAGAGCCTGGGCATCATTGAAATATTGTCTGCCTTCAAGGTTGGGCTCGACGGACAAAATATCCACCACTTATGTGCTTCTTTTCTTCTTCCTTTTAGGGCACACCAAGGGAACATCCTCTTTGTCTTCTACATCTACCTCGACTTCAATGATGATGTGAGGGATGCTGGAGATGGGCACAGTTGAACTTGTCGCTACATGGGAAGGTTGTGTGCCGAAAGGGGTTCTGCACCGAGCCCACTAGTGACTCCTTGCTTAGCAATGAAAGCAAGCTTATGTGATTTTATGATTTTCTATCCTAATTCCTCAAAAATTGCTTCTGTTGGGACTGCTTGAAGGGGGTTGGGTTACACGGATGACGCACCCTTTGTTATGTTTGTCTTGGCTCTCATAAAACTGAGAGGTATGGGCATGGGCCTTTTTCTTAACGCTTCAGAGATAAACATTTTCAAAAACTTTGTGGCTCTAGTCCACGAATTCCTATGTTACCACCCTAATATCATATACTTCTAGTTCTTCCCAATTAATCCCTATGAGTGGCTTATCTCCTATCTTTTCCCAGTTGTAGATAGGATCCAAAATGGTTGTCTTATTGATGAACTTCTTAGGTAATGCCAGCAACCCAAACTCTACCATATGTTGTGTCGAGAGTTAGTGGTATCGATGTTAGAAGATGTTGAAATCATCTTGGCAATCTGCCCAAAAATCCTCAAGGTGAGTGAGGTGGGCTAAAGGAACCAAGGATTGCTTTCTTTATTCTTCCTCGGAGTCATATTGTGGTTGTTGTAATACCCCAAAAATGGGCTATAAGTTCATTAACCTCCTACATCGACAAATCGAACAAAATCGACATCAAAGTCCTAACCTAAGGCACATCTAACATCATCGAATCATAATTGATTATCTTAAATTCTGCATCGGGGAATATTCCTAGTAATATTCCTAATCATCTTAATTATCTTTAATTTAATGATTATTTGGCAATAAATCACATTTATCCTAAGTTTGATTAATTGAATATTTTCATATTTAATTAATTAGATTTAATATTTGCCACTTAATTGTTTAATTAAATTTAATTCTATCTATTATTAATTGTATTATTTAATTTTGACAATAGATCAAAATTCCTATCTTTAATTGATTAAATTCTTATTTAATTAATTAAAGCATGTTGTCATTATTTAATAATATAATTTTTAATAAAAATTTGGTAAAATATTTAATTAACCCATAAATTAATTATTTTATTTCAAAAATCAGTTGAGTTGAGGATAAATCACTTTATTTATTTATTTAATTCTTAATTATTATGCATATTCAAAAGAAACAGTTAAACTCCAAATTAGAAAATCAATGCAAGTTATTAACTTTTTGGAACTCAACATCCTTTTGGAGTTCAAAAAGCTGATCTAAACTCTAATTTGAGTTAAAAAGTTGTTTTTGCATGATTTTGAGAATTAACTATCTTTCATGATCAGATAACTCAAAAATCAAGATGAGTTAATTTGAGTGATTTATGGCTTTTCCCATGCACCTCCAAAGCCCTGGATTTCTATAAATTAAGGCTTTAGCTCTTCACAAATCATCTCATATTTTGCACAATCACGCTGGAGAATTGGAATTGAAGAATCAAAGCTCTTGCGAATCGACATCTTTGTGAGATCAATCTTATTTTTGCATTCATATTACATATCATTGTTAGAGTCATAGCATATCAATTTCATCTAGCATAGATTCATATCGGTTTTTATCATTCTTATTGCATAGAAAATATCAAAAAAATAGATTAATTGCATTCATATTTCATATATAGATTAATTGCATTCAATTTCATATCCATCTTTTGCATTCAAATCCTTCATTTAGGTGTCGTCTAGGTCACTGATCTCGATAATAATCTGAGAAGATTAATCTCGCACCTATTAGAAGGTAGTAAATCGCTTGGTTAGATAGCTTTCAATTTTGCACGATTTCAATTTTAGCTAACCTCTAATGTTTTACTGAAGTGTTGTGTCTACAGATCAGGTACAATTTTCACACACACAGTTGTATTAGGTAAAATTTCTCCAAGTGGAGACTTTTCAACTCATTCTTTTTTATCCTTCACAGTGACTAGGGTGAACTTGTAATCTCCGCATGAAAAAGGGAATTCGACTATCTTGATCTTCTTGGTAGTGTACAGGTTGTTCGTCTCCAAAATTTGCCTACAAAACTCAAAAAAGATGATCCAGTCACTATAATGTCATAGGAGAAGGAAGGGATTTTTGGTGAACCTGAACGCTCAAATGTAGGTATGCTTTTGGAACAACAAAAACCAAAACCCCCATGGCTCTATTAGAGACATCACTACCTTGGATAACCGATACCCTTCGTTGTCATTGAGCCTTATTATTCTATTGTATAGAAAGGTGTTGTTTACTCTACAAAATGAGCTGGGGAAACTCTCTAATTGTAAATGTGGGTAGTGAACCTGTTAGAATAAAGAATTAATTTAATTACATTGATTAAATTAACTTTACTACCTCTTAAGATTTCACTTTATGCACTTGCATTAGTCATTTAATAATTAAAATATAATTATCAAATGCCTATTTACCTATTGTATCGTCTTAAAATGGAAGCACTTCCATGATAAGAGTGTTTAGCCCTCCGAGTAAGTGGTCTGGGGTCATGTTAAGTGCCTTGATCAGGTCTTTTCATGTATTTGGCTTTCTCCCCGCTTTCCACTTCTTTTCTGCTTTGTTATAGGTGAAATTAGGGTTAGGATCTCAAGGATTCTCCTTAATTTCCCTCTTCCATGGCTCTATGATGAAGGGTGCTCCCCTTAATACCACAAACACATAACATAAACAGAGAAACAACAACAATATGCAAGAACAAAAAATTGGCTTCTTATTATCTCCACAAATGTGGAATTACAAACTTTCAGAATTACAATATGCAAAGCCACATGGGCATTCCCTTACAATATTCTGTAGGACAAGGCCTCGAATTATTACCCAGATCTACCACCTAGAACTCCTAGACAACACTACGGGCTTTCTTTATATAGGCAATTTCCACCACCTGAGAAGGTTCCAGAAATTTAGCCCTTAAGGCCGACTATACATAGAATTATTTTATTTTCACAATTTTTTACAATAGGGTCGGCTCAAAAGAAATACAAAATATGATTTTAGGTAACCCAACTTTCGAAGGCCATAACTTTCAAACCGTAGCTCTGTTTTTCTATTGTAACCACTTTTCAGAAATGCCATGATGAGAGCTACAGTGTTTGATAGGTGCTAGCACTAGTCAATTGGGAGTTGATCGCGATCCGAAACCTCTAAGGCCTTCAAAATTGACCTGAAAGATTTCCTACCCAAAAACCTCAATAGCTTCACCAATACTGATGATGTGGCAATGAAACTCAACTGGTAGGCTAAAATGACTAGGATGAACCTCCAACTGTGAAATCAAAACATTCTGAGATCATATGACCAACTTACTAAAAATAGTAAGTTTCCATAAATAGCAGCTCTGCACAAGATAGCCCTTATTGAAAAGCAAACATAAATATTTTTGGGTGATGCAAGATTGCTCTTACACCCAGGATGCTCTTGCATCACTCTATTTTCTAGGTAGGACTTAGAAATAGGTCCTCCTAGCCTTCATCATAGTCATCATAGGATTTTGTGCCTATCCCTGGCATTCTGTCCCATTCTGGTATCATTTCTAGGTCTTCGGGCATCCCCGAGACCTCCTGTCCTTACTCTGACTAGATCTGGGCCCACATGGTCAAATTTGAGGTTGATCCTGACTAGGTTAGGATTGAGCTCAAACCTGACTAGGTCAGGATTGATCTCAAACCCGACTAGGTTAGTCCCAACCTCGATTTTGCCCCCCTCTTTCAAATTTCCAAATTCCTTGATTTTTGGGTATTGGGTTTTGGGGATATTTGTTTTCCCACCTCCGGGTTGGCTATTTCGGGTTTCAAAATGGTAAATCCTCTAATTGCATTTAATCTAGGCATATTTTCTAAAGGTTAGGACCTAATTGAGATTTAATTTTACAAGGTGGCCCCTCTAGAGGATTGTGCCCTAGTTCACTATAAAAGGAGGCTTCCTCTCTCATTTTCTCCATCAAGTTTTGTGAGAACATCCATGATTCACATCTCATCTCAAGCGATTGCAATCTCTCAAGCTCTCAAGTGCAAGCAAGAATTCAAGAATTCAAGCAAGCCTTCAAGCATTCATCCATCAAGGAGATCCATTGTTAGCCATTGAAGGATTCAATCTCTTTGGAGCCCCCTTGAAGATCCATCCTTCTACATTCATCCAAGCCTCCTCATATGCAAAGATCAAGTCAAGATTGGTGTTGAAGATCAAATGTCATTGATTTGAGACATCCTACATCCATTGAAGCATTCCTACTTGTCGATTTGAGGATTCGAATCCTCTACAAGGAATTCAACATAAGCAAGGTGATTTGTTTCAATTACTTTGTTTATGCACACTACATTTCAATTCAATTTCAAGGTTAATTCCTAAATTAGGGTTTGACCAAGGCAAACCCACCATACAAATAAAACCCCCATTTTCTTATAGGTACAGGTGCAAGATTTCAGATTTGAGAGCGTATTTGGATACCCTTTTCGGCAAACTTCCAAGATCTGTGAACAAATTCAGAATCGACCTTCAAATAAAGAATCTAGCCTTTGACCTTTTATGAGGGTCAAAGTCGACCTAAGCTCATCTTGGAAAAAGATTTTTGGGTTTTCTTTGTCTCGACATTTCCAGTCCAAACTAGGTTACAAAATTGCCTGAAAGTACACACAAACATCAGAAATTGGCATTTTCCATATTTTCCCTAATTTGAGGTTAGTACTTGCATTTCAATCATTTCAAATTCTAAACACTTCAATTCTACCATAGGGAAATATAGGGTTTTTCTCTCTCTTTCATATTCTCCATATATTGATTCAATTGTGCATTAACCTTTTGGGTTGATCAAATTGGATCTCTCCTTTGGGAATTTGGATTTAGGAGTGGATCTCATATTTCCCCCATACATTTACACACACACAACATTTGAATAGGTGTGATGCCATTTTACCCCTATTCACCTATTAGGGTTTCCCATTAGGTTTTTTGATCTCCTTCTATAAGGATTGATCCATTGTATATTTTTATTCATTCTTTTGGATGATAATAATAAACTTTCATATTGTCAGAGAAAAACCCTTGTTTGTTTCCTACAGATTTCTTCCTTGTGATGGGTTTTTGCATGTAGGTTTCGTGGGCTTAATAGGTTTGTTTTTCATTAAATCTTACATGGTATCAGAGATGGATCTATTGTAGCTTGTCATGTTTTTAAAAAAAAAGGAGAAAGGGTTTGACAAAAGAAATTTGGGATTTTTTGGCTAATTTGAGAGGTTTTGGTTGTAGTTTACAGATATGGTATTCTTTACAAGAAGTTATTTTTTGTTAATTTTTTGCATGCAAAAACAAAATAATTTTTTTTAGCACTTTTTATAGGCACATGCATGTGAAAGGGCATTTTTTTGGGTGTCCTTCCCAGCATCATTTACAATGGTGTCCTTTCTGGTGTCATTTACCAAACCTACACCTTATTCCTTTGACTGTTGTGCATGAGCCGATGTCTATGTTGGCAGATCTGAAAAGGCAGAACTTCAAACCCCTGCAGGCACCGTACTTTGACTTGCAAGCATTTTTACCTATGATTTCTATCTACATCTATGGATATTTTCATCAAAAAAATTCAAAGGCTTGTGGTATTGTTTAGATTCAATGCATCCAATTTTAGAGAGGCCTTTCAAGGTCATGCAACACAGGAACAAGATGGATGAGGCAATGGGGTTGATTGCTTTACATGTATCAGATAGTCTACAGTTTCATCTTGATGTGTGTAATACCCCTCTAGATATGTGGACCAAGCTTAACACCTTGTTTGGTAAAGTGGATGAGTTCATAGTACTTTAGATTGAGGCAAAGCTTACATCTCTTGTACCAGATCTTTTTCCATCCTTTGAGGAATTCTTGATGAAGTTCAAGCAGTAGAGGTCTTTATTACAGGGATGTGGAAAGACTAAGACTAACACAGAGTGTATCTACCTGATTCTATCAAAGCTTTGGGGAAACTTTCAAATTTTATCCTCCACCTTCCACTCTAACGTGGATGCATTGGGTCAAAGATTCCAGATGCCCACTTTTGAGGTGTTCTATGATTGGTTGACTAGAGAGCATATCAAGCTCACATAGTTGGATTATTTATCTGGAACTAAGAACAAAGCTTTGGTTGCTCAAACTTCTAAGGGGGCACATAAGAAGAAGCCCAAAACATATTTAGTTGGTAGTGAGCATTCCTCCAAGCCACCTTAGAAAACAAAGTCTAAGAAATCTAGTCCTAAGGGTAAATATTCTAAGTCTGGTGAGTCTTCCTCCAAGACTAAGAAGTTCACAGGTGAACCTTGCAATTTTTGTGGCATGGAAGGGCATCTAGTTTCCAGGTGTTGGAAACATCTTGAGGCTCTAGAGGAAGCCTTTTAGTAGCATAGTATTGCTTCTCCACAACCTTTACCTACTCCCATAGGGAAAGGCCATGCTCTTTCTGTACGAGCATTATCTTCTACTGCTACATGGATCATTGATTCAGGTGCTTCACACCATATAACACACACACCTATTTTGGTTACCTCACTTAGTCAGAGTGATACTACACATATTACAATTGGTGACTCAACACAAATATTAGTTACAAGTTCTGGTACTGTTTCATTGGATGGTGGCTCTCTACAGGATGTTCTTTTGGTTCCTGTCATTTCTACGAACCTCCTATTTGTTTATCATATTTTCCATTCTGGTTCTTGTAAGACAATTGAGTTCTCACCACATGATGTAGTTATTCGAAACCTCCATGATCTTGATTTGGTTGTTGCTACTAGGAGTGTTGATTCAGAGTCTCACTTATACAAGTTTGATGGCTTTGAGAGCTCTAATTATACATGTGTTTCTCTTGTTGCTCATGCAGACATAATGAGAAAGCTTTGGCATGAGTGTTTTAGCCATGTCAACTATAGATATCTACACTAGATGAGTACATAAGAGTTAGTGATTGGGATTCCTCAGATCTCTTGCACTGATGGTGTTTGTCAAGGTTGTGCACTTGGCAAACATCATAGAGATCCTTTTCTAATAGGTAGATCCTCACGTGCTAAGGCACCATTGGAGTTGATACATAGTGATCTCATGTCATTTCCCACTCCTTTTTCTGGTACTTGTTATGTGCTCACCTTTATTGATGACTTCTCCAGATGCACATGGGTGTACTTCTTGAAGTACAAGTCTGATGTCTTTGATTCATTTCGAGTCTTTAAGACCTTTATGGAGAAGCATTCTGATCTTTCTGTCAGGTGGATACGCACTAAAAATGGGGGGAATATGTGAATTAGTCTTTTCATGACTTTTGCATTGAGTAGGGTATATTGCATCGGCTGATAGTTCCCCATACCACTCAGCCAAATAGAGTTGCTGAGAGAAAGAACAACATATTATAGGAGATGGCCAATTGTATGATACAATCTCAAGATATGCAACCTTCCTTTTGGTTAGAGGTAGTGAATTGTGCCAATTACATTCAAAACTAGATGCCTCATAAGGCATTATGGCATTTGACTCCTGAGGAGGCTTGGTCCCATTTCAAGCTTGATGTTTCTACATTTTGAGTGTTTGGTAGTGAGGCTTGTGCATTTATTCCAGATGCTCAGAGGAAAGCCATGGAGAGGAAGAGCTGACCACTAATATTTTTTGGCTACTGTGAGGATATGAAGGTGTACATGTTGTTTGATCCTAATTCCAGAGAGGTCTTGTTTCGGCGAGATGTCCAGTTTGATGAGCGCTATCCTCAGATGGAGTCTCCATCACCAGGTTCTCCTTCATTGCCTAGTACTTACTCTTCTCATCTTCAAGATTCTATATCCTCTGAGCATGATTTAGATGATGATCCATCTTCCCCTCCTCCACTAGATATTCTGCAAGTGCCCAAGTGGGCTTGTGATACTGTCAATGTTGCTGGTTCTTTAGCAGGAGATCCATCAAATACCTGTCATACTTGTGCTCAACGATCTGGTACTGGTCTTTTGAGACATGTTGTTTCAGATGATACTCATACATTTTTAGAGGTGATAGGACATCCTAAGTGGGATAGGGCTATGGATGAGGACTACTCTTCTTTGATAAATAATCACACTTGGGATCTTTGTATTCTTCCAAAAGGAAGAAAGCTGATTTAGTGTACGTGGGTGTACTGTACCAAGTATGCTACAGATGGTTCTATTGATCAGTATAAGGCACATCTTGTTGCAAAGGGCTTTTCATAGGTGGAGGGTATTGATTACTTCGAGACCTTTTCTCTTGTTGCCAAGATGAATTCTATTCACCTAGTACTATCTCTTGCAACTTCATAGGGTTGGACAATGTATTAGATAGATGTGAAGAATGTGTTCTTGAACAAGGATCTACATGAGGAGATATATATGGAACAACCTTAGGGTTTTATACAAGACTCTTCTCTTGTGTGTAGACTTTAGAGGTCATTATATGGTCTCAAACAAGCCCCTCGGACTTGGTATGAGAAGATGGACTCTTTCTTGCTAGCCTCACACTTCACCCATTGTCATTCCAATCCTACAATGTACATTAAATGTCATGGGGCTGATCTTGTGATACTTGTATTGTATGTTGATGATCTCATCATCACAGATAGCTCATCTTATATGAGTCAGAGTGTTCAAAGAGCATTGATGGAGCAGTTTGAGATGACAGATCTTGGACTTTTGCACTACTTTTTGAGTCTACAAGTTATTCAGTCTCCAGATATGATTTCCATACACCAGCAGAAGTATGCTCTTGACATGCTTCAGAGATTTAACATGCTTGATTGCAAGCCTACTCCCACACCTTGTCAGTCATGTGTTCTTTTGTCTACCACTTTCTCTACTCCTTCAGTGGACTCCACCTTATCACTATACATCAAGAGCTCCTTACATTATTAGTTTCATAGACGCCGATTGGGGTGGTGATACAGATGGTCAGAATTTTACTTCTAGATTTATTTTCTATCTTGGTTATGTTTCTATCACATGGTATTGCAAGAAGTAGACTTTTGTTGCATTATCATCTACAAAGGTAGAGTATCGAGCAACTGTACTAGCTAGTCAGGAGGTTGTATGACTTCAAAAATTCATGATAGAGTTTGAGTTTCCTCCCAATAGTCCCACTCTTCTTTGGTGTGACAATCAGAGTGCCATTCATATTTCCTACAACCCAGTTGAGCATCAGCAAACTAAGAACATTGAGATCCATATGCATTTCATTAGGCAGCTGATTCAAGATGGTTCTCTCAGCTTGGAGTATGTTCCCACTTTGAAGCAGGTTGCTGATATCTTCACTAAGCCTTTTGCATCCCCACGGTATCTTCAGTTGCATTATATGCTTGGGGTGAAGGAAGTTGTCCTGTGGGGGTCTCAGTGAGGCCTACCTTCCCTTCTTTTTTCCCACTTTCTGCATCTTTTTATCTCTTTTTGGAGGAGAGTTTTTCCCATGTGGTTTTCCCTATTTCTCTATTTCATAAAGATTTGGTTGTGATTGGGTACCTCATTAGGCCATGTTGTCAGGACCCAAATTTGCATTCAACATTGTAGTTCCTTTGCTTATTTCTTGCATTGTTTGTAGCTGCATTATTTCTCATCTTAAGGGGGGGTGTTAGAGTAAAGAATTAATTTAATTACAGTGATTAAATTAACTTTACTACCTCTTAAGATTTCACTTTATGCACTTGCATTAGTCATTTAATAATTAAATCTAATTATTAAATGCCTATTAGGGTTTCCCATTAGGTTTTTCGATCTCCTTCTATAAGGATTGATCCATTGTATATTTTTATTCATTCTTTTGGTTGATAATAATAAACTTTCATATTGTCAGAGAAAAACCCTTGTTTGTTTCCTACAGATTTCTTGCTTGTGACAGGTTTTTGCATGCAAGTTTCTTGGGATTAATAGATTTGTTTTTCATCAAATCTTACAGAACCCATGGAAGTGAATCTTTTGGTTGATCACCTTGGTGTCCAACTTTCTAGACTCCCTTGATGTTCTTACGACAAGTCACCAACCAAATTGTGTAAGATGTCATAAAGAATTGCTCTATGTCCTCGACTTTCCAAAGTTGTCAGTCTATATTATTTGAGATGATTTGGGCCAATCAAATTAGGTCATACCAACAATAATATTGAAGATGAAATAATAAATCTAGGGTGCATATTCATTCAGGCTCATCTCGCCAAATACGTGACACAACATTATGATTTTTTTGGACGACAAGATGAAGTTTGCCTCTAAAATGGTCAAAAAAATCTTCAGTGCATCTTTGCATAGTGTAGTGAGCCAGTGGGCATTCAAATATTTCTCAATATCATTCTCCAATTTCAAGTAATCATTCATGGTGAACGATTTATCCACTACTACCACCTTTTTCTTGTAGGGAATACAAAGGATGATGCAGATGGAATCCAGATCAAAAGTGACAATATGGGTATTGTCTGGTAGAGAGCATGAGAATATGCCCTCTAAGTAGTGGCTCTCCATGGTACTAATGAATTCTAGATATTGGAGAGAGATGGGAAAGGAGGAGGTAGGAATCAATCTAGACTTGAAGAGTTGGAGGCATGTTTCATCCCTAGAAACCCTCTAGGACCCTATTATTATTTTGATCATTTTTAGGTTGAAGTCGCTAAGGTCAGTATTTGTCATTTATGTTACTACGGTCTCCACCTTAGGAACCCAAACAACACTCTCCACCTTTTATTCATGGTAAGGAGTTGCTTCTCCAACTCCCTTTTTTGCTTTGGTTTTCCTTGCTGATGGTCTAAGGAGGGTCACCTAAGGCTCTACTTCTTGTACTGATGAGGAGGATGTCGTGATGTCTTAGTGTTTTTCCTGCAAAACAAGATATTATCATTAGTACACAAATGATATACATAACATTATAAAAAGAACAAGTAGAATCTGGTATCTAAGTTATGGGGATATGTGTGAATGTTTCTTTGAAATTAAACATAAAGTATGACAGATTCTGAGAACCCAAAGACTAGAATTATTAATTCTAACAAAGGATTTAGCTTGGCAAGGTCCTAGGGAAATCTAACCTACTAAGAGTAATACTTAATTTTAAGATGTTTAATGTGCATAAGGGGCACCGAGACCTGAAGACCGAAGGTTCCTTCATGAGTTAAAGTCTTCACCAAAAAGAATATTTGGGGAGTTAGCCAAAACCCTGCATGTAGGTGGATGAATGATTTTAATTGAAATGACCTAAGAAATGATTAACTCTAGGGTAATTTGAAATCATGGTCATGAAAATGAATGGGAGCCAAGAACCAAAGTCTCAAGTTGTGAGGGCCAATGGCTAATTGGTGAAAAGAGTGTCAAACTAGATATTCGTGAGGTGGGTTCTTAACAAATGGCCCACTATTGGGCCTAAACCATGTAGGGATTCAATAGGAAACCCTCAACAAGTGTGGATTTAAATATTTTGATCACAAAAGAAGCTTGTCAATGATAAACCAAGCATGAACTAGGGCATGCAACAAAAAAAACCAGGAAGCCCTAAGTGATACTAAGCAAAAAAGACATCACCTTCAACTTCATAAAAATAGAATTAGAGCACAAGATTGGAGAAAATCAGAAGCCCTAATGGCATGACCACAAAAATTGGTAGGGCCAAATGCATGAAATATGCAACTAGGATAGGAAAGAAACCATGGAACATGAAAAGGAGGCCCTAAATTAAGTTTAGGGCCAAGGGATTTTAGAGAAACCCTTTTTATTAACCCTATGGTAAGAACTAAAACAACTAAAAAAAACTAGAAAAAGGATGGAAATGAAAAAAAATTCATAAGAACACCAATGAAATATGTAGAAAGGGACTTACCTAAACATAAAAAAACATGCATTGGCCAAATGATCCTTCAAAAACACCCAACAAGCAACCAAATTTCATGAAAAACATAAAAATCTACAAGCTTGGAAACTCAGTCGCAAAGGTACTCTCGGGAATAATTCTTAATCGCTTGGTTGTCAAAATGACCTCTAAATATTCCTTTATAGATAGGTTGTGAAAAAATTTTTAAATGCAATGTTTGACTATGGCATTGATTAAATGCTTCACATTTTAGGATCTTGGGATCCGAGTTCCATAATGCTAAAGAAGCATTGAGGAAACCAAATGTCCAAAAATTGAGCAAAACTATGGTGACAAATGAAAGACTCTGGGATCCCAGACCCCAGAGGAGAAAAATAAAATAAACAAAGCAGAAGGGAAAAGGAACAAAAACAAAAAAGGGGGACCCAATATTTTACCCAAGGAAAAATGTAGAGACGAGTATGCAGAGCATAACAAGAAGTTGTAGAGTTATGCATCACTAGGAGATTGGACTTGTAAATTCTTCCTAATTTTCTTTCCACCTCACTTAATTTGTTCTTCAGACTATCTACCTCACTCTGTAGGTTAGCCAAATTTGGTGCAAAAGTCAAGTCAAACTTAGGCAGAATTGGATTCTCTTTAGATGACATCATACCAATACCAAGATCAATAGACCCCTCCTTATCCCTATCATAAGTATGGGTCGAGCTATTGGAGGTAGACTTATTTTAGCTACAAATAACATCAAATTCCAAATATTCACGCTCTATAATCTTGGTCTTCTCACTTTTCTTTTCAAAGTTTTGATTCCCCTTCTTAGTGTTATCCTTCAAGTCATAACTTCAGCAAGTAAATTTTTCCTTTATTTATACACCTGATGGCCAATATGTTGGATCCATAGGTGATGTTATGCTCATCATCAACCTCCTCTTCATCTTCACTATTTACCTCTTTAGACACCTAAAAATCCTTTGGTAAATAAAAGTATTTTTATTTTCTAAAAACCCCTGATGACATCATCATTTGTTAATTAATTAATTATTTAATTAATTTATTTATTTTTATGCCATTAAATCCTCCTATTTTAATTAGACACGTTTAATTAAAGAATCCATCCCCAAATCATTTGAATCAAATTTGAGTGATTTTCCCCAATTATTGAATCAATATTTGATAAATGATGTCACATTCCCTAAATAAATGAAATATTTATTTAAAGCCTCAAAACCCTAGAATCTTCTAGACATTCCTAAACCCTTCCAATCTTTCCTAAACTTTCCTAAACCTTCCCTAAACCTATTTAGGAGGTGTTTCCTACCATTCCTAGCCTAATCAAGTCTTCTTTGACTTTTGGTCAAACCCTTCCATTAATGAGCCTTACAAACTCATTAATAGCCTCTTACACACTCATTAAGGCTCTTAAAACCTCATAAATGAGACCCATGTCTCTTCTTCCACTATTTTTCCCCAAACACACTTCCCTAGTGTTGCTCACACATGTGTGAGCAACCTTAACCAAGGCTAATCTAACCTTACCCCTAACCATACCTCAAAATCTACCCTAAACTGTGACTCTGACCCTAAATCCTCTTCCTAACCCAATCCCTTAGGAAAATCCTATAAATATCATCACTTCTTAGAGAAAATAAGTAATTCATCTTTCATTTCATAGTAGTGTTATAATGCTAGATTAATCCTAGATCTTAAGCTTTTGATAATATTGTTAGTTTACTTCATTTTCATGCTTTCTAGCTCACATTATCATAGCATAATGGATTAACCTAGCTTATTTTATTGCATTTTCATATCATATTCATCATATCACACTTCATTTTTTCTTAAAATTAATCTTAGATTAATCATTTGTAACTAAGTTTGCATTTCATCCTCGTTAGGATCCTTAAGGCCTTAGGGGCAAATTAGGTGAACTATACCTGGTTCTGTGCCACTATGAGGTTATTTTGGTCCCTAAAACATACTATTCTTTCCTAATAATCATTAGGTAATTTCTCCAATTGTTTTTAGAGTACACCCACATCCCTAAAGCAAGAGTAAATCAAACAGTGACAGGGTGCTCTCATTTAGCTCTATCTGAATGTCTTTGCGAATAGAATTTTCTATATGTTTAGGAATATGCTGTTCAAATTTGATTAACTAATTTTTTAATGTCTATTCCTATTCCAAATAGGTTAGCTTCACTCTGCACACATTTTGGCACTTCGGTGGGACCCTACAAGCCTCCTAAACTACATTTTTAGGGTTTTCCAAGCAAAAAACTCACTTTCTCAACAAAATCATCATGTTCTTGGTGAATAATCATACTATTAAAATCACTAGAGTACTTTATCATACAAGAAAACACTCAGACTCGTACTGGGATCACCCAGTACTCGTATGAGAACTTTCTAGGCATTTTTTGGCTTGTTTTTTGCTCTTTGGCCCTGTTTGCTCATACTAGGAGTCATACTAACTCGTACCGAACTTGCCCAATACTCGTACGAGTAAAGACCCAAAAATACCTTTCCTTTTTTACTCGTATGGGAAACAAGGGGGTTTTGTAAGGCCATAAGTAAGGCTAAAGTTAGATTTTTGGGTTTTTAGGGGTTTCTAGGGCCCTCTTGACCACTTTTTCAATTTTTGACCCCATCTTTTGTAGGTTTTCTTAAAAATAAATTAAAAAATAAAAAAACCTAAGGCCTTAAGGCTCATCAACTTTCTTGGCTAATTAGGAACTTCAATCTTTCATTTGGTTGGTTTAAAATGAACATCAATGCACTCTTGAATGCCTTAAAGGAAAATATGCAAATCTTGTTCCTAATCATTTCCTAATCAGTCCTAATCAACTCAAAATTGTTCTTAATTGGTCCTAAAACACTCAAACATACTTCTAAGGTCTTTGAATTGGATAAAAAGAACCTTAATGCTTTCAAATCTAGGTGTTTTTAATCTTCATGCAAAACTAGGAAACACTTTATCTTTTGGTGCATAAAATGAACTAGAAATCTGAATATCACTTCAAGTTGGATCCTAATCAATACTAAATTCATCCTAAATAGTCCTAAACATAAAGCAATTCTTTTTTCTAAGGAATATTGAATTTAATTTGCAAAATCTTAAAAAGTTTTGTACAAACTAGGAGCAAATCTGCACTTCATTTCTAAAGGGTTCCTAAACATTCCTAAACTTTCCTAATTCATTCCTAAAGATTTGATATTGGTAAAAAAATTGTCTTGTTGCAAAATCTTGAATGTTTCTAAAGTTTTCATCCATAAAACCAACCTAGGAACTTCATTTTGGGCTTAAAAATGCAATCTAGAACATCAAAACTTGAGTGAAACTAAAGGAATCAATCAAAATCCAAAATTCATTTACTTTCAATCTCAAAAGAAAAACAACACAATCTTGAATGACTTAAAGTGAAAACAAAGCAAGTTATTTCTATTTCAGAGTTCAAATCAAGTTCCTAAGTGAAGCACAAACTCAATCTTGAATGCCCAAATTGCACAAATCTTTCAAAGTTTCTTGTTTTCAAAGGGGAAAGAAAAACTCAAAAACTTAAACATTTGTGCTTGCAAGTTTTTAAATTCAAATCACTTAAAACAAGTTGGGAAAGAACTCTTCATGTCGTGCTTTTAGGAGTTTCAATTATGCAAATCCTCTTAATCTAAGTGACGTAAAACACTTGAACTCGGACAAGTTCATTTGTCTTACTTCTAGCAAATCCTGTCCAAAGAGAAAAATGCTTCCTCTTTAGAGAACGACTTCAAACTAGTACTTCCTTGGCTGGTATAGAAATAAAGTGTTGAGAAAACTCTTACTTCATCTCCTCAAGCTCAAGCAATGCGTGTTGATTATAGCCCGAGGTAGGTGAATATCCCTACTATTTCATCATGGTAAACTAGGCTCTTAAGTGAGTCACGTGCATACAAACTAATTGGGAGGACTCCACGGACCCAACTACATACTTGATAAATCAAAAACTACCCGATCTAAATCCCGAAGGTATCAAAATCTTTGTGCAAGGATTGATCCCTATGGTTTCCTAGATCACCTTAAGACACTCACCATATATATCCCTCTTTTGGGGTATCAAGCTGTGGGAAAAGATTCTGATACTAGCCTTCCCTTAGGTAGTTCTATTTGGTGTGTTCTTTAAAGTTACAAACTCAGTTCAAAACATTTGTCAGAACATACACTCTCTTCTGGAAAACTATCATTTCCAGTGATAAATCATTGCTTGTAACCCACAAAGTTGCCTTGTCCTTTTTCAGGATTTTTTTTAGAGTGTCTTTTTGTCAAGTTTGTGCTTTTCCATTGGAAACATCAAAATTGAGCCAAAACTTGGCTAAAATCATTCAAAAATCCTTGCAGAAAATCTCCTTCAAAATCAGATATCCAATTGCCAAAACAACTTTCCAAGATATGTCCAATTTGACCAAACACAAGAAAGCTAAGCTTCCCAACTCCCGAGTTTATCAAGAAAAGAAGATTGCAGAAAGAGATCTAAAAGATCACGAACCCATCCTAAAAGAAATCCAAGCAAAAGAGAAGTATCAAGAGAAACAGGATAATCTAGGTTAACCGTCATTATGTCAATCTAGAAAGAGAAGACTAGCTTGGCCCATCGTACATCCATTAATCCTTCAGAATTCCACAATCTTACCTCAGCATCCCTTCATCCTAGCTCATCCTTAGTTTCATCTTTGTATCATCATCCATCCCTAGTTGCATCCTAAATCAGTCTTAGTTGCATCCTTGCATTCTTTATCATCTTCCCAATTACATCATAGGACATCCATTTCAGCTGCATCTAGGTCATCCTCTTAGAAATAGCATCATTTAGTCATCCTTCATCATCCTTCCATTAGAAATCCCAAGTCAGAATCCTTGTCTCATTCTATCATCCTTGGTCCAAATCCAAGCATCCGTCATCCAAATTAGGACCCACCATCTTTGCACCAAATCTAGTGATTCAAATCCAAATACTTAGTGTTAAATCTATTGAGTTACTTCAAAACCTTATCCCAAATCAGAAATCTCCACCCTATGACTAAGCATTATCCAGGGAATCCTTACTTGTTCTTATTTGCCCCATCATCTCAAATAAGAGATTAGTGTGCATTGATAAGAATCTAGTCTTCTTAAGATCATTAGTCTATCTTAGGTTGACAATCCTCATTGATCCTACATTAGGAAGCAACAACTTATTAACTGAAACTTAGTAATATTCCATCACCCTCCACCAATCTTCCATTATCCTCGATCCAAATTAGAGCATCCTACCAATCCTTCATCATCCTACCATCGTTCAGTTGTTCCAAATCCTCAATCATATCCTAGAAATCCACCATCCTTGGAGTTTCTTAGATTTGCATCCATCATCTTTAGAAGTCTTTAGAAGCAATCTTACATTAATCCATCTTTGGCATCTTCATCCTTAGATTTGCATCCCATGTCTGTCGAGACTCGATCCAAGAGGAGAAGGAATATGGATCCCAACTTAGCCTCTCATTCGACTGATCTAACAATCCTACCAGTGCAATGGTAACCTACAATCCCCAAATCCCACAAATTGAGAATGTATGGGAAGATCCCAATGGACCCCCTACTTCATTTTCTATGGATACTTTCATGAGCCATCTAGGGCATGCACAAATGGCAAGTGTAATTATTGATCAGAACAGGCGGGCTATATTGACCAACTTCACATAAGAGGGTACTTCCAGTCCACCCCATCTCCAACCTCGCATCCCCATAAACACCATCCAAATCCCAATAGAAGCCTACACCCCCATCATCTAGTAAATCCTTGATCCTAATTTGCACATATCGTAAGTAGCTTCGCCCATCCCTCCTATTTTGCAAAGTAGTTTCACAAATCCCACAAAACAAGCAACACAATCCACTCCATTCTCCATCATGGGAACACCATCATTTTATATAGCATCCCAAACCATCACTCACACTCAAGGCTTCTCACAAAACTAATCTCTACCTCCCACACAAGTTGCCACACAAATAATTCTTCCACCTTCCACGAGCCAAGCAGGATCACCCTTTCCGGGGGCAATGCAATTGTTCCCCTCTTTCACTCGAGCTTCTGCATCAATACCATCATTCTCAGGGGCAACACAATCATTTCCCACCTTCCCTCAGTAATCTTCCACATCAACATCACCCTTCTCATGGGCAACACAAGCATATTCTTCCACCCCCCAATAAACATTTACCCAAGCACAAGCCCAACAAACTACTTTCACAACAAGCATGCCTTCTATGGGATTTCCAAATCCACCATTCACATCCCAAGTTCCTATCATCACTTCTACATCCTCCGCATCACATCTCCCACCATGGACTAGTTATCATTGGGGCTTCACTCAAGTAGAAATACAAGCTTTGGGAATACCAACCCAATTTCCCATGTCCATGCCTACAACTTAGCAAGTCACATTCCCTCAAGCAGTGCAACAACAACAATCCCAACCTCCACCAGCTTCATCCTTTCTATCATACACCAACTATCTATCCACACCACCTACCACTTCTCAAATGGTTCCACCACCCTAGCAGAAGAGTTCATCTCATCTTGCCAGCTACCTTATGCAACCACCTCCCATCACTAGCTTTTCCACATTAGTTCCACCCCTAAGCATTGCAGGCATGCACCCAACCTACATCAACCAAGTGCAAATCCAAGTGTAGAAAGTACCATCCTGTCAACAAGTTGCATCATTCCATCAGCCTCCTCCATCACAATAATACTTTCCAATATAGCAGCAACAACATCCCATCATCCCCCCAGTAGCAACAAGCTTCATCATACCTAGTGCAGCAGCAACAACATCCCATCATCCCCCAACAACAATAAGTTGCATCATACCCTATGGAACAACAACAAAATCCCATCATCCCTTAGCAGTAGCAAGCCACTTCATATCCTCCACAACAATATGCTCCCGCACCTCAGCAACAGTATCATCCCCAGCAATCATCACCTCAAAATCCATTCCAATCCACCTATCTTTCTAGGCAATCTCCATATCCAACTCCACAATATCCTCCACCACAAAATCACCCTTAATCACCAGCACCATCAGATCCCTTTCCCATGGGAGTACCTACTCCAACATCGATCAACACCTCGTGGGAAGAGATGAAGAATGCTCTTAAAGAGCTCAAGGCTGGAACAAATAACAAAGCCTTCAAATCAATCACAGTGATTCCCTTTCCCAAGCACTTTGAGACACTAAAGTTTGACAAATATCGAGGGAAAGGAGACCTGGTAAGCCACGTCAAAGAATTCTATATGGCATGTCAAGAAGTGTCAATTAGTGATAACTACCTTATGTGCCTATTCCCCAAGAGCTTGGGAGGAACTGTTATTGAGTGGTTTTATAAAATACCCTATGGGACAGTCACAACCTTTGCCAAGCTCTCTGAGAAGTTCATGGCCCAATATGCCCATAATGTTGAGAATGAGTTGTCCCTACTAGACCTTTACAATTCAAAATAGAAAGAAGGAGAAAGCCTAGTTGACTACTTGCAATGATGGCATAACCTTACTACCAGGTTATCATATCAACCTCCTAAGAAGCATCTCACAAAGATCTTTATCAATAACCTGCATCCCAAACTATCACACTTCATGAGGATGAACTGCATCCAAATGTATCAAGATATCAAGGGCAAGGAGATAGATATCAAAAGAGGTCTCCTAGACAAAGGCACGATCCAACATTACAAGGACAATTCCCATAGCAAGCCTAGCAATGACAAACCCCATTACTGGAATCGAAACAAAAACATTGTCACTAATGGAGCCATAGACACCAAGCATGTCCAAATCATTGTGGCTGGTCCTACACCTACTCCTGCATATCAACAACAACAACCTCAAATCAATCAACAACCTATGCAATAATGTCAACCTCAAAACAATCAGCAACCCATTTTGCATGCTCAAAACCAACACTTGAATCCAACCTATCAGGCCAATGCCATAACAACTACTCCAAATTAGAATAGGCCACAAGTCTAGACCCATCAGTGATGAACCTTCACATCTCTAATCACATGGCAAAGGCCAATCTAATCACATACCCACCAACCCAACCATTTGATGACGCAAATCCTAAGCCTAACTGGTACAAAGATCATGAGTATTGTGATTATCATCATGTCAAAGGACATGCAACCCTAAGGTGTATGAAAATATAGCATTATATCCAAAATATCATCAACAGAAAGGAGATCCAATTAGACATACATGTGCAAGCCTCACCTAATGCTAATTTGTAGATCTATTAAAATGTGTTCCCTCAACATAATGTTGGGAAGAACCAAGACAATGCTAATCCTCCACCTCAGAACCAAGGCAAAGGCAAATAGGGAGACCACGTTGACCATAAAGACTATACAACTACCCATATCAACTACAAAAAGTTTTTTGGGTGTATAACCCAAGTTGAGCCCGTAATCAAAGTCATCCACGTCAAAGGAGCACAAAGTCAGTGTGCAGTCACCATACGCTGAGGCCAGATATCTATCGTCAGTGCCACTCCAAGGCCAGCACACAATGCACAATACAACCTTATAGAACATCTTGGTAATACACCTACCCAAATCTCCATCCTAGACCTTCTTCGTACTTCACCCATCCATCAAGAAATCCTCAACCAAGCCCTTCATGAAGGACATGTCCCCACAGACATAAATACCATTTAGTTTGAGAACTTTGAGGGACATTTGTCAACATCTGGTGCTCTTTCATTCAAGCCATCTGACATACCAGCTATTGAGCCTGACCATAATATCCCTCTCTGCATCATCATTATGGTCAGATTTTTTCCATTAAAAGGGTCATGATAGATAATGGCTCAGCCCTAAACCTGTGCACTTTGAAATTCATACAACAGATAGGGTTCATAGAGGTTGACATATCACATGAGGTCATCATCATCAAGGCATATGATAACTTGGAGCGTACCTCTGAAGGTACCATTATTTTGCCTATCAAGCTAGACCCAACAACTCAAGACACCATCTACCATGTTGTTGATCTTGATTTACCATTTAACATCCTCCTCGACTGACCATGGATCTATTCCATCAAGGTTATACCATCTACTTATCATCTGTGCATCAAATTTTCACATCAAGGCATTGAGGTTACCATCCATGCCGACCCCCAACCCTTCGCATACTATCATACGATGGAAGCATCATTCCCTCATTCCACCCATTATCCTAGAACCGACATTGGAACTTTTATCACTAGCTCTTCCTGATCCCATAGCAATTGAGAGACCATCCTCACCTCCACTCTCTCCTCCATCAAGATCAACAATCAAGGCTATGGTGAATACACCCTGAATGATGCATTTGCAATTGGGGCCCTTTCACTTGATCCACATACACAAGGGTGTCGAAGACACCAAAGCAAGCCCACTGAATCCAACCATGAAATCAAGCATACTAGACCATTGACATTTATTTCCCATGGAAACATAGATAGTCAAGAGATGGACTTTGGCATCAACTAGTGGCTATACAAAGATCCCCCACCACCCGACATTGAACTCCTTGGCTACTTCAAAGAGAAATATCGAACATCACACAAGTATGCCACTGAACAATGGAAATATCAAGGCGGTAGTCTAGGACCACAAGAAGGCAGAAGCAAAGACCCCATCACAACATCAAAAAACCCAAAGCACCAAGGCCTTGGCTTTAATACCCCTTGCCTGCATATAAAAGAGCACAATACCACAATTGGGGGCACCAACATGACCAATGTTCCCTTCTTGAAAATCCAAGTCGACCACATAGAGATTGAAGACATCCCTCATGAGGAAGAAAAGAAATCTTATGATGACATCTTTGAAGATGATACCCTCCTGGATGCTTCTGTCCTCCACCAACTTTCCATTAACGTCATAGAACTTCCCCTCATCCATCTCGAACTCATCGAATGAGACCAACCAAGCATAACACATATCAATGAGTTTCAAAGCACATAAGTGCTCCTAAGATTCATGGGAGCTTCATGCCAATAATCATATCAAGAACAAGGATCAACTCACATCTACAATCTCGACCCTAAATGATATTTCAGGGAAGAGGCAAGCTTTAGCCACATAATTGAAAAAGAAAAAGAAAATAATGTGTCCTTATGTGAAAACCCCTTTGGGGCACATTTTGTCTCTAAAAAAGAGAAAATAAAGGGTGTATCTTCTGGTGAAAACCTCTCTAAGGTGCTAGAAGATGAAGACTTTCCTCTTCCTCCCATCTAGGATTACAGACCAAAGCAGTCACCCATCATCATTGAGGAAACCAAACCAGTCAACTTGGGTACCTAAGAATGTCCAAGAATCACCTATATTGCAACATCTTTAACAGAGGGGGAAGAAATGGTTTTCACTGCACTACTTCAAGAAGGCACTATCAACTTTGCATGGTCATACATGCACATGCCAAGGCTTGATCCAAGTCTTGTTGTGCACAATCTTGCAGTAGACCCTAATGCCAAGCCAGTAAAGTAGAAGCTATGCAAAATGCATCCAAAGGTATCCCTATTGGTCAAAACAGAGTTGGAGAAGCTCCTTCAAGCTAAAATCACCAAAGCCATTGATAATTCAGAGTGGATCTCCAACATGGTGCCTGCTACGAAACCTTTAGGAGAGATAAGAATCTATACAGACTTAAGGGACTTAAACAAAGCATGTCCCAAAGATGATTTCCCACTACACAACATAGACATGATTGTAGACCTTACAATAGGACATGAGATGTTGTCACTCATGGATGGCTTCTCAGGATACAATTAAATCCATATAGCAGAAGAAGATCAACAAAAAACCGCATTCACCACACCATGGTGCACCTTCTCCTACAAAATGATGTCATTTGGGCTAAAGGATGCGGGAGCCACATATCAAAGAGAAATGAAAACCATCTTCCATGATATGATCCAAAAAACCCTGGAAGACAATGTGGATGATATTCTTGCAAAATCTAAAACACTATGTGAACACCTAGACATCCTTGAAAGTGTGTTTGATCATCTCCATTATTATGGTTTGAAGCTAAATCCAAAGAAGTGTGTCTTTGGTGTAACATCTAGAAAACTTCTAGGTTTTATAGTATCACGACGTGGCATAGAGATTAACCCCAAAAAGGTCAAAGACATCATAAAAATGCCTCCTCCTAGAACACTCAAGCAGCTCAAGAGCTTACAAGGAAAGCTCCAAATAGTGCATTAGTTTATATCATAGTTGGCAAACAAGTGCCAACCCTTCACACATCTGCTCCGCAAGGACACAAGTTTCAAATGGGATCCTATTTGTCAGAGAAGCTTTGAAAAGCTAAAGGAATACCTGGCCAACTCTCCCATCCTTGTACCGCTAGTTTCAGGATGCCCTCTCATGCTCTACATCTCGGTGACTACTACAACATCGAGGGCACTGCACAACATGATGACAATAACAAATAGAGATCCATTTATTATATCAGTCAAACTCTTGTCGGCTATGAGCTCAATTACTCACCGATGGAGAAAGCATGTCTTGAAGTGGTCTTTTCTACTCAAAAGCTTAGACATTACATGCTTAGTCATATGATCAAGATCATTTCAAAGGTGGACCCTGTCAAGTATCTATTATCAAGAACAACTCTCACAGGCCGTATGGCAAAATGGGTCATTCTACTCAGCAAGTTTGACATCCAGTACATAGATCAAAAATTAATCAAAGGGCAAGTAATTGTCGATCAACTAGCAGAAGCACCTCTGGTGGATGCATATCCACTAATCATGGAATTCCCTTATAAGCACCTATGTAAGATCGAAGAAAAACCCATATGGAATCTATACTTTGATGGCTCCTACACATTGCATGGATCAGGGGTAGGAATCCTATTTATCACACCTCAAGATGACTACATTCCAAAATCATTCAAATTAGGATTCGCATGTACCAACAACATTGTAGAATACGAGGCACTCATCTCAGGCCTCAAAACAACCATCCAATGGAACATCACAGAATTGCAAGTGTTTGGAGACTCACAACTAATTATCAAGCAGGTCTTAGATGAATTTCAAACAAAGGACGACAAGCTACTACCTTACAAAGAATTGGTGGACAGACTAAATGAGCACTTCCTGAGCCTATAGTTCATGCAGATACCAAGGCTTTAGAATAAAGGAACTGACACAATAGAAACCATCGACTCCTTATTGGAGATCCCACATGACTCATCACAATATGAATTCTTAGTCGAGTAGCTACACATGCCTGCTTATGAGAACGCCGATGCAGAAATGGTGTGTGTCTTGGCTGGTCCTCAGTCCCCATGGTACCACAACATCCTTGCATATCTTAAAAATGGTATCATATCTCCCCATCTCACCAACAATTAATGCCAAAACTTAATTTGCAGAGCTTCACACTACACTCTTGTAGCCAACACTCTTTATCGTCGAGGATATCATAATATCCTCCCTAGGTTTTTAGATTCAAACAAGGTCATCTTGGCTTTACAAGAGGTCCACATAGGACTTTGCGGTGCCCACATGAGTGGCATGGTTCTAGCAAAGTAGTTGCTTTGAGTTGGGTATTATTGGCCAACCATGGAACATGATGCTTGCAAATTCATCAAGAAATGTCTACCATGTCAGCAGCATGCAAATCTGATTCATGCGCAAGACTTGCAGCCCATTGCACCACCTTGGCCATTTTCATGTTGGGGATTTGTCCTCATTGGGTTAATCACTCCCCTTTCCTCAGATGGACATAAATACATTATAACTACCCCAAAGTGCTTCACAAAATGGGTTGAAGTGATTTCGCTCACCCTTACTACTGGCATCCAAATATCCAAGTTCATCTTATACCACATTGTTTTCCACTTTGACATACCATCTACCATCTTCACAAACCATGACACACCTTTTGAAAACTAGCATGTGGATGATCTATGTGCTAGACTCCATATCCATCACCATTTGTCTAGTTCATACTTCCCCCAAGGAAATGGCCAAGCTAAGGAAACCAATAAAACAATCCTCAAAATCCTCAAGAAGGTTGTCAATGATTATGGTCGTGACTGACACCTCCAAATAAATCCTGCCCTCTGGGCCTATCAAACTTCTTAGCAGACTCCCACATGCACCACCCCATATTCCCTTGTATATGGCATCGAAGCCATTCTACCCATCGAGGTTGAGCTCCCATCATTGTGAGTCTCCATGAAGAACTATACCACCGATGAAGACTATTGCGTGGCACATCTCATGCAACTGGACCTGCTAGATGAGAAGAGACATCAAGCATATGATCAATGGGTTGCATACTAGAATCAAATCAAAAGGAGTTATAAAAAGAAAGTCCATCCCAGACAGTTCCAAGTGGGTAACATGATCCCAAAGGAAAATAAAAAAGTGCAAGCACATCGAGAGAAAAAGGGCAAGTTTGAGCCTACTTGGTTGGGTCCCTATTTCGTTAAAACATGATTTTGCTTCAAAGCTTATCAGCTCTCTACACCACAAGGTGAGCCCCTGAATGATCCAATCAACATCATACATCTAAAGCGGTTCTATGCTTGAACCAGATCCTACATATTCAGAAAATCCATAAAAATTGGAAAAAGCAAAAAAAGCAAAAAATTAAAGAAAAATAAGCGTCCAATGGTGAACACTTGGCAATTCAAGTGCCTTGGACAAGTATGTTGGTGAAAACTTGAAAAAAGGTGCCATACATAGTGGACTGAGTCATTATCTATCAAAATCCCATCCCCCATCCAGTCCAACACCCAGTCCTCTTTATCCAATCCCCATCCCCACCACCAACCCACTCACTCCCATGGTGTTCTATGCTCAAGCCTATCCAATGTAGCAATAAATTCCAATCATGTATATAATCCTGTACAGTGAGATCTCCCTTACCAAATCCTAAGCTTCTATACATATCCATTATAAATCTCCCCCCGTACGTTGTACATATCATCACATCTTGTTGTACATATCCTCATCAATCCTACCACAACATTTGATTAGAAATCTTGTCCCTCCCAACCTTGTACTTTAGCAACATCAATTTTTGACTATCCTTGATCACATTGGTTCTTCTTGATTTATCATTTGCCAGAAAAAAACATGCATTCTTCTCATCAATTAGTGGGTCTTTGAGGATGTATCCTTCCTCTTGTCTGACCTAATCTTCCACCAATCAAACTAGGGCCGTGTCGATGTATCCTTCTTCACGTTCAGACCAAATCTCCCCCCTGTCAATCAAATCAATCTCTCTCCTTGGAAAAGGATATCTTTTGGAGTTATCATTTTGATCTTGGATCTTGTTAATCTTTTATAGCTTCTCATTGTTCCTCTCCTCAAAGTCGCCATGATCCTTTATATCATGGTGTGCTACAAATGAGGGAAATCTAGGGCAAGGTCTTTTGATTTCTTGCTTTTGCCTGTGAGTTAGTTAGACATGACCCATGCACAGTTCACATGTGATCTTCTGGGTTACATGGTGCACTTGGGAACTGTCATTTGTTTATGGTTTCTCCAACATCATTTCTACCATGCTTCCTCTTCGATTCATGCGTGATGCTGGGGAAACCTTGCATGTCTTTTTTGTGTTAGTCCTATGTAATGCTGGTGACAAGGCTTTGTGATCCCAGTATCCTTGGAAGGTCTCTAGCCTTGGGTAAGTGCACAAAGATGGGGGACCAAAAAGGGGGTATATGATACCACTTTTTTCCTGAAATCAAAAAACTTTGAACTTCAACAAGAAATTGAAGATAGTTAGACTCAAAATTTTAAGATGCGACAAAAACAAGAGTTGTAATACTCTGAATCTAGTTCCTAAACTACTAACTTATTTTGAAAATGGTGCAGATTAAGGCCCTCAAAAAAGAGGAGAAAAAAAATTGGTCCTATTTTTTGTCCAAAAACATAACATAGAGTCTGGTGTGCTCCCCCTAAAATGTTAACTTTTTTTTTGAATTTTTTTAATCACTCTGGTGAGAAGTTAGCGAACACCACGTAGTTTATCCCGGATTTTTTTGGTAATTTTTTTATGAACGTATATGCACACATCTTGAAAACATGAAATTTCTATGTGCTCCCCCTAGAAATCATTTAAAACTAATCAAAAATTAAATTTTCTTTTTTTTTAAAGTGTGTAGAATGGAGTCTAGTTTCTAAAAATGTAACTTGTTGCAAAATTCGATGAACGAGCCAAAATCTATGCCCAAAATACTACATGTTGGTTTTTTACAAAAAAATGGACATACACACAAAAGAAATTAGAGTTGAAAAAATTAACATGATCAGAATTCAAAATAAATTATATGCTTAGATAGCTAATAGAGAGATTTGCAATATCACGTCATCTGATTTTTACATTCTTGAGCCACGAGTAAACCTGACGAGGAGCACAAATTTTTTTTTTTTCATTTTTTTGTATGTCTGCTGGAAAACACATCTCAGGCCTATTTCAATCATCAAAGCCTTTGGGTTGGATCTCCAAGGTAAATCCAAGCCTTAGGATTGGTAAATTCAAATGCTTTACAAAGTGTGCACGCCCTATATGTAAGGCATAGATTTATATAGTGATGAGAGAGAGAGAGAGAGGGTAATTTATACAAATATAACATTTAAGTATAAGTTTGATTTATTTAATTTCTTATACTTTAAGTTATATTTGTATAAATTATAAAATATAATGCTTCCTGGATGTTTGGGATAGGTTCCAGCTTCATAGGAGTTAAACTGCAGATTCTAGATTCAAAAAATTCTAGACTTAGCCAAATTTTAGGATTCAAAAAGCCTTTAGTAGGGTTACCTCCAACAATCCATCATGGATTTCTAAGGTCAAACTGAAGCTAGCAAATGGATTCCCAAAGGGTTTTAACTCATTTTATCACAGATCACTTGGTTTTGACCCCATCTCTATGACAAACTTAGCTTAGCTCTCACCCAAATCTCTCTCTCTCCCTCTCTCCCTCCCTGATAAGGGAGGGAGGAGAGAGAGAGAGAGAGAGAGAGAGAGAGAGAGAGAGAGAGGGTAATGAAAGAGAGAGAGTAGATAAGGGGGAGAGAGAGAGAGAGAGAGAGGGTAATGAAAGAGAGAGTAGATAAGGGGGAGAGAGAGGGTGATGTGAGGAGAGAGAGAGAGAGAGAGAGAGAGAGAGAGAGAGAGAGAGAGAGAGAGAGAGAGAGAGAGAGAGAGAGAGAGAGAGAGAGAGGTAATGAAAGAGAGAGAGTAGATAAGGGGGAGAGAGAGGGTGATGTGAGGAGAGAGAGAGAGAGAGAGAGAGAGAGAGAGAGAGAGAGAGAGGGGGGTAATGAAAGAGAGAAAGTAGATAAGGGGTAGAGAGAGGGTGATGTGAGGAGAGAGAGGAGAGAGAGAGAGAGAGAGAGAGAGAGAGAGAGAGAGAGAGAGAGAGAGAGAGAGATAAAGATTTGGGTGAGAGCTAAGCTAAGTCTATCATAGAGATGGGGTTGAAACCAAGTGATTTGTGATAAAACAAATTAAAACCCTTTGGGAATCCTTTTGCTATCTTCAGTTTGACCTTAGAAATCCATGATGGATTGTGGGAGGTAACCCTGCTGAAGGCTTGCTGAATCTTGAAATTTGGCTAAGTCTGAAATTTTTTGAATCTCGAATCTGCATCTTAACTCTTATGAAGTTGGAACCTATCCCAAACATCCTGGAAGTATTATATTTTATAATTTATACAAATATAACTTAAGAAATTAAATAAATCAAACTTATACTTAAATTTTATATTTGTATAAATTACCCTCTCTCTCTCTCTCTCTCTTTCTAGTTTTTCATAGTACGCACGAGCTATGTAAGAATATGGAACACACTTTTTTGGCTTTGCAGAGGGGGTGGAAATTTTGGGGTTTTACAAAGTGCGTGCGCCCTATTTCACACATGTACTATTTTGCATGCACCCTATTTATACCCAATCCTAAGGCTTGGGAAACCCAAACCATAGGGCATGCACACTATAGGGTGCATGACCTTTAGTGCGTATGCACTATGCATGATTTGGGACCAAAAAGAAAAGTGGCATCTTTTTGGTCCCCCATCTTTGTGCATATACCCCCTTTCTATATCAAACTAGGTTGTGCTCTCCACATTTACACTTGGAGCTTCCCAAATCCCCCTCATCCTACATCATATAGATTAATCTTGCATCTTGCATCTTTCATGTAGTTGCATCCTGCATTTTGCATTCCACCTCCTCTTGCATTCCTCCATCTTTTCTCTTGGAAGTTTGGTTGTTTATCCTCCCCTCTTCCTTTCCCTTCCCTTTTGTGTTCTTTTCGAGAAAATTTCACAATGTTTCCTCTTTGCGTTATTTTCTCAAGGGGGCACAACCCCTTATTCCTCTAAATTCTAGCTTGGGGAATCTTATTTTCTTGTCTTTGATGTCACACCACTTGTGGCATCGCATCAAAGAGGGAAAAAATGTAGACACCTAAAAATCCTTTGGTAAATAAAAGTATTTTTATTTTCTAAAAACCCTTGATGACATCATCATTTGTTAATTAATTAATTATTTTATTAATTTATTTATTTTTATGCCATTAAATCCTCCTATTTTAATTAGACAAATTTAATTAAATAATCCCTCCCCAAATCATTTGAATCAAAGTTGAGTGATTTCCCCCCAATTATTAATCAATATTTGATAAATGATGTCACATTCCCTAAATAAATGAAATATTTATTTAAAGCCTCAAAACCCTAGAATCTTCTAGACATTCCTAAACCCTTCCAATCTTTTCTAAACTTTCCTAAACCTTCCCTAAACTTGTTTAGGAGGTGTTTCCTACCATTCCTAGCATAATCAAGTCTTCTTTAACTTTTGGTCAAACCCTTCCATTAATGAGCCTTACAAACTCATTAATAGCCTCTTACACACTCATTAAGGCTCTTACAGCCTCATAAATGAGATGCATGTCTCTTCTTCCACTCTTGTTCCCTAAGCACACTTCCCTAGTGTTGCTCACACATGTGTGAGCAACCTTAACCAAGGCTAATCTAACCTTACCCCTAACCATACCTCAAACTCTACCCCAAACCCTGACTCTGACCCTAACTCCTCTTCCTAACCCAAGTCCTTAGGAAAATCCTATAAATTCCCTCACTTCTTAGAGAAAATAATAAATTCATCTTTCATTTCATAGTAGTGTTATAATTCTAGATTAATCCTATATCTCAAGCTTTTGATAATATTGTTAGTTTACTTCATTTTCATGCTTTCTAACTAACATTAGCATAGCATAATGGATTAACTTGGCTTCTTTTATTGCATTTTCATATCATCTTCATCATATCACACTTCATTTTGGTTTAAAATCAATCTTAGATTAATCATTTGTAGCTAAGTTTGCAATTCATCCTCATTAGGATCCTTAAGGCCTTAGGGGAAAATTAGGTGAACTATACCTGATTCTGTGCCACTATGAGGTTCTTATGGTCCCTAATACATCCTATTATTTCCTAATCATCATTAGGGAGTTTATCCAAGTATTTTGAGAGCACACCCACATCTCTAAAATGAGAGAATCAAACGGTGACATGGTGCTCCCGTTTAGCTCTATCTGAATGTCCTTGCGAATATAATTTTTTATATGTTTAGGAATATGTTGTTAGAATTTTATTAACTAATGTTTGAATGTCTACACCTATTCTTGTTAGCTTGTGGTGACTAATCAAGAAAGTACTATCCAGGAAAGTACTGTACACTTTTACTACTTTTCAGTTATTTGGGCCGACTACTTATAACTCATTCTAACCCTAAAGCGGGAAAATATTGTATAATATGGCTTAGGGTTAGGGATTTTCATTATGGTATGATTTTAGTACTTGCGGTAGAATTGGGGCTTGAAGGGATTACAGATTGTAATCAGGTTTGTAATCACTGGATAATAATAACATTGGACTCGTTGTTGGTGGACGTAGCCCAGGGATTGGGTGAACCACGTTAAATCTGTGTGTCTTGTGTTCTATTCTGTGTGGTTATTATTTTTTGATATTAGTTATATTTGCACATAATTGCTTATTTCTGCCTTGTTTAATCCTAACAATTCTAAAAAATTTAGGTTCACTCTACACATAACCTCTTCAATAAGGAATTTAGTTTTCCTAGTAAGAGAGGAAGGATTCTTTCATTTCCTATTGGAGATGGACAACATGGAATCTTACCTTTCAAGAGAAGTCTCAAGAGACAATGTATCAATGTTTGATATGTCCATATTTCTATGACCATAGGTAATTTTAAGGGCTCTTGAGTGCTTAATACATTTTTTTATATTTTGGACTAGTATATTAATAATGCTACTAGGTGGGGGATTGTGAGATAGGGGCTTCATAAACAACAATGAGTTTGGGAGGGAAAAGGTTTAGCTAGAAGTGGTATAACCTTAAACTAAGGCCCTGATGTAAGTGCATATGGTAAAATTAATAAACTTTAAAGTGGCATTAAAGTGTAAAATACTTCATGAGTATCAGACAAACTTGGTACCAAGGTGGTGGAATCTCAACTCTGTCATATCCTCCTTGCATTTTGAATGGAGTCTCACTTCCTTTATATACTTTGTTCAAGCTATCATTATCAACTTCCCAACTAGTCTTCTTCCATTTCCTTCCATTAGAAAATAACCCAATAGCCTTAGGAATGACCTCTTAATTGATCTCAAAAGAAATACCCCAAATTGAAACTCTCTTGTTATCCCAAGAGCTATCAAATTGGATTGACAATCCCTCATCAAATTCATTAGTGGATTTAATAAAGTCAATGACCCCCTCCTTTAAAATATGCCACACCATGGGGTCATTCTTGAAATTGTCAAGCTTTTAGGTTCAATGTGGACCCATTCCCCGTATCATTGTGATATAATACATAGAATAATCAAATTTGACGAGAAAATTGCAACTCTTGATATGGATACAAAAACTTGGAATTATCACAGAGTGATTTAAAGGAAAGAAAAATGTATGTTTGTCTAATTGGATGATATTATTAAACCATCCTCCCAATAAATTAGGCTCATGCGAGATACAAATTCCCACAAGCGAGAGTCTTTTCAATAAAGCATAAAAGGGTACACACCATTATGAGAAGGGAAATGATATTTTCCAATGTGACCATCTGTAACTCTCACAAAATTTCATTTCATCATTTTAGGGTACTCCTTCAGGTTATCATAATTTTCATGATTACTTTGGGGGCACCTAGATGAAGTAATACACTATAGATAGTAATTAATGTCTCACTAGACAAGGCTTTTTTGTAGACCACCACTATCATGCCATGTCATCATCCTCATATTCAAATTCAAAAAATATTCTTTGTACGCTTGGTACATAATAGGTTAGGGTAATGAAATGCCCAACACTGTATTGTATAAAGGAAGCACCATCTCCAATACAAGCCTTTACACATCATCATTGTTATAATTTGAAAAATCTCCATTCAAGAGAGTTTGGATGTTGAGTGAGAGAGAGTGGAGACTTCACTAGCATCTCAACCCCTTTAGATCATAACCATTAGTAGTAGGAGAGTCTGCTACCACATTTCCCACCTTGTAAACATGTTGATAAAAAAGGATTCAAAGCCTTGCAATAGATTGTGAACATCTCCTAGAATGCCCTCAACTGACCAATTGCTCTTACACAACCCTTTAATATCATCAATGGTGATCTTCAAATCTCCTTTGGTTAAAAGGGTTCTAATACCAATGGTGAGCACAATCTTGAGACCCTAGAGAAGACATATTCCCTCAACTTAGTTATTCGTATGTTTAGGCAGTGCACTATAACTTGCCACTAATTTCCTAGTGTCCATTCTTATCACTCCTTTGATAGAGGCTAACCCTAGAGAGTGATTTTCAATACCATCAAAGTTAATCTTGGAGCAACTAGGCATAGGAGGGTTCCATTTTATGTTTTTTTTATTTTAGCCTTTTAGAGGAATCAGATTTCCCAAATAAGTTTTGGAGTCTCCAATTCCTTGTAATTCGGTGATTAAAAGGAAAGGGTGGAGTGGGGAGCAAGGCCACCTAGCGATAGCCAATTTTTCTAGTAGCATTATGTGGAAAATATAGAAAACAACATTAGGAAAACATTCAACACCCCAAAAGATTATGTTATTTCTCTCCTTCCAAATCACCCAGCTTAGGTGTAGAGTAATTTGCCACCAAATTTGTCTAATAAGGGGGTTGAAGGATGTCCCCTCCTAGTTAAAGGCTATCTATTAAAAATATTTATTCATAACATAATCAATTTGAAACAAGTACAAACTTTTTGCGACATGTCACATGTGAATGGGTAGTGTATGCGCATATGATTAATATAATCCTCATTTTGTTTGCAAAGGACACACGGGTTTGGAAATTGAAATATATATTTGGTGAGATTGTCCTATGTAAGGATTTTGTTATGCATGACCATCCACTAGAACAGGTTAACCTTAAGAAATAAGTTGGGAGTTCCAAACTTTTTTCCATAATTTACCCTAATTACCTTCACAAATAACCATGAGATAGGCATAATTCATCTTAAGTTTACCACTAGCATTCCTTTTCTGAAAATATCATCTCTAGAAAACATCTTAATTATTTCCTCCTTGATTCTTCTTTTTAATCCAATGCTAGAGGCATCAATTTTTGAAGGCCTTGGAAGCAAATAGGGACATTTTTCCATGTTCTAGGTTGATCAATGTAGTCCTCCACCAAAATACCAAAGAACTATTTATAAAACTCACAGAGATCATGATAGGCTAGAGGATAGGATACAAGTGTGTCATCCATCTAGATACCCTCCTACAAATGAATCATCTAGTCATTACAAACACACCTTTTCAAGCCTTGAAAAAGTAAAGTTATGCAATTAAGGATGATATTTATATCTTGGATCCATTGGGAATCCCTTGTACATTGAGAAATCAATAAAACCATTTCTTATTCAAGTATTTTGTAGACATAATGTCGCACCAATTGGATTTTTTCCTGGTAAGGTTCCAACCAACCTTTGCAAGAAGAACTTTGTTAAGATGAGAGATTTTCCCAATAACCAATCCTCTCATTGTCTTTGGCCAGCAAACAAAGTCCCATTTGACTAAAGTTGTCCTTTTATTCTCTTTCATACCTGACGAAAGGAACTTTATTTGGATTCTCTCAAATTTTCAGCCAAATAATTAGAGATTCAAAAGAGAGAAATGAAATACATAGGGATTCCTTACAGGGAATGCTTTAAAATTGCAATTACGGGTATTACTTAGGATTTGGCTCTTCCATCTAGCTAACTTATGTTTCACTCTCTATAGAATTGAATTCCAAAAGGAGTTGAAAACCACTTTGACCGTGAGTAGAATCCCAAGATAAGTATAGGGAAGGTTAGCACATTGACATCCAAGAATATTTTTAATTTTTTTCTAGGGACTATCAAGGGTGTTTTTTTTTTTTTTTGCTTTTGACATAATTATTGTTTTGTCTTGACACAAAAACATATTAATTGAGGAAGTGTTTACAAGCTTTTGCTTCAAGCACCAAATCAATACCAAAAAGGATTGTGGTATCAAAAAATAGTTGTAGGGAAACAAGGGGAAAGGTGGAAGTAGGACACACCTCGAGGAGTTTATTCTCATTTATCATTCTCAAGAAATTTCTTCCTAAAACTTTTTCCAACATAATAAATAGTGCAAGGATAAGGGATCACCTTTCTTGATACCTCTAGCAACATTGAAAAAACCCATAGGAACACCATTGACTAGGATTGAGTAACAAACAATGGCTATACATTCCTTTATCAGGGAAATTACCCTCATATCAAACCCAAATATTTCAAGAACCTTCAAAAGGAATTCCCATTTGACCTCTTTGTATTTTTTTGATATGTCTTGTTTGACTGCCATCCTTGGCAACCTGTATTTCTCCATAGAGTGGAAGGGTAGTAATGGATGCATGGAGGGTTTGCCTCCTAGGGTCAAAAACATTTTGTTTTCAATTGATAATATTGTCCAACATGGGTTTAATTATGCTTACTAAGACTTCATAAAAGATTTTAGAGATCATATTACAAAGGCTTATTGGCCTAAAATTATGAAGAGAAAGTAGCTCCTGAATTTTGGAGATTAAAATTATGAAAGAGAAATTTAATTATTTAATGAGTTTTCTCATTCTAAAGAAATATTTGGTAGATGAAATCACATCCAGGCCCTCTATATCCCATAATTCCTAAAATAAATTTGAAGGAAAACTATTTGTGCCCAGGACCTTGAAGGCATCCATTAAGAGGGTCCTCATAAGTGAATTTGGTAATCAAAATAGTATGACTAGATAAGGTCAATACCCCATCAAAATTTTGTGGATTCCACATGGTGGCAATACCACCAGAAGCACCATTAGCTTTAGTCATACAAAAGTGTGATCCCAAACACAAAACCCTTGCAAGAGCATTGAAGGAGGGTTTTGTCATCTTTATTTATTAAAGGAGAAGAATATCAATACATTTTCAAAAATTTAATTCTTTAAAGAAATTTGTTTCTGGGAGCCATTCAACCCCCTCATGTTCTAGGAGAGGAACTTCATTTCTTTGCCTTGGTTGCAGAGTGTAGTGTCCTCTACCTACCATTAGTAATTTCCCTTATAACCTCTCTTTTCCTTGTGACACATCGCGATAGTTAACCAACCTTAATGTTAGTTCCAACATCAACCTTCTTATTTTTGTTTTTTTCTTGGATCATCCTTCAATTATTTTCCATCAGCTTAATAGTAAATGTTGCTGGTGATAGATATGTATGTATGATGGATGCAAATTTGATGTAGGGCAGGCAAGGAGGATCCAATTAAGGATAGTCCCCACAAGTAGCCAAACACCACAATGCAGAATAACACAAGAAAATTATTTTCAACTAAATTTTCATTAACTTTCCTGGCTGTAAGGCCTTTCAGGTTGGGGCCAAGTACAATCAAGAAATAGTTCTGCAAGACCAACAAAGATCCAAGTTAACTCTAGCTAGTCCAGTCTTGAAAATAATTAGCAATTGATGGAAACCCTAAGGTGGATCTAAACTTGAGCTTGCAAGCCACCAAGTAATCTCCTTGTCTCCTAGCATGCAAACCATGAGCTTTGCTAGTACAAACTATCATAAATCAATCTGATCTACAAGATCTCACAGGATCTAGATCTACATTTCTATTTATCTCCTCTACTCCCCCCTAAACAACTACCCAAACACTTCTTAAATACTAATCTTCAACCATAAGTCAGCTGGATGAAACAATTAACTCCTAAGCCATGTCGGATCTCATTACAAACAAATATTAAATGCAACAATAATCGACTCTCAAATAGCCTTACAAACATTTAATTCTCCATGTCAGCCTCTAGATCTACATAGGAGAATACAACTAAAGATACAAACAATAAATGCACCAAGTCGGCCAACCAAATCACCAAGAACCCCAGTTAGTAAACCAGGACTACCGAGTGCCAGAGAAACAACCGAGCTAGCTAGGCATCACCGAGCAAGCACGTCGATCAAGCACCATAAGTATCATTGAGTATAAGTTTTGTCAAGCGCTAGAGTTTACTGAGTTGCCTTTAGTGACCGAGCCCCTTCAATGACTGAGATCCTCAGTCAAAGCTGCAATTGAGTAACACATATGCAAAATAATACACCACCATGTAGAATTCACCGAGTACCCTAGAATACCCTTGTATCAGACACCCCATGTTTGAAAATATGTTCTCATAGGATGGAAGAACATCTTTTGGGATTTAGCACATGAACCCTGAACTAGTTCTTCACATACAAGTCCTTTAACTTTTCAGCTTGCATACTCTTCCACTTTAGTTTCCTCTGTCTCTTCAAGTCTTTCCTTGATAATACACAGACTTATTCTCCATACTGATCATCATTCCTCTCAAGATCCACCAACTCAACTCGGCTACCAATACTCAAACTTCTCCTACCGAGTGTTGTATCCAGCAAAGGCATCAGGAAAAACTTCTTGTCATCCTTCTCAATAGTGAACACATTCTTGACACAATCATACATAGCTCTGTAATCATATTGCCAAGGTCTACTGAGCAATATATCATAACTATTCATCTCCACAATATCACATAACACAATATCCTTATACTGGCCAATTTGAAAATCAACAAAGCACTGCTCCCTTACTTCCAGAGCATGAACATTTTGTAACCAGCCAATCCTATAAGGATGAAGATGTTTCATTCTATTCAAACCAAGTTTCTAAACCATTTCCTCAGCAACAAGGTTATCACTACTACCACTATCAACAATTACATCACAAAGTTTACCTCTAGACTTGTATCGAGTCCTAAACAAGTTACTCCTCTGACAAGGTTCCTCCTTTGTACCGAGCAATGTTCTTCGAACCAGTAAGTTCTCAGATTTAGGTTCATTCTGAATGTTCTCATTTATCACAGCAGTCCATCGGTCACCAAGCTTCTTCTGTGTACACTCAAAAGAATGGTGTCCTTCTTTACCATAGTTATAATAAGTACCCTTAAAGATAACCCTACCTATCTTCTTCTTCAGTTCTACAAGTTTCTATTCATCTTCAACAGTCAGTTTATCCTTCATCGAGTGATCAACCTTTTCCTTCCCTCGGGGATTACTATGTTTTATCCTTTTCAACTTATCTTCTACCTTCAGAGCATACTGATAAGAATCTTCAACATAATCAATCTTCAGCATACCAAGATCATCCTGAATATTAAATCTTAAACCATTAATATACTGAGCTACCTTTTCTTTACCAAGTTCTCTGTGTCCAGACTGAATAGTCAACTTATAGAACTCCTCGGTATAATCCTCCACAGTCAAATCTTTTTGTTTTAGATTTTGAAACTTCTTAAAAAAGTCAATCTAATAGTTAGCAGGTATGAACTTAGCTTTCAATTTAGTCACCATCAACCTACACTGATTGATCTTCATTTCACCTTCATCTTATCTATCTCCTTGTAATTCTTTCCACCAAAGAGCAACATGTCCTTTCAGCTTAGTCTGTGCCAATCTCACTCGAAGAGGATATTCAATTTATTCAAGCTCAAAGAAGTCTTCTAATTCACCAATCCAATCAATCAATTTCTCAGGTTTCAATTTACTAGAGAAAGTAGAAACCTCCATTCGATAACTATTACTTAACCGAGCTCCAGATCTATGCAACTAACCAGTTCTATCTTCACTAGATCTATCTCTCCGGTCATCTCCACTAGATCCAATAGCTTCAAAGTCTTCACCAGCTTCCTCATAACCATCCTCAGTACCAAAATTCTAAGGTACACTAGTCATAGCCTCCATGACCTCAATGATCATGTCACTCTTCATCAAATCCATCTTAGATCTAAAATAAGATTTCACCTTCTCTATAATCTTTGATTCCATAGCGTCACAGAGATCTACAATTGCTCTAGGGTCTAATCTTCTTGGAGGCATCCTTCAAGATTTTCAAAAACCCAAAGCAATAAGTCACCAACAAGGTCATGGTGTACACAGCCTCAACTAGTTTACACACTCAAGATCTTCAAACTCTAATACCACCTGACACAGGGCAGACAAGGAGGATCCAATTAAGGATAGTCCCCACAAGCAGCCAAACACCACAATGCAGAATAAAACAACAAGATAATTATTTTCAACTCAATTTTCATTAACATGCCCAGTTGTAAGACCTTCCAGGTTAGGGCCAAGTACAATCGAGAAATAGTTTGACAAGATCAACAGAGATCCAAGTTAACTCTAGCTAGTCCAGTCCTAAAAAAAATTATCAACTGATGGAAACCCAAAGGTAGATCTGAACTTGAGCTCACAAGCCACCAAGAAATCTCCTTGTCTCCCAACATGCAAACCATGAGCTCTGCTAGTACAAACTATCAGAAATCAATCTGATCTACAAGATCTCATAGGATCTAGATCTACACTTCTATCTATCTCCTATGCTCCCCCCCTAAACAAATACCCAAACACTTCTTAAATACTAATCTTCAACCACAAGTCAGCTGGATGAAACAATTAACTCCTAAGCCAAGTCAACTCTCATTACAAACAAATATTAAATGCAACAATAGTAAGCTCTCAAATAGCCTTACAAACATTTAATTCTCCATGTCAGCCTCTAAATCTACATAGGAGAATACAACCAAAGATACCAACAATAAATGCACCAAGTCGGCCAACCAAATCACCAAGAACCCTAATCGGTAAACCAAGACTACCAAGCACCAGAGAAATAACCAAGCCAGCTAGGCATCACCAAGCAAGCACATCGACCGAGCACCATAAGCATCATTGAGTAAAAGTTCTACCAAGCACCAGAGTTTACCGAGTCCCCTTTAGTGACTGAGCCCCTTTAATGACCGAGATCCTCGGTCAAAAATGCAACCGAGTAACACAGAACCAAAATAACACACCACCATGTGGAATTTACCGAGTACCCTAGAATGCCCTTGCATCAGAATTTGGGATATTAGTAAAGGAAGATAGCAAATGAGAGATCAGAGATTGACAGAGCTATAACTAGAACTATCAAAGCATAGTAGATGCTTGTGTAGTTCACTTATTGAAGAACACTTTTGTAACTGAATTTTGATTGTAAGAGATGTAAGCTCACCACACCTTTAACATGGTTTTTGTATACCCCTAATAGGGTTTTCTATTCCTCTAACAAGGAAATGTACTATGTACTCAGCTCCTAACAGGGATAGACCTCCTAACACATGGATTCTATATTTTAGTGCATAGTTGTGGGTACCATCCCCGCCGGGCTTTTCCCTTGGCCAAGATTTCCTTGAAAACAAATAAGGGTGTTATGAGTTATATTTTATGTGTTTATGTTCTTTTCATTTCAGCATTGATATGGTTTATTTTTAACTGGTTTAAGTTTAAGTTGAAGTGTTGTAATACTGATTCACCCCCCTCTCAATATTACTTAATCCTAACAATTGGTATCGGATCTATTGGACCTTAGAGAGAAAGCCTAACAACTTAAGGGAGATCATAATGGATTCAAAAAGTTTACAAGAAAACTTTGAAGTAGCACTTGATGACCTGGACAAAGAAAAAGATGAGAATGGGGAATTGAAATTCGAATTAAGAAGAGTAGAAGGTTTCATTATGAAACTAAAGGAGCAACTTGAACTTTCAAGAAGTTAGAGACAAGACCTTATGGATAAGATCAAAGAGGATTCAGAAAATGATACATTAGACCAAGTAAAGAAGCTGGAACAAGAAAAAGAACAAATTAATCTTCTGATGATTAAAGAAATTCAATATGAAAAGGATACAAGATATAAAGTTGAAGAAACTCTAAATGAAGCAAATATGTGTATAGGACAGATGAAGACTGAACTTGATCACTACAAGGATAAATGTCAAGAATTAGAAAAGTACAATCAGATCATTAAAGGTGAACTCACTCAATCCAAATTGCACATTGAGAAGTTACACATGAGTAGTGATAAAATTGATGAACAAAGATAGAGACATAAACCTAAAGGAGACATGACTAGAATTGGGTACAATGAAGGAGAATGTTCTAAGACTAATGATGAATCACATGAAGTGACAACTAAAGATAGATCTACTTTTGAAGAACCTTAAGATCAAATCAGACCTTTCAGAGGTAGATGCTTTGGATGCAACAAAGTTGGACACATGAAAAGAGATTATAGAAGCAAAGGTCCTTTCAAACCCTTTACCATTTATTGTTAAAACTATTATGCATATGGACATAAGAAAGTAGAATGAAAGAAACCAGATCATTCAAGGAACATACAAGATTACATTAGAGAAGAGTCAATAGCCAAGATCACATGATACAAATACAATAACCTTGGGCATACTACAAGGCATTGTAAGCTACAGGTTAATTAGGATAGAAGACCACCTACATGTTTCAAATGCAACAACTTAGGATGCATAGCAAATTTTTATAGGTATAATGGAACAAACAATAGAAGAGGACCACCACCTATGGTTATAAAGAAGAATATTGGTGACAATGGTAAAAGCCTTAATGAGTACATAGATGAGTTCAAGAATCATTTCAAGAAAACAACAAATGAATATGATGAGAAGATATGGAAGGTAAAATATTTCAGTAAGGCATTGGTTCAGGGAGAGATAGTAGATGCTACTATGTCTTTGCATGATGTTGACATTACTACATCGACCTAGAAGGATGCATGGCCTTAGGGGGAGCATTGGATGTAGATAATATATTATATCCAACCCCTGATTATGTGGAATAATCTCATGAGAGCTTAGATATAGTGTGTATAGACACTATGGAGTTTATGTTTGTGATCGCAACACTTGGAGATTCATATCCTATGATCGTGAAATTTATGTTTGACTGGACTGTATGCGAAGTTGAGCTACTTGTGATTAATGAACTCACTCACCTTGCGTTGGATAAAACACCTTGAAACATATAATTTATACACTGTTTGACTAGCAATGACCAAGGAGAACCTAGTTAAGAAGCACTATAGCCATCTAACAACTACATTGCGTGATCATTTGAAGCAAAAGTTCTGAATTTTGGCATATTCAAGGTATTTAGATTATATACTCTACCAGAAGATATGGATGCACCTGTCATATTTGATGTTATTGATAGACCAATGCATAAGTTTAAGAGGCACCCGTTTAAGTCTTGTGAGGATGATATGGAAGGAGCACTCTCAAAAACCCCATATGATTTGTTACATGTTGAAGATATTAGGGCTTACATTCATTGTGAGTATGAGACCATAGGAGATGCATAAATATATAAGGAATTAGGAGATATGATAGAGTCAGATGGAAAAATGAAAGAAGAGTTCAAACATTTGGAAGAACAATATATCATTAAGTTAACCCTCCTGAATGAGTTTTATGAAACTGAATGGTTTAAGATCATTCTAAGCAGAATCTATTATCAAATCATTTGGATAGGAGAGAAACCTATTAAGATATGTAGCTAGTTGATTCTTGAGATAACTAGATTGGACAATATTGGAGCCCTTCCAATAGCAAAGAAAAATATAAAGAAACAAGTAGAAACCCTAACTCATTCTAAACGGGATAAGAGAGAAATGACTGTAAATGACATCTTTCAACAAGATGTGAGATTGGTAGAAATTCTACTATGATATAAGTTATTCTATAGTAGCAGAACTAATTTTGTGTCAGCATGGGTAATTATGATGGCCTATAGAATGGTGAAGGAAAATACCAGATATAACTTATGCAAAATTCTAGCACAATAGTTCTTGGAGAATGTGAGGATTATCAAGAAGGACAAGTCAAAAGCTTTCAGGTTTGGTTCACTCTTGATACACATGTACATTCACATTGTACACAAATTTACCAAAATGCACCCTAAAGCATGGAAAGATAGTATACCTACTGGCATAAAAATATTAGAGAGCTTTAGGAGATAGAAAAAAGATTGGGTAGATGGAGAATTATTTGCAATGATTAAGATCCTTCAAAGGAAAATGAAGGAAAGATACAAAATACCTGAGGAGCTAGTTGAGAAATTTAAAGACACAATCTATTTCATGGTTGAAACTGACTATGTGTACTTTGAATCAGTAGAACCAAGAAAGAAATGGTGCTACCCTATGGGGTATGAGGTTAGTTATGAGGTTCTCACAATGCAAGTTGAACATGTACTAGCAACTGAGATAGACACATCAGAAGAGAGATGGGGAACTTACTTGGAAAATTTAGAAAAAGTTAGAGAAGAACATAATAAAGGGACAAGGAAGAGGAAGATTGAGAAAATGGTTGATGACATTGCTGCGAAGGAAGGAATTTATAAGGAGAAACTAAAACAAGTAAGAACAAAGATGACATAAGGGTCCTCTATCTTGGCAATTGAGGCACCTCCTCCTTCTGAATTAGAATAGACAATAAGTCCTACTACTGATATAATTGATTTATCAATTACACATGAGAAGATAGCATAAGTAAATGCACCTGTGAGAACACCTAGGAGATCTAAAAGATCTAACAAGCCAAGCAACCCTAAGAAACAAAAGGTAGAAGTAGAAATAAAGAGGAAATAGGAAAAGGTGACTAAGAAGAAAGAAGAAAAAGAAGAGCAGAAGAAGCCACAAGATCTGTGGAAGCCAGATATCAAGATGTTATAGAAGAGGATAATAAGAGATGGAAACTTGAAGACACTAAACGAGTATTATGAAAGGTATGACTTTGAAAATCAGTCAGTAATTGAAGACATAGTAATTGAGCACTTCCTAGTTTACAAGAAGAACCTGTTAGAAATATAAGGAAGTATTCCTAAAGAATTTTATAGCAAGTTATAAACAAGAAAAAAATTAGCACATTCAGAGGATGAGACTATAAGAAATAAGGCCATTGAAGACATGTTGTCTGTAGTCTCCATACAAGAGAGGGAGATAATCATTAAAGAGTTGAAACCTCTATTAATAACAAAGGCCAAACTTGTGAAGATAATGGTAAGGAAGTATGATGAGGTTATAGAAGACACAAAAAAGGCATTGGACCAAATTCTTATGTGCGACACACCTAAGAAGACCTCACCTCCCAAGTTTACCAAACCTACATCTTTAGGAATGGGAGAAAGCTCTAAGACAACTCAAGAGAGTGAGCAAGTAAGCAAAGTTAATAAGCAACCAGACTTCTTCATTTTTGGTGTGCCTATATCACTAGACACTTCACTTGATGTAAATGATCCATTTCAAGAAAATCTGGAGTGTGCAATGACAATAGAAGAGGAAGGAAAGAAAGAGGAAGAACATATAAAAGAAAGGCATGAAGAGAAAGAACAAGAGAAGGAGAAACAACAACAAGAAAAATAGGAAAAAGAGATAGGAGCAGAAAAAGAAGAAAAGGTAAGAATTGAGCTTAAAAAAGAACCAAATACCTCCTCCACCCTATTGTTGGCAAGTATTGCCAAATTGGTAAGAAATGATGTGGAAAGCATGTATGAGGATGAACTCATGAGGTTATCCTTAATGGCATTTGCTAAGGAAAAGGAAAGGTCAGAACAAAAGGGGGACAAGAAGGTAAAGGTGATTGCTAAGGTAGTAGAGACTATGAATAAAATACTCCCTACACCTCTCACATTTCAAGGAAAGGATGATGTAGAGAACTTGAACTTGGCATTGGACAACTTTAACAATCATTTTGAGTCACTGTTGAAGATCACAGAGGATAAGACTGATAAGAGATACTTAGAAAATAATTTGAAGGTATTTTGCCAATCCATCTCATGGGACTTGGGCATTCTAAAAGCAACCACAATTAAGGCTAAAAACTATGTGGAAAAAGGAAGAAAACTCTACAATTATTGCATCAATCCCAGTAGACACATAAATAATATTGAAGATATCATAGCCAAGGATAGGGCTACATTAGACAACATAATGGACAGTTGTGAAACCTCTTCACAAACTATGTTGGAAATGGACAAGCAGACATCCAAAAGTTTGGATAAGATAAGTGCTTTGAATACAAAGAAAGGGAGAGTACTGGAAAGATTTGGTTTGCTAAAGTGTCTAATAAATCCTAAGCTTTCAATTATTGAAGCTCATCTCACAGAGATGGAGAAGATAGAGGGATCAATGACAAACTTTGTACCCACTAAGCTGAAGGCAGCAAAGGCTACATCTTATGCACTGAATGGACTGATCCATGTTAGTGAACTTTTTATAAAGTCATGGGATGATGAAGTGAAGACCTTGGAAGACTCTTTCCAAGACATTCTGAGTCTGGTGAGTAAGCACTAAGTCTTATGTGCCTAAAATTTTGAAGTTTTGTAAGCACCTTTGCCATTGATGTCAAAGGGAGAGGAAGAGAAGAGAAAAATGAGAAGAGGAAAAATGAGAAGAAAATGAGAAGAGGAAAAATAATTAAAAAAAGAGAGAGAGAGAAAAAGAGAAAAGAAAACTTGTAAATAAAAAAAAGAGAGAATATGTATATAGAGAAGCAAAAGGAAGTTAGTATTTTGACACTTAGTCATTTTTCGCTAAGTGTTGCCATCAATGCCAAAGGGAGAGATTATTGGAAAGTGATGATTTGAGAGCACTGGGGATCACTTAAGGGTTTTCATTTATGGAAACACTTATGTTGTAGTGATCGCATGAAGTTATTATACATGTGGGAGACACAGTCATGAAAATGACTAAGTACAGAATCAGAATAACAGTACACTACAATACAGTTTTGGTCACCTAAGGTAATATATGATGTATTATGGCTTGCTAACTTAGAGGAAGAAATTTTGGGATATGTAGGACCTTCAATTAATGTCACACATGTTTTGGTGTTGACATTAGTAAGATACATTGATATGAAGGTATGCGAAGATAGAGAAACAGTGAAACAGGGTATATGAACAATTGTGATGATTGAGGGAAGGTTAGATAGAATGATAACGTGCTAAGTCAAATGAAAGTTATATATTGCCAAAAATTTGGTAATACAAGATCATCGAATCTACATTTATCATTTTTATAAGTAATTATTATGTTTTATATTGTATTTGAGAGCCGACTGGATGGCAAAATTGATATAAGTATAGAGTGTTTTGTGGAAGCGATAAGTCTAAAATTATGTGATAGAGATGTATGTATGATGGATGCAAATTTGGGATATTAGTAAAGGTAGATAGAAGATGCGAGATCAAAGATTAACTGAGCTATAACTGGAATTATCAAAGCATAGCAGATGCTTGTGCAATTCACTTATTGAAGAACACTTTTGTAACAAAATTTTGATTGTAAGAGTTGTAAGCTCACCACACCTTTAACAAGGTTTTTGTATACCCCTAATAGGGTTCTCTATTCCTTTAACAAGGAAATGTACTATGTAATACTTAGCTCCTAAGAGGGCTAGATCTCCTAACAAGGATTCTATATTTTAGTGCATAGTTGTGGGTACCATCCCCACTGGGGTTTTCCCTTGTCTAAGGTTTCCTCGAAAACAAATAATGGTGTTATGAGTTATATGTTATGTGTTTATGTTCTTTTAATTTCAGCATTGATATGGTTTATTTTCAATTGGTTTAAGTTTAAGTTGAAGTGCTTTAATACTTATTCACCCCCCTCTTAGTATTACTTAATCCTAACAAGTATTTTATGTTTTTATTTTGTTTTAATGTTGAGTCAGTCCTTTTAAGTGAATTTGGGTCTTTTTATGGTCATTTCAAGTAAATGTCATGTTTTATTTATAACTTGTAAGTTGGCTTCCAAAACTCAGCATTACAAGTAACTTACACTACAACTTGTAATGAAGGACCCAAGACCCAAAATTACAACTTGCAATGAAGGATCCAAGACTTGAAATTGTAACTCGTAATTTGTCTTCCAAGACCCAAAATTATAACTTACAATGAAGGATCCAAGACCCAAAATTTTAACTTGTAATCTATCTTCCAAGACCTGAATTATGTATTATTTATTGATTTCAAGTTTTGAAAGCATCATTACAAGTTTTCATTCCAACACAAAAATACAAGTATGCTTTTCCCAAACTTCTAACGTACATTCTAAAACATGAATTTCAAACTTATGAGGTATATTTTACTCTTTCAAAACTAAATGTACTTTCTAAAATTGTAGTTAACCTTCCAAACCCTGAATGAACCCAAAAATGCACTCAAAATCACTTGAAATTAGGTCTCTAAGACCCAATTAAAAGTGAAAACTTGTACATTCCTATTACACATATGAAATGAATTTACATTTTTCATAATTGAAAGCCAATATCAATGTTTCTAACCACTTGTAGTGTGCATTCCAAGACCCAAATTAAGCTTTGGCACAACTTTTGCATCTTATTCAATCCGCCTCTGTCAATTCTATTTGCACACATGACTTACCAAATCAACAAATCAAGGCATGGACCTTATTTTGTAGGCTAACTCCAAAGAAATAAAGAAGGTATTGTCCTAGGAAAATAAATGGTTTGATGTTTCATCAAAGGAAATAGAATTCTTTCAAGATATAGAAGGAAATATGCTTTTCCAATGAAAGCTAGAATGATTCAGGATGCAAGTTCTTGTTCCAGTTCAAGATGCTTCCACCAAACTTGATAACTTCAATCATGGAACACCTTGTAGTAGCATGAAGACTAAAAAAGGATTATTTAAATAGAGTCATGTCCCCAAACACTTAAAATAATTTTCAATTATAATGCAATTTTAATTTATTTTTGACAAATTACATGTAAAGTAAAAAGATGTAATTGTAGGTGATCATATCACTTGCAAAGTTATGATCACCTACAAAGTAGTAACTTGTAATAACATGTAAACAAATTGCAATTCAAGTTACATTAAGATTACAATTTGGAATAAGTCATAGTTAGTTGTGGAATAAATCTTAATTAGTTGGACTTCTCCCACTTTTTATTGTCATCCCTTCACCTATAAATAAGAGAGGGTACTCATTGTAATTTTTATCTTTTGGAAATGAAATTAAATCCTACCAATTTATTGAGCACTCTAAGAATTTGAGCTTAGATGTAAATAAAATGATTTTCAATTTAAGAGGCAAGTTATTTTGAGACTTTGTGCCAATTCAAATTGTCATTTGATGATATTTTGTAAAATTGATTGTGAGTTTTGTTCTTTCGTTCAAGAGGGAATTGAACTCAAACTTACATGAGTTGAGCTACATATTGCATGTTATAATTTGGTTTCAGATTTGGTCTTGTAGACTTTGAGCTACTTATCGCATCTGAGATTAGCATAGGATGCTCAATTAAGGAAATAAATTGTATACTTTATGATGCTCCATTTTATGTGTTTGAGATTGTAAGGTGAAATGCATGTTGGAGACTTTGAACTGCACATGTGCTTCGTTCTTGTTCTTGAAATCTTTTAGGGAGTCATGGAAAGACTTTGAGATTTCATGAAATTCCAAGTTACTAAAATTTTCTAGTATGTTGAAGGTTATCCTTAAGTGTAATCTTTTATTTATTAGGATTATTGCTCCAAACTGATACTTTGTAAGTAAATTACACCATCAATTAAGGATTTCATTGTGAAGGTAACATATATTTTGAAATAAGAGAATAGAATGAATGTAACACCCTCTTTTAGCTTAGTGTAGATAAAAGTAGTTAAGTGTTTTGTTGATTCATGTAGAAATAGGAAGGTGGAGCCTTCCCTTAATTAGGAGAGATTGCATCTCACATGTTGTGGTTGGAACCACTATTTTGCAATTGATCCTTCAAACTATCAGTTGAGAAATATCCACCCAACACCTTACTGCCCACATCTTCCCATCTTGTATTCCTGATACCAATAGGTTCCCAAGTTGTAGGTCCACCAGGACCCTCTTGTAGGGGTTCTACGGTTGATGTTGGATGTGTGTCCCCCATCACTATTATTCACCATGAAAGCCTAATGTTTAAAAGTTGCAAAGCTAGAAAATTTATTTAAAAATGTTATTAAACATTGTTACTCACAATCTATAATGGGGTGTGTGCCCCCCATTATTGATTGTTATGTTGAGGATGAGGCCACTCTTTTGTGACCTCACCAGCTCATAGTTCCAAGTCAAAATAGTTTACTCTTAAAAAATTTGTTTGTTCATTTTCTTGGTTTCTTTTATCTTTCTCAATTTTTTTTAATGTGTTTTCGATAACTGTTACTTATTATTTACCTTCACTCTCATAATAATCACCAATTCTTGAGTTCCCTCATCCTTGAAAATAGTTTTAACCATTATTTATCAAGGGTCAAATTTGAGACGTTGGTAAGAATTTGTCATATTTTAGAAATTATATTACAGATCACCAATTCTAAATTTACACCTTCCTAATAAAGAATTTCATCCATTATTTATCAAGGGTCAAATTTGAGATGCCAGTAAGAATTTGTCATATTTTAGAAAATGTGTTATAGATCACCAATTCTAAATTTTCCACATCCTAACAAGGATTTTTGTGCATTATTTATCAAGGTTCAAACTTGAGATTTTCGGTAAGAATTTGTCATATTTTAAATTTTAAATTTTAGGTAAGAATTTGTCATGCTCTAAAAAATATGATCGACTTTACAATGGTATTTAGAGCTTCTTATCTACCTTGGTCAGTTATAGTGATATAATATTATTTCTTTAGTTGTAGGACCTTAACAGAAAGTTAGACATAAGCTCTTGAGGAATTAGAATATAAGTTTAGACAAGTATATACCCTAAACATGGTAAATAGTGATATTTTTCAAGCTTTTGGATTTGACTATGTCAATTTTTTTATTTCATTGATATTCTAAATCATGATATATGGTTTGTTATCAAGACATAGGAAGCCAAATAAGATAAATGATAATGGATCCTAAAGCATCATTTAAAATTTTGAAAAAAAAATCTATGTAATCAAAACCAAAAGCTTTCAAAATATTAATAGAAAAGATTGTGGAGATCTAATATCTATAAATGACAAATGGTATTGAAATGGTTATAGTTGAAGTTAAAGGGACCCTATTAAATAAATCTTTGATACAAGAGTCTAGCCACGCCTTAACTCTTATATCAATTATAGCTTCATGCACAAGTTGCAGGCCAATGTTTCTTTTTCTACTCTTATTGGTGTGGCTTATGCTAGATGACAAAATTCAAAGGTGTGATTTTACTTAGATTAGCTAAATAGTTTTTATCACCATTGTTCAATTAAGTACAACTAGTTAACAACAATGGTAATGAGATGGTTAGTGTTCTTGAAATTGGGAACTTATGTGAAAGTTAATGATTATGTGTCAAGGAAGCCATGAAGGGTCAAGCCAACAAAAATGCAAGGCTTTAACACAAGATAGTGATTCAACTATATGAATTGAATTAAATGCAAGATGTCCTTTTAGTTGAATGCAAAAATCCAAGCAAAAAATCCAAAAGAAATCTATATAAAAAGGTTTCCCTCACTTTTTCCTTTCCATATATTTCATCTTCTTGTGATTTTTTATGTGACTCGATGATATTGTGAACCATTTCTTCTTAAAAATGGCAACTTAGGTAAAATTTGAATGCATTAATTATGATTCATTTATTGATATATATAGAACTGTGTCCACTATCTTGTTGTGTATGGTCTAGACCATACTCATTTAGTCATTAAATCATTGATTTTGGTGGAAACTATTCTACCTATGTTCACTTGAAGAGACAGTGGATTGTTAAGTTTATGGTTTGAATTTTTATATTATCTTTCATGAAGTGACTTGTTCTATATATACTCATTTAATTATTTTAGAAATAATCATTTCATCATGCCTCAAGTTTCTAGGATAATATCTAACTTTTTATACTATAAATTAACTTTTGATAGGATAGTTTTGAGTTTCTCATCATATGAATTATTCAATGACAACTCTAAAACATGGAAAATCCAATACTATTAATCAAAGTTCTAAAATAGAAAATTATTTCAAGGGATCCACCCTACCAAATTTGATTTTTTTTTTGGAGTGCATTTGGTATAAAGGGTAGATATTCAAAAGTCAACACAAATTACTACCTTACCAATGCCTCACACCAATTTCTAATGTTAATAAATATGTGGGTGTAATGTACAAGTATCATTGATATAAGTTTCATCAATAAAAGTGACAACCTATCATTTTTCTCTTTTTCTTTTATGTTGGGGAGTTTTGAATATCCACAGCTAATATATTTTTGCACACAACTTTTGATGTACAATTATAAAACAAAACTTTGTGTTTTATGAGTTATTTTTTATTAAGGCAAAAACAAGTTTTGAAGGGTCCCTGAAACCCTTTACATTAGAGAAGGAAAGATAAGCATTGAGAACAAAGACACAAAACAGTTACAAAGAAGAAGTAGCACAACCCCGAAACTAAACAAAAAAAACAACAAGATCAAAAACTATTAAACAAACAATAGAGGAAACTAGCAGATGGAAACAAACCAACACACATGATGAACCAACAAGAATTAGAATAGGACCGACTAGACCAATTGCTTGAGAAGGTCATAAGTTTCTTTTTCCAGCACAAAGGTTCTTTGGAAGGACTCCTTGAGATTGATATGTTCCTTGGGATCCATAGGCTCCATGATGGATTTTTTCTTCATGCTAGCCCTAGTGCATTTTTCTAGACCAGCAATATGACCAATAGAGAAATTAGTCTCTTTCTCCACATTTATCTTTGTTTTATAATGTTGGGAACTCTCTAGCATGGCAAATAAAGATTTAAGATTATCATTAGAAGCCTTAAAACCTTCATGACTATGTTGAAGGATTATTTTGAGCATGAAATCATTCATAGACATATTATCATTCAATCTCTGCATCTTATCCTCCACCACAACTTTAATTATTTTCTCCAGCTTAGTATTGTCTAGGCCAAGAGTAACATTCCCCTCTCTCCCAACATTATTTGTCACCTCAATCTTCTCCCCATTTTTTTTGTCCATACTTTTCATCAAATTATTGACTTTATTAGTAAGGTACCGCTGGTTGAGGTGGATATCCTTGATTTAATTTACAATCCATTTATCCATTCTAAAGAAATAAATGTACCTAGATTTAGCAATTTGGAGGATACCTTTCATACTTTTTCTTTCCTCATTAAAATCCTCTAAAAGAAGCTAGGTGGAAGTCTCTTTCTTATTTTAACCATAATCATCAGGGTGAAAATCTTCATAGAACTCATCCTCTTTAATAGATAAAGAATGAGGAGAAGGTTTATCATTATTGGAAGAATCTTCATAGTTGACAATGGGAACATTACCTTGATCCTCAACACTCTTGTTTGAGTTTTTCTATTATTTCTAGTTATCCATAGAAGGGAAAACATTCATATCAACATGTAGGTCACCTTTGTGCTCTTCCATAATAGCTTCATCTTTATCAGTGCCTATATGTTAGAATTAATCTTTCCTTGGTGAATATATGTAATTAAAGGATAAGCCAAGGTATCCTATATTGTATTTGTCCTCTAGTCCAAGTAGGAGGACATGTCACCTTTTTGTAATTCATTTAATAAGGAAATTAGATATTCCTCCTTAAGAGGAATCTCACATTTATCACACACACAATATGAATGTGGCATTCATTTGAGATGGGAGTTACGTGCAAACTCCTCCACTCATCTCTACTTAAGAGATGCCTCTCACACACTTGCTCAATAATCTTATCTATTTTCTCACTTCTCTTTCATCTCTCTTTCTTGCTCTCCATATTATAATGAGCTTTGTGCTTCGTTTCTTTCTTCTTCTTAGGCTTTGAACCTCATTCATATATTCACAAGGGGTTTTTCTTTGCTTTTCCTCTTTCAAAAATCTTTGAGTTCTTGTTGTTCTTGGAGCACTTTGGTGATCTTTTGGCTTGATACTTTGAAGCAATTTCTCTCTCTCTCTCTCTTGGTGAACTTGGTAAATTCCTTTCATGCACTCATACTTGGGTTCTTTCCTTTGTTCTATTATTTTTTATTATTATTTCTAACATGGTATCAGAGTAGGTTTAAATCTTGTTTGTTGAGTGTTGCATGTAGGGAAATTTGAAGGATATTTCGATTGTGAAGGAGAAAGTTTTTTTTTTTTGTATTCTAACCATTGTTTTATAGGTTTTTCTTCATTATTTTCTTGCAATCTATCATCTTAATTTTTTTCTTAGTTCTGAATGGCTTGCCACCAAATCTAAGTCTATTCATCTCATTTCAAGTTTTATTTAATCTAACATACCCTCTGTCGAGCAAACCGCAAGGGATTTATAGTTAGCCTATTCTATATTTCATCTTTAAATCAATACTAAAATCTGTTTCTATCATTCTTGTTGCAGGATTTACATTCACCTATTTTTTATTTAATCTCTGTTTAAAGGATATCTCTTTATATATATATATAAAATCTAACATTCAATCTTTGTTTTCATATATATATATTTATATTGTTCTACAGGTTTAATTTATACTAACATCGATATCTTTTCCTGCATATATTTTTGCAAGATAGTATTTCATTCTAAAACATTTTCTTAAATTTGTTTCTAACGTTTTCTTTAAATAATTCTCTAAATTACTTTGCTGCAGTTTGCATTCTAAAACATTTTCTTTAAATATGCTATTAACTAGTATTGTTAGCAGCCTTAACTTTTTTTTACCTGCTCCCAGCCTAATTTTCCTTGGTGCCTTCTTGGCGTGATTCTGTTTAAATTCTTTTTATCCCCCTTTTTTTTTTCGGCTGTTGCATAGCCTACTTGCCTTCATATCATTTAGTATGTAACCTTCTCAAAATTTTTTGTCAGACTTGTGCCTAGCACTTTCCCAGCCTTTGCGTAAGTCTTTTGTTTTGGCTGGCTCCCTTCCTTTGGCAGCAGCCTAAGTGCGTATCCTAAGTTTTGGCTGGCTGCCTCCTCTAAATACTTTTTAATCTCATATATATTTTTATAGAAAATAAAATTTAATGTCCCATAAACTTGAAGAAAACCTACGACAACTCCTCCGAATCACGTAAGATTCAGCTCCAAGACAACTTGGAAGACTTAAGGTATACTGATTTTAAAAATATGGATGAATTCTTACTCAGGTTTGATGTAATTAGAACTCAATTAATTGGTGTTAATATTAGTTTAACTAATATTAGATTAATTACTATAATTCTTAAGAAATGTCTCCCTAAAGAGTTTCATCAATTTATCACTAACATCCACTCTCAGCTTGCTATTTCTAGTTTAGCTCCTCTTTTAACTTATCCTATTTTTCAAAATTTGTTACATCAAGAGGAGGCTAAATTGTTGCAATTTGGTACTATTAAATATGTCAAACATGCTTTTGTATCTAAAAATCCAAATCCAAATAATAACTCACATACTAATCATCATAACAATAATTATTCCAATAACAACAATAATTATCGTAACAATAATCATCATAATAATGGTTATTCAAATAATCATAATAATGGTTATCATAACAATTATAATAGACCCCATTGTAATTATTGTGGGAAAGTTGGTCATGTGATCAATAATTGTTTTAAGAAACTTAAACATTAAAAGTCATCTCCTCCTAAAAATGAAACCTATCATAATAATAACACTCGTCATGCTTTTACTATTCGTTACGGGATGTCTACTTCTCATTTTGATGCTAATACTATTTGGAATGAATATCATGATGATGGATATTCTTGGAATAACCCTCTTGATTACTATCTTCCTACTCAAAGTGATTGTATGCTCTCTCCTTATGATGCAATGGAATTTGACGATCCTTACTCTCATGTTGATGATATGTTTGACCAAGAAGAGAAAATTATATCTAACTTTCTTAATGTTACTTTGCAAGATATGTTTATCACTCAAGATGAAATTCATGATGATAGTACTAATCCTATGATTGTTGTGGAGGATAATGATAATACTAGTGATGCTTATACTATCCCTACTCCTCTTATGCTTCATATTATGATGAATATGTTACAAATTTGTTTTATGCAACTGAAGATTGCATTTTTGATTCTATGACTCATGATACACATTATGATGAATACACTGCAAATTTTTTTTATGCAACTGCAGATTGCATTTCTGATTATTTGTCTCATGATTTGCAATGTGATTTTTCTTTCCAAAGTGTTACTGATTTAGCACTGGGAGATCCCAATGATGGGTGCTCTACTAGTGGTTCTTGCCTTATTGCAGGCTCAGGTGTTGATTATGCTCCACCTCTATTGTCTACTTGAAATGAATATACAGAATGCATAAATGCACCTCAAGAATCTCAATGGTCTCTTAGAGATTTGGGCTCCCCTCAACATGCTATTCACTTAGCCAAAAGTCCTATGTACCATTCAAGCTCCAAAGAACAAGTTGAAGACATGGAAGATGATCAAGCCAACGACATCTTAGTGAAGACTCTTTCAAAAGAAACATATCAAAATCATTGTAAACATTTGGGTTTGATACCTATTGATGTAATCATCCCAAGTAAAGATTAAATGGGGGTGTTAGAATTAATCTTTCCTTGGTGAATATATGTAATTAAAGGATAAACCAAGGTATCCTATATTGTATTTGTCCTCTAGTCCAAGTAGGAGGACATATCACCTTTTTGTAATTCATTTAATAAGGAAATTAGATATTCCTCCTTAAGAGGAATCTCACATTTGTCACACACACAATATGAATGTGGCATTCATTTGAGATGGGAGTTACATGCAAACTCCTCCACTCATCTCTACTTAAGAGATGCCTCTCACACACTTGCTCAATAATCTTATCTATTTTCTCACTTCTCCTTCATCTCTCTTTCTTGCTCTCCATATTGTAATGAGCTTTGTGCTCCATTTTTTTCTTCTTCTTAGAATTTGAACCTCATTCATATATTCACAAGGGGTTTTTCTTTGCTTTTCCTCTTTCAAAAATCTTTGAGTTCTTGTTGTTCTTGGAGCACTTTGGTGATCATTTGGCTTGATACTTTGAAGCAATTTATCTCTCTCTCTCTCTCTCTCTCTTGATGAACTTGGTAAATTCCTTTCATGCACTCACACTTGGTTTCTTTCCTTTGCTCTATTATTTTTTATTATTATTTATAACACTATGTTTACCTCTATCTTCTGAGAAAAAGAAATAATATCCTCATAAAAAATGTCACCCTTTTCCTCCTTAGCGAAATCCTCTATTTCCATGCCATCTTTAGCTTCCTTCTTGTCAGTAATAACCTCAGCAGCAGGGGAGACCTTAGGCTCTTTGTATTTCTTTTTTTACTAGCACATTTCTCCTTCATCACCTTATCAAATAATTTATTTTTAACCGTGGTAGACTCCTTCACATTTACGTCTTCCCAATCATTGTCTGTCTCCATATCTTAAACCTCATCAAATACAAGAGTACTGACATGAATGCTAGAGTCCATCTTAGGTTTTTCACTGAAGGTGGAGAATTCCTCTTAGAGCTTCCCTCATTAGAGTCACTCAATTTTCTCTTACCTTTCTCCTCATTAGGTTCCATGGGAATCTTCATAGTCCCTGACATATTGTCTCTACAATACTCATAAATAAAGTAGATGAGCTCGTCATACAACACAAGTTTAGAAAAATTCTTATGATTCTCTCTAATGCTATTATTCAAAGAACATAGGAGAAAGAAAGGAAAAAAATCCTAATTTTATGCCTGAAGTAATTAAGAAGCACAAAGTGGAAATTGTGAACCCTAGTAAATCAATCCTCCACTGTGAAATGCTCCATGATTACCTTTAAAATTTTTTCCCAAATGGGCTTCACCCGGATAATTTCATAAAAATAGGACTTACTTTAAATAACCAAAATTGCCCTTTTCTTATCTGATTTCATAAACATCTTGACCACCATTTTTGAGACTTTTATCTCCTTGAAGAAATTCATACTAGACAGGGGAAGGTCGGTAATCTCAATAGTGAGTACAATCTTCTTGCCACAAAGAGTGATCGTACCATCATTCCACCCTTAAAAAAAACTCTTTGTGATATCATTGTCAAATCCATGCAATTTCTCAAAATAGGGCGTAACCCCTCCCGTCTGAAGCATACTCCAGACCTTCTCCTTTTTCCAATCATAGGTACTGGGCTCTTCTCTTTTCAAATCACCACCCATATTGACTATAGATATTTGAAGGCTTCGAAGCTTATTGAGGTTGGTGATAGAGATGAAGGTAACATTTAACACCCAGAAAGTGTGAGAAATCAAAGCTTTCTTTATTAAGACTCATCCCTTTGCACAATTTTTAGTTCTAATCACATAATTACAACAACTAGATGTCATTTCCATTATGCATCGATATCACCCCAGTTTTATTATTTATCTTGTCATATCAAACAAGGTTAATATTTTCCTCATTCATTTCATTCTCACCTTTCCAATTAATGATATTGTCACTTTTTATGCCACAATTGGCAATGTCATCAACCACTTTGTTGGTTTCATGATAATCATGGGTTAAATGAAAGTTATCAAATCCTTGAATTATACTTTTTATTTTTTCAATAATATGATAAATAGGCCAAGAGGCCTTAATATCACCTCTAATACACTTGAAATTATTTCTTGAATCTCCTTCCAACTAGATATTCCCACAACCCAGATCTCTAGCCAACAATACACTATGCAGGGCAGTCATAGCTTTAGCCACATAGTTAGTCTAAATTCCCAAGGGAATGGTAACAACCCCCCAAAAAATTGCCAACATTTTCCCTAATAACTCCTCCACATCCAGCCTAGCCTAGATTCCCTTTAGCAGCTCCATCAAAATTGGCCTTCATCCAATCCTGAGGAGGAGCAACCCACACCAGGTTCTCCCTCTTGTTATTCTGATCTCTTTTCAAACCAATAATGTTTCATCTCTTCAAGATTCTAGAATCCTCATTGGATAAGTGCAACTTTTGAGAATCATTAAGAGATAATTGGAGGTTTTCATTGACATTTCTAAATATTTTCTCCTCTATCACACTAGGAGGTAAATGAAGATCCTGAAAAATATGATTGTTACATTCTTTCTAGATAATCTGAATCAGGTTAGGGGAAAAAAGTTTTCACATCATTATGGAAGCTTTATGGGAGACTAGACACCTCCATTGAAGAAAAAATTCCTACATAATGTTAGGTAATGTCCAAAAAACATTCCATCTTTGGAAAAGGTTAGCCTAGACCTCTAGAGAGTAAGAGCAATGAAGGAGGTGAGAGGTGGATTCTGTTTCAAATAGACAAAGATAACATCAATTGGGATGACATAATCCCCTTTTATAAAGATTATTAGAAGTCAAGACCTTGTTTTGCAAAAAACACCAATGGAATACATTGATCTTGGTTATGAGAGATTTCACCCACACATTAGCCTAGAAAGGTATTTCATTATCTTTATATAACATGGAGAAAAAAATTACCTTCCATCTGAGTTAAGAGCCTAGATCAATTGGTCTAGAAAGTTAGGTCTAATAAACTAAACCTTCAAGGCATGATTTATTGGTTCCAGAGCAGGGTTCAGATCCTTAAAATTGATCCATTCGTTGTTCCTCTAGTAATCAATCACCAAAGTTCCCACAATATCTTTGAAATATTCAACTAAGTGACCAAAGTTCAGGGAATTAAACAATAATCTCTCTATCATCTAGTAATCATCCCAAAACTTAATCTTTCATCCATTTCCAAACATCCACCTTTTACCTTAAGCAACAATGTCCTTATATTTTTGAATATTGTTCCAAATTTGAGATCCATTAATCCAATGGGGGAGGATAAGAGAAACTCTTCAAGTGTAGGAGTAGCATATAGGTATTTCCTTCTGATTATCCGATTCTATTCCTTTTCTTCACCAAAGATTCTCCAAATCTGTTTAGTTGACAAAGATTTATTTACCATTCTTATTGCCCTTAATCCAAGACCACCATACTTTTTTGCTTTACAAAAATTATCCCATGACACAAGGGGGATACAGATCTTCTCTTCCACTCCTGACCAAAGAAATATTTTTTGGATTCTTTCAATCAATTCAACATATTTAGCAGAGATTCTAAAGATGCTTAGGGCATAAAAAAACATATTATGAAGTGTAGATTTCAAGAGTTGGATTTTTCTAGCTTGGCTTAGTAAGGAACCTTTCCAACCAGCCAGTTTTTGGTTAAATCTTTCTAAAATAGCATTCCAAAATGAATCAGATGGATTTGATCCCAGAGGAAGTCCTGGGTAGGAAGAAGGAGGGATATCTATGTTGCAACCCAAGATTGAGGATATTTTGTGTTTCCTCTCTGTGAGAGTGTTAATGAAGAAGATAGAACTTTTGTTCCAATTGATGAGTTGGCAAGTTGAATTTAAATAGATGGATAGAGAAGTCTTCATATTTCTAGCCTCTTTCACAGTAGATGATCCCATCATAATCATGTCATCAAAAAAATACTCATGGGAACAAGTGATATTAGTCGAGGAAGGCTGGAGACCCTAGATTTTGCCTTCCTGGACAAATTTATTGATGATTCTACCCAAAATTTTTGCCATAATAGAAAGCAGAATAGGAGAAATAGGGTCCCCTTGTCTAAAACCTCTAGAATGCTTAAAAAGTTATAAGAGGAACCATTCACAATAAATGTTGCAAAAGAGGTAGAAATGAGCTTCAAGATGAGATTAATCACTCTTTTCCCAAAGCTGAAGGCTTTAAGAACCTTACACAAAAAAGACCAATCCACCTAATCATAAGCTTTAGAAAGATCAAGCTTCACAGGAAATCCCTGTTTATTAGACTCCTCTAGAGAGTGGATATTTTCATGCAAAAAAATAATAGAGTCCAGAATATGTCTCCCCAAAACGAATCCATTATGCTGGTTGGAGATGATAGCTAGTAGGAAAGAGATAATTCTAGAAGTCAGAACCTTGGAAATGATCTTGTAGAAATAATTTCATAGGCGTGTGTTATGATTTGTTTTTAAAAATTAAATAAGATAATAACATGCTATGATCCTCTTGTAAATAAACTAAAATATTTGAGGATCATGTTGAAATACCATATTTCCAAGTAGGTATGCTTACATGAAACATTTGTTAAATGACTTATTTATTATAACATGTTAGGATAATAAGTAGAAAATGCAAATATTAACAAACAAGAGAGAACACAATAACACAGAATTTAACGTGGTTCACCCAATCCCTGGGCTACGTCCACCAACAGTGAGTCCAATGTCTTTATTATTATCCAGCGATTACAATCTAAAACCTGCAACTCAATATTGCCACAGGAAGCTACAATAATCCCTCATACATACAATCTCAAACCCTAAGCCCTTTTTACAAGTATTTTTGACATAACGAAATTAGGGAAAAAATACTTTAACTAATAGAAAATAGATGGCTGACACTTTACAATATTATTAAGTCATTCTTAGCATTGAGGGGAACTGCCTCTCGACCCCTTGACCCCATCAGGCACTTTGCCCCTTGACCCCACCTGGGGCGCTGCCTCAGGACCCCGTGGAGAAGTCTAATTAGGCTCCACATACATAACATAACATAGATTATGAGGGCTTCAATATGAAATTCTTGGACATTTAATACAACCTATAATAAAATTAAAAACTTACATTTACCCACTTTTCTAAAAATCTTAATCTCTACCTCTCTATTTCAATATGAGAAAAGTTACAACTTCACTTTTAAATAAGCATAACCATCTAGGAATACAATAGTAGTAATTTAAATTCATATAATACCAAAAGAAGAAACATAACATTTACCCTATTATAAATAGCATCATTGAGACTCTTAGGGATCTTTCCATTCTCCTAAGCAAGGATAATTAATATAGACACAAAACTTACATGGAATGCAAGCCTATATGACAAGGTTTCATAACTCACAGTTACAACACTAGTGGTTTACCCAAACTTTAATTTCTTCAAAATAAAACCCACTTCCAAATGAACATGATCTCTTCACCAAACTACACACAACAAGGGAATTAACCTAATGATAAAACTTTGTAAGGATCTACATGAGAAATAGAAATAGAAATAGAAATAAAGTGTGGGGGATTATATTTCTACTGACAAATTATATTCATATGATGAAATAGGAGAAGCAACATGATACTCACTAACAAAAACATGTACACTAATTCCTACAATTTCCTCATATTTTCCAACATTCTCTATTCTTCCTCTTAATTATCATCTGAAAAAACCACTAGAGCAAAGAAAGACTTTGGAAACATCCATCTAACACTCTTATATTGATTACCAAAGGAGAAAACCTCTATAAGAATATTTCTCAAACTTTTTCCCTTATCTTTCTCTTTCCCTTCATCAGTAACACCAAATAGCTCTACCACAACTTCAATCCTTGAAACACTAGTACTCTTTAGAGTCTCAATAATGCTTGTACATTCTTTTCCAATAATTTTACAAAACAACATAGTTGCCCAAATAATTTTAGAATCTACCTCTTCTATGTAGAAAAAATCAACATAGAATACATCATCCTTAAACTAGTTCCATAGACTCATCATATCCTTCAACTTATAAAAGAATCTTCTACAATTAACAAAATTGTTATCCAAGCTATCCAAATGTATAACATTTCCCCAATCCATATTTGAACACAAATTAGTATGATAAATCTCATACAAAACCAAACTTTTGGAAAGTTGTATGTGTTGTCATTGATCTCAACATGTCTACTATGATGTTTGGATGTTTAGTGTGATGTTTGGATGTTTTGATATATGTTATGCAGTTTGTAGGTCAAATATGTAGTTTCTCTAATAATGCAGTATGTTCAGATGAATGGAAAAGGAAGGTTACTTAAGATGAGGATTCATACACCTCATGGGATGATGCATAAGTTTTCTACATGGTTCATGTCAACTTTGAGTTTCTAACATGATTATTTGATCAAGTTATGGTGTCATAGATGAAGACTAGTTATTTTGTTGAATGCCAGTATTACAGTGTTATAGAGTTGCAGAAATTGGTTTCACGCATGTGCTCAATGTGATATCTCTGGTTGCATAATTGGGAATGTTTTAAGGACATAGAAATGTGTCTACCATTCAAAGGGTTTGTGATTCTGATTGTCTGCAAGGTATTTACAAGTATTTCAATTGAGTATAATAGTGTTCTTGAAGTTTATCATAAGATGTTGATAGATTTGATGGGTGTGATGGATTTGATTGTTTGTTTGAGCTTCATGATGCTTTATAATGATCTAGGATTATGTTCTTGATGAGTTGGTAGCTTATGTTGATCGAGGTGCCCAAGTTCAATGGATTTAAGTTATGTTTTTGAGTCCTTAGCTAACATTTCAAGAACAGTTGATAAAATCATTTATGTGAGATTGATAAAACATTTTAAAGTCATGGTCATGATCTAGAGGTGTTATTGATGGATCCAAGGAATATTTGGAAATCACATAGTGATCCTAATGGTTGATTTTGGTGTTGAGAGTTTAATATTTAAGGATTAGGTTTTTCCGACCTAGTTCTTGATAAATATGGTGAATTAGGGTTTGATTTGTGTTGCCATGTGTGTGTGCCAGTGTTATGAAGATTGTGAAAGAAAGAGGTAGCTAGTGAAGCACTTTTATATATCTATTGAGGGTTGGATTTCTTATCTAGATGTGGTAGAGAGAATTTAAACAAGGGATTTGATTGCACTGAAATGGAACTAATCAAGGCATAGGTAGATGCTATCATACAATTCATGAATTCTCATATTGGTGTCTGAATTGTGAATGTAAGTCAGTGATACTTACTTATTGTGATTGTAAGTCAGTGATACTTCCTTAGGGTTGGTACCTAAGGCTAATTGAGTAGTGAACTCTATGCAGTGTTCTTCAATGCATGTGCACTATCTATATTGTAATAATTCTATACTTATAAAAAGGTATTAGTCTTATTGTGGGTTTCATCCCCACCATATTTTTCACCCTAATTTGGGTTTCCATGATAAAATATTTGTGTTATGTGGTGTTTATGTTTTATGATTTGCATTTACATGCTTTAAAATCTGTAAATCAATAATAATAGTTTAAGTAATTAAGGGTTTCGTATTTTAAGGGTTTGAAGATTTGAAGGTATAAGTGTTTTTGGGAGCAACTGATTCACCCCCCACCCCCTTCTCAGTTTCTTGGTGCCTATTTACTACAATTGGTATAAGATCCTAGTCCCTTGAAGGAAGCCTAACAAATTGAGGGAGATCCAAATATGGTAGAATACAAGAAGGAAATTACAAGATTTGATGGAACTAACTATGCATTGTGGAAGAGCCACATGATTGTACATCTCAAATACATTGATGAAGACTATTGGAAGATTACAAAGAATTCATATAACCCTCCTCAAAACCCTAAAAATCCCGATGAGATGAATGAGGAAAAGGAAAACATTAGGGAAAAGGAAAATTTGTTGACTGCATTAACTGATGCAGAGATGACTAATATCATGGAATTGGAGACAACTAATCAAACATGGAAGAAGTTGGAGACTCTTTATGAAGGAGACACAATAATACAGATGGTCAAGTTACAAATCTTGAAAGGAAAGTATGAAGCTATGAAGATGAGTGAAGAGGAGAACATTTCATCCTACACACATGAGATCAATGAAATGGTATATGATATCATATGTGTTGGAGGTACACTTGATGAAAATGATATTGTTTCAAAGATTCTAAGAACTTTCCCTCCTACCTACGATAACAAGGTTGCAATTATTGAAGAAATAAGGACAATTACAAATGTGATCAGAGAGAAGCTTGTTGGGAATCTTACAACCTTTGAATTGAGTGCATTAGGTGGTGCACTACCCAAGACTAAGACATCAATAAAAATGATGTAGTACATATCTCCTACTACTAGCAATTATAATGGAAAGTTGCCTTTCAAATACTTTTCATGTGGTAAGGTAGGACATTATGCATCTAGGTTACCTACTAGAGTTCCTAAGTATAAGTGTGAGCATAATCCTAGGGAAATAAGATATTGTTATGCTATAGATGATGATGGCGTTATTGATGATAAATATGATGAAGCTAAAAAGGATGATGATGAATTTAGATTCATTTCCATTAAGGAAGACAATGATCCTAAGACTAATATTGTAATGACTTCTAGTGTTACTAATGGTGTTGTTGAAGAAAAAGAACTAGCTGCTCAAGTTGTCAAGAAAGATAAGTGGGTGATTGATACTGGATACTCTCACCACATGGCTGGTGAAAAGAGAAAAATTTTAAGCTATGAGAAGTATGATGGCGGTGAAGTGAAATGGGGTGAAAAATTTAGTGGTAAGATCAAATGTAGAGGTTTAATTACTTTGGATGGAAAAAATAACATTGATGATGTATAATGTGTAGAAGGTTTGAAGCATAATCTTCTTAGTGTTGGTCAGCTGATGGATAAAGGCTATGGATTTCATTTAAAGGATGACATGTGAAAGATCTTGAATGACTATGGAAAGAAGATTTCTATTGGATTCAAAACAAGAGGTAATATATTTCTTTTGAATAGTGGTAAGAGTACTTATTTGATAGCTCAAATAGATGAAAGTTGGCTATGGCATACAAGATTGTGTCATGTGAACTTTGATAACATTGTTGCTATAAGTTCTACTTTTGTTGTTAGAGACATTCCTAGAGTGAAGAATCCTGCCAATACTACTTGCAAAGAATTTCAATTGTGTAATCAAACAAGGGTTACTTTTCATTCCAAATCTAAAAACTCTAATGGTTTTCTAGATCTTGTTCATATTGACTTGTGTGTTCCTGCAAGAATAATTTATTTTCAAGGTGATAGATATTTTATGTTTCTTATTGATGGCTACTCAAGAATGATATGGGTGACCTTTTTGAAGGAAATGTTAGTATCCTTTCATAAGTTTAAGGTATTCAAGTACATGGTGGATATTGAGATAGGACTAAAGATAAAGTGCTTGAGATCAGATAGGGGAGGTGAATTCACATCAAGTGAGTTCAAGTCAATCTGTGAGAAGCATGACATAAAAGATATATATTTTTGCTTCGTGGACTCTACAACATAATGGTGTGGTAGAAAGGAAGAACAAATCAATTATAGATATAGCTAGAACCATGATGCTTGAAAGAAATGTTTCACAGATGTTCTGGAGAGAAGAGGTCAACACTGTAGTGTATACTTTAAACCAAACATAGATAAAAGGAAACATTGGTAAGAAACCTTATGAACTATGGTATGGAAATGTGCCTACTATCAAGTATTTTAGAATTTTTGGTAGTAAATGTTACATTAAGAGAGATGAAGACATATGTAAGTTTGATGCAAAAGAGTGATGAAGGTATATTCCTTAGTTATTCCACCAATAGAAAGGCATATAGGTATTATAACAAGAGGCTAAAGAAGTTGGTAGAAAGCACAAATGTTAAAGTGGATAAAACTCTTAAGAATTTGGCAAGGTCTAGTGAATGTGAACATAAAAAGAATAGTAATGATCATAGAAAACATTAACAAGTGCATAAAAATGTCCAAGTATAATAGAAAGTGTAGAGGATGAGGCCTACACAAGTGAAGAAGATGAAGAAGTGAAAAAACTAGAGAAAGGGCATAAGACTCCAAGGTATGTGAGATTGAATAGTAATGAAGGATAGATAATTGGTGACAGAAAAAAGGGATTTTAGACAAGAATAAGGGTTACACAAGATCAAATATGCTTGATGTCCCATAATGGGCCCAAGGATGTAGTAGAGCCTGAAGAGATGATCATTAGATCGAATCAATAGAAGAAGAGTTATCATAGATTGAGATGAATGACATATGGGTTCTTGTTCCATGGTCTAAAGACAAAAATGTTATTGGAACTGAATGGGTATTGAGAAACAAGCTAAATGAAGAAGGATAAGTTATGAGAAATAAAACAAGACTAGTGTGCAAAGGTCACTCTCAGATGGAAGGGATTGACTATGAAGAAACATTTGCACTAGTAACAATGTTCGAAGTAGTTAGACTATTCCTACCATACACAACCCACATGGAATTTAGATTTTATTAGATGGATGTCAAGTCAACATTCTTGAATGATGAGTTAGAAAAAGAGGTATACATAGAGCAACCTAATGGTTTTACTCTAAGAAAAGAACTAGATATGGTATATTTGTTGAAGAAAGAATTATATAGACTAAAGCAAGCCCATAGAGCCTGGTATTCTAGATTAGATAATTTTCTACTCAAACTTGGATTCAACAAAGCTATTGTAGATAGTAATATATATTTTAAAATTCATAATGATAAAATTATTATCGTAGAAGTCTTTGTTGATGACATTATCTTTGGAGGAGATGATCAATTAAGTAAAGAGTTTTCTTTGGAAATGCAAAAAGAATTTGAAAACTCCATGATAGGATAAATGAAATTATTTCTAGGACTACAAGTTACTTAATTTGATAAAGGAATTTTCATGACCCAAGATAAGTATGCAAGGGAATTACTTAGGAATTTTGGGTTGGATGACTAAAAATTAGTGGGAACACCTATGGTGACAAGATGCAATCTATCAAGAGATGATGAGTCCCCTAAGGTTAATCAGTCAAGATATAGATCAAAGGTAGGTGGAATGCTATATTTGACTCATACAAGACCAAATATTATAAATGCAATGTGTCTTGTTGCAATATTTCAAGCTAATCTCAGACACAATCATGAAGTAGCAGTCAAAAGGATATTTAGATATCTGAAAGGGACAATAGACTTTGGAATGTAGTATCCTAAGGATAATAACTTTACCCTATGTGCATACATGGATGCTGACTAGGTAGGTGATGTTGATGATAGAAAGAGCACAAGTAAAGACACATTCTTTTTGGGTAGCAAGTTGGTCACATGGATGAGAAAGAAGGACAAATCAATTTATTTATCTACTGTAGAGGTAGAATACATTGTTGCATTTGGTAATTATACTCAAATTATTTGGCTGAAATAGATGTTACGTGATATTGGAATTTGTTTTGATGAACCTATTGTGATTTACTATGACATTTCTAGTGCCATAAATATTTCCAAGAATCTAGTACAACATGAAAAGAAAAAGAATGTATCAATCAAGTGTCATTTTCTAAGAGAAAAAGTGAATGAAAAGGAAGTGAGATTGGAGTATGTGTATACAAAGGAATAGATAGCATACATATTCACAAATACACTACCTAAGGATACATTTGAGTATCTCAGAGGAAAGTTAGGGGTAATAATTCCTCCTAATCAGAAATAAGATGCAAGGGATTGCATCAATATTGTATGCTCTAAAGAAGAATCTTACAACTGGATTGATGTATGAAGGCTACTACTCAAGAGGAGTAGTAAGTATGGTAAGGTAAATGTATTTGAAGATACCTAACATGAATTGCAAAAATCAAGTTCCAAATACTGATCAAGAAATTAAGGTCTAAGATGTTGGATGTGTTTAATGGCTTAGAGAAGGTGATAAACCTTTATCATTGATGTGAAGGAGGGAGAGAGAGAGAGAAGATGTGAAAAACAATGAGGAAAAGAATAATTAGAGAGAGAGAGAGATAGAGAAAAGATGTAAAAACAATTACGTGTGAAGTGCAGTATGTAAAGGGCAGATGTAAAGAAGAGAAGAGCAGAAATCAAGTTTATATACTTGCACATAATAAATAGTTTTAGACAAGAAGACTAATGTACATCCAAGGGGGAGAGACTAATGGAGAGAAGAGTATTGAATAATATTGGAAGCAAGGAGATATTTTCCCAAGGAGAGTAGAGATTGAGAAAAAGTGATGAAATTGAGAACAGATAGAGAGACTCCATAAGATATTGTGGATACTATTTATTATGATTGTATTATGATTTTATTGTTTTTCCCATCACATGTTGCCATAAATGCCAAAGGGGGAGATTTTTGGAAAGTTGGATGTGTTTTCATTGATGTCAACATGTCTACTATTATGTTTGGATGTTTAGTGTGATGTTTGGATGTTTTGATATTTGTTATTTAGTTTGTATGTTAGATATGCAATTTTGCCAGTAACACAATATGTTTAGATGAATGATGAAGGAAGGTTACTGAAGATGAGGATTCACAAACCTCACGGGATGATGTAGAGGTTTTATACATGGTGAAAATCTACAACTAATTGAATAACCTGATGAACTAAAAGGACAAGTAAAAGATAGTGATTAGAGATCACCAAGCTATTAAAGTGATATGTAAGGTAATTAAATCAGTCAATATGTTTTCATTGATGTCAACTAGTTTTGACTATACTTATCATGATAGTTACAAATATCTGAAGAAGAAAAATGGTAAAGGAAAGAGATATCTACATGAAGAAGAGATGGATATGGAGATATGGCTAAGGTATACATTGGGTAACTTATTGATGAGTCTATGACATCATTTTGTTGACTTGATTGTATTACATGAATTTTTTATGTATTGAAGATCAGAACTGAACAAGTTAATATGGTCGGTAATTGAATATTTATGTATACACCAAGCCAGTGTAGTGTATATCGACTATCAGTAATAATCAAGTTAGTATTCACCGACACATTCTGTATTAACTGAGTAAGGGAAACAATTAAATTTTATAATAGCCGACTGAATTGATGAGCTGGAAAATTGCGTATGATTTTGAGGTAAAAGATAAAGTTTGTTATGAGGATCAAATGACTGACAAAATTCAGAGATGATCAAATGGAGAAGGATGAAATGTATTAGAGACACATCTACTGAGGAAGCTTGAAGCGACAAAATGGACGAAGGAGATTAAGAGGAAAAATATAATGGATGAGATGAAAATGGTTTATGAGGTCTATTTAAAGAGACATGAGATTTATTGTTGAGCCTAGAGCTAATTGAATCTGTATGAGAAATCATGTGAAAGGAAGTTTTCATGCACCACTGATCAAACTAGTTATATACAGAACCGAGCAGAGCTACATGCATAACCAAGTGTTAGAGTATTATTAACCGAGCTGAATATAATGAAGGATATGAAGGATTGAAGTGATTATTAATTAGAGGAGGTATTATGAGCTTAGCTAAGATCTGAAAATCTACAATTTTAGTTGTATTTGAATTAGATCACTACTATATCAGTTTAACCATTATTACAACTAAATATCTTAACTAAGTGGACTTAACAGTCTTATTTGTATTTCAATATGACATTCTATGAATGTTGAAGGTTTTCTTTTTTACCCCATAGTGAATGCTGGTCAAGAGTTAACTAGTAGTGATAAATCCTCTAACTAGGTCACACCTTATAGTGTGCATTGTAACCTTTAATAGGGTTGGCTCCTAACCTAGCTCACTTCACAGGAGTGAAATATTTTGGGTTACCGGTCCTAGGTGGTTTTTCCCTTAGCAGGGTTTCCATGTTAAAATCCTTGTGTTATGTGTTATTTGACGTGATTGGATTGTTAGTTTACTTTACATATTTCATATTTTGGATTAATCAGTAAACACAGTATTGATTTTACTAGTATTCGGTAAATGAACATAAAGATTTTTATTGCTATCTTACCGAGTTAGTTATTTGATTGAAAAAGTTTCAATATATACATCTAGGAGTTTGGGACTATAGGATAACTAGAATTAACTGATTCACCCCCCCTCTTAGTTATCTAACAATTGGTATTAGAGCTTGTGTTCTTGAAAAGGAAGTTTGAAGGACTTGAGCTAAAGATCGCAAGATGTATAAGAGAGAGGTACCAAAGATGAACAAAGACAACTTCTCAACATGGAAAAGAAGAATGAAGTTGCATATATCTAGAATTGGCAAATCTGCAGTATTTCACTTGATCAATGCTTGCATACAACTGACAACTGGACCTTTGACTATTGATCAGTTGAGAGATAGACATGAACACAACATGATAATGATAGAGATTGTTGCTGCCCTATCTGACGCAAAATTTGAAGATATCAAAGCATGTAATTCAACAAAAGAAATGTGGGACAAACTAACACTAGTCTACAGATGGGATGTGAATGTGATGAGAGCAAGAGCTAAAAGTCTTAGAGTAAGGTTTGATGATATGAAAATGAAAGAAGGTGAAAACATTTCACAATACAATAACCAAATCAAGGAGGTTGTCAATGCTATCTAAGGAGCAGGAGGTGTCATTGATGAAGACATTATTGTGAGTAAAATTCTAAGAACCTTGCTGCTAATCTATGCTATTAGAATCTTTGTAATTCATGAAATGAGATCTTCACTAGGTAATGTTACACTTGATAGTCTGATCGGTAAATTGAATACTTTTGAGCCGAATAACTATGATAACAGTATTTTAATGAGTGTTGAGTCTTCATTTATGTCATCTTTGAATATTGGAAAGTCAAGCAGTAAACATATGATAAGGAATGAAAGTGACAATGATGGACTTGATGAACTTGAAGCACTTATGGCTAGAAGGATGCAAAAAGATAAAGGAAGGTATAAGGAAAAATTACCTCTAGCATGTTATAACTGTAAAGAAATTGGTCATATTGCAGCTAGATGTTCAAACAGGAAAGATGATGACAAAGACAATGACCAATCTGGTGAAAAAAAGTATGACAAAAGAGATAACTAAGATCGTAGAGGCAACTGACACTATGATAGAAGAAACAACCGAGATGAAAAAGACAAAGGCAAGAAGGCATGTTACCTTGTTGGAGATGATGATGATGAAACCAAAACTGACACTGATGAATACATTGAGGTGGTATTCATAGCTTTAAAAGAAGATTAAGAAGAAGAAGAAGAAAGGTATGTAGAAACAACACTTATCTCTAAAGTTAGCAAGAATGATACATGGATTATTGATAGTGGTTGTACACATCACATGACTGGTGATGAGGATAAATTTGAATACCTTGAACACTATAATGGATGATCTTACCTTGTTTAGTAAAAGGAAAAGGATCTATTATGTTGAACAATAAGATTGAATTTGTAAATGCATATTGGGTGAATGGAATTAACTATAACTTTTTAAGTGTAGCACAGTTGAATAATTTAGGTCACCAAGTTGCATTTGAAATTAGGAAGGTGAAGATCTATGATGAAACATGAAATTTGTTCGGTACTAGTGAACAATCTAAAGGTAATCTATTTTATCTTGACAATGCTGAAACTTCTTGTTTAATGGCTATAACTGAAGATGTGTGTTGTGGCATAAAAGGTTATGTCATGTGAATTATGACAACATGGTTACGATCAGTAAGAAGAGAAAAGTTAGAGGTTTACCAAGCTTATCTAAACCTGACCATGTCATGTGCAAACAATGTCAAATGGGAAAAATGTCAAAATCTAGTTTCAAGAGCAAGACCTACTCATCTAAAGATATTTTGGAGTTGGTTCATACCAAATTATGTGGTCCTATGTGAAATCAGAGTTATTATGGTGATAGATACTTTATTCTATTTGTTGATGACTACTCTAGGATGATGACAATTATGTTTTTGAAAGAGAAATATGAAGCTTTCAAAATGTTTAAATGGTATAAAGCTAAAGTAGAAAAGGAAAGTGGAAAAGAGTTAAAATGCTTAAGATTTGATAGAGGAGGTGAGTTTATTTCTGATGAATTCACTAACTTTTGTAATGAGCATGGAATTAAAAGATAGGTTTTTGCATCGAGAACACCACAACAGAATGGTATTACTGAAAGGAGGAATAGATCCATAGTTGATTGTGCTAGAACACTGATGATAGAGAAAGATGTTGCACAAATGTACTAGAGAGAAGCTATTAGCATTGGTGTATACACATTGAACCGAGTACAATTGAAGAAAGATTCAAACAAGACACCTTATGTGTTATGGTTTGGATACACACCTAATGTAAGTTATTTCAGAATTTTTGGAAGTATATGTTACATTCTGAAAGATGATATAGGAATGAGAAATTTGATTCTAAAGGTGATGAAGGAATATTTGTGGGATATTATACTAAGATAAAAGCTTACAAATGTTTGAATAAAGTTTCTAACAAAATGATTGAAAGTGCTAATGTGAAATTTGATGAGTTTGCTGAGAAAAATTATGAAGAAAGCAGGAAAGAACCAAAAGACTACAATAGATATACATTCATTGAGTTACCTAACCCTCTACTTGAGTAATAAGTAGAAGCTACTGAGAAATAGGATAAAGACACTGAGCATCAACCTATAGACACCGAGAATTAGGAAATTGCTACCAATGAAGAAATTGAACCTGCGCTGATTGATGAACAGAGAAGAGACCAAGCATTAGCTAAAATTGTGAGAAGACACCATCCACATAACCAAATCATTGGAGACAAACAAGTTGACATGATGACATGAAGTAAGTTGAGACATAAAACATGCTTAGTTTGTGAATTTGAACCTAAAAATGTTAGAGATGCACTTAAGAAAGAGAAATAGATTAAAGCCATGAATGAAGAAATTGAGCAGATAGAGAAAAACAAAGTATGGACATTGGTACTGAGACCGAGTGATAAAAATGTAATTGGAACAAAATGGATATTCAAAAATAAGTTGAATGAGAATGGTGAAGTCACTAGGAACAAAGCAAGATTTGTTTGTAAAGGATATGCACAAGAAGAAGGTATAGATTATGGTGAGACTTTTGCACCAGTTGCTAGACTTGAAGGAGTTAGAATAATACTTGCATATGCTACACACAAAGGATTTAAAGTATATCAAATGGATGTTAAATCTGCATTTTTGAATTGAATACTTGAGGAAGAGGTTTATATTGAACAACCTGAAGGTTTTGTTGATCCAAATAAGCATAACATGGTATGTAAATTGCAAAAAGCACTATATGGATGGAAGAAAGCATCAAGAGCATGGTATGAAAGATTGCATTCTTATCTTATTGGTATTGGATTTGTGAGGACAAGTGACAATATCAATTTGTATTTGAAAGGAGAAACCAATGACAATATTCTTATTGTTGAAATCTTTTTTGATGATATTACATTTGGAGGACATGATAATCTTTGCAAAGCATTTGCTGCTGAAATGAGAAAGGAATTTGAGATGTTAATTTTTGGAGAGATTAAATTCTTTCTAGGTTTGTAAATTCTACAACAAAATGAAAGGATATTCATAACACAATCAAAATATATCAAAGAAATATTAAAGAATTTTGGTATGGAAGATTCAATACCAGTAGGTACACTGATGGTCACAGGATGCAAATTGACAAAGAATGATCAGTCAACTGAGGTAAATTAGACATTATATAGATCAATGATTGGAAAATTGATGTATGTTGTTCATAGTAGACCGGATATTGCACATGTTGTTGGGATTGTAGCAAGATTTTTTGCTAATCCTAAGGAATCACATATGAATTTTGTTAAGAGGATTCTGAGATACTTGAAGAACACAGAGTATTATGGTTTATGGTATAAGAAACAAGGCAATTTTGAACTACAAGTTTACACCGACGTAGATTGGACTGGAAATATAGATGACCGGAAGAGAAAAACTGGTGGAGCATTCTATTTGGGAGAAAGGTTAGTTAATTGGATAAGTAAGAAACAAGAATGTATTGCTCATTCTACTACTGAATTAGAATATGTTGTTGCTGCTACTAATTGTTCAAATATAACATGGATAAAATAATTGTTGAAAGGCATGAATGAGGAGATCACTGATCCAATGATTATATATTGGGTGGTCCCACAAAACTGTGTCCTACTTTTTTAGACATGTTGATTTTTGCTGAAATAGCACATTTTTAATAAAATATGATGATTTAAGCCTTGAGAGGTTCTATTTGAAGGAATTAATTACCAATGGTTAGCTCAAAGCCTCTTAGATTAAAAAAACATTGATATAACATCTATACTCCTCATTCATACCTGCAATGGAGTCTCCTTCGCACTTATTAAAATGCTGACAAAAAATCACTTCAACTTTATGTTTTGGCAGATCAAATGAATCCATTTGAAAAACCTATCTATTTAGTATGATTCTATTCAGAACAAGATTTCTAATGAATATAATTTTAATACATATTGAGTTCATTATCACTTTTAAATATTACTTTAACTAAACATAGGTTGTTTGGTCATTCAGCAACCTGTCTCTTAAAGACTTCATGAAAAATAGTAAATTACAAAAAACAAATTATAAAAAATATGTAGGAAAAGAGTATTTGTGTTACCTTTCTATTAAAAGGAGAAAAAATGAATTTTGATATACACGGATCAAGTTAGAGCGATCCAAGTGACCTTATGTCTAAATTAAAGTTACCGTCACTTTAGAACTTAATAAACTATGAAATATTGACCCAAAATGAATCAAACCAATTGCATCCTTTAGATATTTAAGTTAAAAATATAATCTTGAAAAAATTACATCATTATCATATTTTAGAAAAAAGTTATGTTGATCCAAGTGACAGTAACTCAAAAACATAGTTTTTCACACAAACCACTTTTCGAAGGGGAAGGAAAAATGAATTTAAATGAATTTTAATATTTAAAAAAAATAAAAATTTAGAAACTAGAAATAAAATTCTAAAAGACTCTAGTCTACATCATCTTCAAATTCCTAATAGTTTTGCTGCAACAGGTGTTTGAAAGTGATGTTTTTTCTCAGAATGTTGATCTCTATGTCAAAGTTGGCCAAAAAGTGGGACACAATTTTGAGGGACCACCCTATTGTGACAACACAAGTGCTATAAACATTTCCAAGAATCTGGTGATGCATGCTAAGACAAAGCATATATCTATTAAGTATCACTATTTGAGGGAACAAGTACAAGAAAAGCAAGTGAAACCGGAGTTTGTGAAATCTAAAGAACAACTTGCAGACATATTTACTAAACCCTTACCAAAGGATACATTTAAGTACTTGAGGACTAGACTAGGGGTCCATCCCTTGTCTGTCGGTCACTAAGGTGATCAGGAGGTTGCATAAACCTATACTTTATCAAGAAAATCAAATGATGTTGATGCAAATTGTTCACACTTTAGGTTTCCTAAGGTTGCGAAAGCTGGAATAGGAAAATTGTATATTTATACATTAAGGTACATGATCTGAACCGAACAAAAAAGATATTTTTGGCTATTGGAGAGTTGTTTATTCTTTTTGGCATTGTTGTCAAAGGGAGAGAAAAGGTTCAATGAAATATCAATTAGAGAGAACACAAAGAAGGGAGAAAAAGTCTAATATCTATCAAGTGGGAGAGAGAATCAGAGATGTATCAGAAAAGAAGAAGATCAAATTCACAAGGAGAGTATGCTGAAATGTTGAGATGCTATGTAGTGATTAAACATATTAAATGATTAAGCTAGGGAGAGCTTACCAAGCTACAACATTTATTGATGAGTTGTAGTACAAATGTTTGGTATTCTATGGCATATTTCATATTGTGTTGCCATCAATGCTAAAGGGAGAGATTGATGATCTACAACTGATTGAATAACCCGATGAACTGAATGGACAAGTAAAAGATGACGATTAGAGATCATCGAGATATTAAAGTGATATGTAAGGCAATTAAATCAGTCAATATGTTGTCATTGATGTCAACTAGTTTTGACTATACTTATCATGACATTTACAAATATCTGAAGAAGAAAAATGGTAAAGGAAAGAGATATCTACATGAAGAAGAGATGGATATGGAGATATGGCTAAGCTATACATTGGGTAACTTATTGATGAGTCTATGACATCATTTTGTTGACTTGATTGTATTACATAAATATGTTATGTATTGAAGATCAGAACTGAACAAGTTAATGTGGTTGGTAATTGAAGATTTTTGTATACACCGAGTGAGTGTAGTGTATACCGAGTATCAGTAATAATCGAGTTAGTATTCATCGACACATTCTATATTAACCGAGTAAGAGAAATAATGAAAGTTTATAACAGCCGAGTGAATTGATGAGCTGGCAAATTGCGTATGATTCCGAAGTAAAAGATAAATTTTGTTATGAGGATCAAATGACTAACAAAATTTAGAGATGATCGAATGGAAAAGGATGAAACGTATTAGAGACACATCTGCCGAGAAAGCAAGAAGTGGCAAAATGGATGAAGGAGATTAAGAGGCAAAATCTAATGGATGAGATGAAAATGGTTTATGACCTCTATTTAAAGAGATATAAGATTCATTGTTGAGCTTGGAGCTAATTGAATCTGCATGAGAAATCACGTGAAAGGAAGTTTTTCATGCACCACTGATCAAACTGGTTACAAAAAGAACTGAGCAGAGCTGTAGGTATAATCGAGCGTCAGAGTATTATTGACCGAGTTGAATATGATGAAGGATGCAAAGAATTGAAGTGATTATTGATTAGAGGAGGTATTATGAGCTTAGCTTAGATCTGAAACTCTTTAATTTTAGTTGTATTTGAATTAGATCACTACTGTATTAGTTTAACCATTGTTACAACTAAATCTCTTAACCGAGTGGACTTAATAGTCTTATTTGTATTTCAATATAACATTTTTGAATGTTGAAAGTTTTCTTTTTGAACCCATAGTGAATGCTAGTCAAGAGTTAACTAGTAGTGATAAATCCTCTAACCAGGTCACACCTTACAGTGTGCATTGTAACCTTTAACAAGGTTGGCTCCTAACCGAGCTCACTTCAAATGAGTGAAATATTTTGGGTTACCAGTCCCAAGTGGTTTTTCCCTTAGTAGGGTTTCCACGTTAAAATCCTTGTGTTATGTGTTATTTGATGTGATTGAATTTTTAGTTTACTTTACACATTTTATATTTTGGATTAATCAGTAAACAAAATATTGATTTTACTGGTATTCAGTAAATGAACAGAAAGATTGTTATTGCTATCTTACCGAGTTGGTTATTTGATTGAAAAAGTTTCAATATATACATTTGGGAGTTTGGGACTGTAGGATAACTGGAATTAAATGATTCAACCCCCCTCTTAGTTATCTAACACATGGTCCATGTCAAGTTTGAGTTGCTGACATGATGATTTGATCAAGTTATGGCGTCATAAATGAAGATTGATTATTTTGTTGATTGTCAGTATTACAGTGTTACAAAGTTGCAAAGATTGGTTCCACACACATTCTTAAGGTGAGATTTTTATATGCATAGTTGGGAATATGTTAAGGACATATAAATTTGTCTACCATTCAAAGGGTTTATGATTCTGATAGTCTATAGGGAATTTACAAGTATTTCAGTTGAAGATAATAGTGTTCTTGAAGTTTATCGTAATATGCTACCAGATCTGATGGGTGTGGAAAATTTGATTGTTATTTTGAGTTTCATGATTCCTTAGGATGATCTAGGATTATGTTCCTAATGAGTTGACAACTTGCATTGATTGAGGTGACCAAGTTCAATGGATTTAAGTTATGTTTTTGAGTCCTTAGTTGTCATATCAAGAAAAGTTTATAAAATGGTTTATGTGAGATTGAAAAAACATTTTAGGGTCATGGTGATGATTTTGAGGTGTTATTGATGGATCTAAGGAATATTTGGAAAGCACATAAGGATCTTGATGGTTGATTTTGGTGTTGAGATTTGAATGTTTGAGGATTAGGTTTTGTTGATCTAGTTCTTAATAAATATGGTGAATTAGGGTTTGATTTGTGTTTCCATGTATGTGTGCCAGTGTTATGAAGATTATAGAAGCAAGAGGTTTCTAGTGAAGTACTTTTATAGATCTATTTAGGGTTTGATTTATCATTTAGATGTGATAGAGATAATGAAAACAAGGGATTTGATTGTACTAATGTAAAGAAAAAAAATGAGGGTAAGAAAAGAAATCAATCCAAGAGAGATAGTTAATGAAGGAGATGTTACCATGAGAAACCAAGAACTAGGAAAAAGCATCCAAAAGCCAAGACAAGGAGACAACAATCTTTTTAAAGGGGAAAAATAAAGAAAAACCCCTTGTGACATTATAAATGAGTCCATAGCCTGAAGTGTGTGTGTGTGTGTGTGTGAGAGAGAGAGAGAGAGAGAGAGCTCATTACAATAACTTCATCAACATAAAAGGAGAGGAGAGAATATCTTTTATAGAGATGAGAGGAGTTACTAAGTAACTCATTAATCTAATAATGCCATCATCCATAATGGGTGTGTGCAAATTGTCAAGATCCTCTTAAGGAGGATAAGCTATTTTCCTTATTAAAGGAATTGCAAAAAAGTGACATGTCCTCCCATTAGGAGTAGAGGACAAAATACAAGTAGGGATTCCACAGGAATCTCCTAATCAAAATAAATTAGAGGATACCTTGGTTTATCCTTAATAAATAAGATAAAACCAAGGAAATATTAACAATTCTAACACCCCCCCTTAATCTTTACTTGGGGAGTTTACAATAATGGTAATAAAACCCAGATTTTTACAAAAATCTGTAACTTGATCTTCTATACAAGGGAGAGATTGATTGTCTTCAATTTGAGGTATCTCCAATTATTCATGAAATCATCTTTAACTTGTACATACATATTTGAGAAGTGTATTGAGTCATTTTAATGTTCTATGAGATGTCACCTGAAACAAAGAAGAGAAGAAAACAAAACAAATATCCAAAAGTAGATGTCCCATATTTGGGACCTAACCTAGATACAAATCAATATAACCTTTGAAAAATAAGCTCATAATTTTCAGCATAAACTAACTCAACTTTAAAAATATTTTATAACTTTAAAATAAAAAGATGAGGTTTAGTGATGAACCCATAACCTTGCACTAAAAGTGCAAATAAGCTATCATTAAAGCATGATAAAACCACATGCTCCAAAAATGAACAATCTAGGTACCATATACATCATCCATCCTCTCATCTTAAAATAAACATAATAATGCATAAATGACCACATAAAAGGCCAAATAATGAAATCTGCATCAAAACTACATCAATCACATGGATATAGACAATCCACGAATGAGTCATCCCACTGCAAGTGAATGGGTGGCCAATCCACAACCTGCATGACTCATGATATAAGAAATGAAGCATGCAAACTCATCATCACATTAGTAAATTACAAGAGAGATATGAGAGAGAATAAAACATAATCCATGAAGAACATCAAGTACCATAAACAAGGAGATAAGAATCTAAACCATCATTAAAAAATCAAATATTGACATATGCTAAATAATAATCTGAACTAAGGATTATGAGTGATAAAAACATATTGCCTTCCAAATATATGATAAATCCACCAAATTCCAAGAAGGATCCAAGAACATCATCCTCACCATGAGGAAAAATAACCAATGGAACAAGTTGATAGACATCAACTGAAGTAAATGCATACCAAACATTGGATGGAGGGAAACTCCACGGGTCCCTTCGAAGGATAAGGAAACTGACTTAACCTTGAAAATTGGGCTCCCAATGCAACTAACAAATAAAATGCATATCAATCAATAGTATAACCCATAATACTAGACCAAATTATAACTTAGCAATATCAATGACGTTATTTACCATGGATCAATTATTTTCCACATACTATTTTGCTTCTTAAAAGTAATAATGTGGTTAAATTGAAATATAAATGAAATATGTGTATTCCACGCATGGTAATTATCCCTATTTAATTTTATTTCGGGTATTAAGGTAGATATGATAAATAATCAATAAGGATATTAAATTATTAAAAGGTGCTAAGTACACAAAAAGAGGTTAGAAACAATAATAAGTGACAACTAATGAAAATAAAAATGCAATTTAACTTAATGTTAATAATGATATGAATCACTTAAATTAAAAGGTAAATTTTTGTTAAAGATTGTTTAAAATTTTATTTAAATGATTTAAAAAGATATTATAATTTGAATAAAAAGATAGAGGGTTAAATACTAATTAATTTTAAATTTAAACAAAGAATTAAATGAATGGAAACTTTTAATTTCAAGGTTTAGATGTTATTAAAACATTATAAAACTATAAGCACATAAATTTAAACTAATCAATAAATTAAATGTTTTTAATTTAAAAGAACAGATTAAAGAGATAAAACAATGATTTTGATAATACAATAATAAAAAAATTGATTGAAATTTATCAAAGCTATTTGAATTTAAACTAACATTAAAATTAAACATTTTGAATTTAAAATAATGAAATAACAAGTTGAATTTTATTACAATAATAAAAGAAATTGATTGAATATAACAATACAATTCGATTGTAAATAATATTAAGCTAACATTCAAATTAGAAAAGCTAATCGAAAAATCAGTCAAATAAATTGAGAAGACAATCAACTAAAAATTCAAATTCAAAGCTAAAATTAAGGAAAAAAAATGAATTAACCAAGATAATCTCAGACTGAGATGGGAGAAGCTGATAGAAGGAAAAGAGACTGACATACGTGAATGAAGACAAGTAAAGGAAACGTAAAGGGTTGGCATCCTTTCCCAAATGCTACACAATACAAAGAAGGAACAAAAATAGTAAAAGGAGGAGATACACAAGAGATATGGGCCTGAAACAAAGTAGGCAAGTTAAAAAAATGCAGTTAGAGAGAGACTGTGGCAAGTAGGTTAACAAAGACAAAGACCAATAAAAAAGATCACACAAGGGATATGAGGACAAAGCCAAGAGTTAACGCAAGGTAACTAAAAGAAACAAAGAACAACAAAAATAAAATAGCATCCCACGCAAGGAAGAAGCACAACCAACAAATTGTCTCATTTGCACAAGGATAAAGCAAAGAAAAAAATAGTGAAGAAATGATGCCAAGGAAAATACAACGAAAGAAGCAGATGTAATATCTCAAAACACCCATTAACAACAACTTGACAACACTTGTAAATTCAAAGAAAAAATTTCACAAAGCATTTCATAAGGCAACCATAAATAAGACTCACAAGATATGTGCCCGTAGCTGCAAGTGTCCTAGTGATTGCGGCCCAATTTGATTGGAGAGAAACAACACATATTACTATCCCATAAAATAACCATGCAACGATTACAATCCCTTTAGAGGTCAGTGCAAAGCACACAGCTAAAACACAACCTACTACAAAGTTTATTAAACTACCTTTGAAAGCAAATTAGAAATGAGAGATATCCTCTTCTTTTAGGGAGAGGCTTGGAGTAAAGGAGCCAAGAAACCAACCTCAAAAGAAGGAAAGCCAGTATAGGTATAAAGGTAGAAATCAACCTTTTTAGGCCAATGCTGTGAAATTTTGTACATGCCAACTATTAGGGTGAATGACAGTGTGAGCACCATGACACCAAAGTAAGGGATGGTGAATCTACATTAACATGTGATCAATGGAGGAGTAAGGGATACAAGAGAAAGGGAGGCTGCCAATGGAGGATAAAAAAGTCATGCGAAGGGAGAGGTAGCCTAAAAAACTTGCGAGGCTATCCAAAAAGCTCCAGAGATAAAAGATAAACAGAGATAAGAAATATTGTAAAAGCTAGATCAAAGATTAGAGATATGAGTTAGAAAAATAGAGATAAACAAAAAAATAACAGAGATACACTTGTAAGACAGATGAGACAACATGCACAAAGATAATAAAACCAAAAATGTTAAAATACTTGTAATAGAGATTGGTTTTTAAAACAAAACTGATTAGAAAATACCCTACAAAAAAAGAAAAAAAAAAGAGAGATCAAATGATAAGCCTTGTGGTTGCCCGACTGAGGCTACCAAACAAGTGAAAAAAATAAATGGGTTTAGCGGTAAACCAACCAAACTTAAAAAAATTTGAAACACAACTCTTTGGTGGAAAGCTAACCAAAGAGGGTTAGAGAAACTAATAATAAAATATACGACACAAAAGTTAGAAAATGAAGCTCAAGCTTCTCTCTCAAACAAGAGTATCTAATGAGATGTGCTCCCAAGAATGGTAACCTTCAAAACTACACTCAAACAAGGATTAGCAACCCAAGCTCTGATATCAGGTAAAGAAAAATAATGAGAGTAATGAAAGAAATTAATCCAAGAGAGAGTTAATCAAGGAGATGTTACCATGAGAAAACCAAGAACTAGGAACAAGCATCCAAAAGCCAAGACAAGGAGACAACAAGATTTTTAAAGGGGAAAAGCAACGAAAAACCCCTTGTGACATTATGGATGAGGCCATAGCCTAAAATGAGAGAGAGAGAGAGAGAGAGAGAGAGAGAGAGAGAGAGAGAGAGAGAGAGAGAGAGAGAGAGAGAGAGAGAGAGAGAGAGAGAGCTCATTACAATAACTTCATCAACAAAAAAGGGAAGGAGATAATCTCTTTTATAGATATGAGGAGAGGATTTACTAAGTAACTCACCAATATAAGAATGCCATCATCCATAATGGGTGTGTGCAAAGTGTCAAGATCCTCTTAAGGAGGATAAGCTATTGTCCTTATTAAAGGAATTGCAAAAAAGTGACATGTCCTCCCACTTGGACTAGAGGGAAAAATACAAGTGGGGATTCCATAAGAATCTCCTAATCAAAATAAATTAGAGGATACCTTGGTTTATCATCAATAAATAATAAATACAACCAAGGAAATATTAACAATTCTAACAACTAAAATGGAACTGACCAAGGCATAGGTAAATGCTATGATACAATTCATGAATTTTTAGATTGGTGTTTGAGTTGTGAATGTCAGTTAGTGAGAATTCCTTATTGTGATTGTAAGTCAACAAGACTTCCTTTGGGTTGGTTCCCAAGGCTAATTGAGTAGTGAACTCTAGGAAGTGTTCCTAAATGCACGTGCATTGTTTATATTGTAATAAGTCTATACTTCTAACAAGGTATTAGTCTTATTGTGGGTTTCAACCCAACTGTGGGTTTTACCCTAATTTGGGTTTCCACGATAAAATATTTGTGTTATGTGGTGTTGATGTTTTCTAATTTGTGCTTACATTCTTTAAGGATTTGAATCTTTAAGTGTTTTTAGAAGCAACTAATTCACCCCCTCCTTAGTTTCTTGTTGCTTGTTTCCTACACAAACAACTAATACATTATTTACAAAACCATACAATCACCTTTCTAGACCACAAAACACAAATGCCTCTGAAAAATCCTTTAGTCCTTATTGCCATGCTAAGAGGATACTCATCATCTAGCTTCGAGGGGGAAAACTAATTCATATGAAAACCCTCCTTCAGACACTACAATCCAAGTCATTTAATAAAGGAGGAAAAAACATCTAGAATGGATGTTTGACGACCATTAGAATCACCTTCTGTGTTCTTCATCAAATATGTCTTGTTCCTTTCTTTTGAGTCTTCTATAATCATCGATGAAGAGGGAGATGACACTTTTCTTGTCACACTCAGTATCCTAAGTCCCAAGCACCTACCATCGCAATGATGCTAATAGAAGTGCTACTCTTGTGCAAGTTTAAATCATGGATCAATCCCTACCTGTTTACATCTCACCCCCATCTCACTCGTTCCCATAAACTTGTTATTATAGTGTTGTAGATTATATCTACATATAATTTCTTTCTCACCTAGGCCTCATTTTAGCATTCCTAGCCTCCCCTGCTTGATTATGTTTGATCCAACTCAATTATAGTAAAAAATCTAGCTTCATCTCTGTATTTTGGACCTTTGGTCATGATTTTGATCATTACTAAGAGGACTCCCGGTTGATTTCATTCTAAGACTGGTTCACCCAAGGTGGTAGAGTTATTGTAATTAGGGTTCAAATTCAAATTATGTATTGGTTAAAGCTTGCATAAGCGAGAAATTAAATTCCATGTCGGATTTCTCTAAAATTCAAACCCTAAAATGCTAGGGAGAGTCATAAAAGCAATTTACTCCCTCATTTTGACATCACATGATCAAGACATCACCCAATTGCATTCTCAAATCAAGCACTCATGTCCCCAAGAGCAAGAGATCAAGTATTCAAGGCATTGAAGATAAGAAGTAATTTTTAAATCTATAACATTCATGATGGCATCCATAATCTAATATTCCTAAAGCCAACTCTGTAAAGTCAACACCAACACCTTCATGAGGATTTCAACATAAAGAAGGCTTATGAGGGTATAAATATTTATTTTTTAGATCTTTCCTCTGATTCATAACAACATTCTTTTAATTCCATTTCAATTTCATGGTTAATTCCTAAACTAGGGTTTGACCTAGGCAAACCCCTTTCAACCCAATATTTTGTCTCCTTTTTGTGTGTGCAGACGATATGTGTCAAATGAATAGATTTAGGTACAAAATAAGTGTTAGAAGAGCTATAAAATGCAATTTCATAGATCCAAAAAGGACAGGACCCAATCACCCTCCTCATCTAAGTTTCAAGATCCAATCACTTTACTCATATGAGTTCTAGTGATTATGCTCCAAATTCTAACCACAAGTTTGTCTCTATTTGTACTTTCTAGATCTTTTACCAAAATTTGTGTAGCTATTTTATGTTTTGTTGTGTATGATGAAAGCCACCATTTTGTTGTGCTTTTCCCTAAATCTTTCATTCATCTTGTATAATTACATAGGAATTATTAACTCTCAACAAAGGACCACTAAATCCTCTGTGTGCCTGAACAAGCTTGAACCAAGTGGATTATTCTCCTTCCAATGAGAGAGTAAAATAGGCCCAAGAGTCACAGTTTGCATGCATAGCTTGGCGAACCCTATTTCCCCATCTTATAGTTATGTAGTCATCTCTATTATTACATATTTCCAATCATTCAATTTCTTAGTTGAAGGTCCCTTTCTTGACCCACAAATTATGTTTTATTTGTCTTGGGATTGATCTAGTTCAACCTTGAGGAATGTGGGAATGATCCACATATCCCAAGACTTCAAATGTAAATTTAAACATTTTATTAAATTTTAATTTCTACTAATTGTTATGGGTTTGCTAGCACATGTTGCATTTGTCATTTTGTTATGTCATGGTATTTAAATATATTTGATGTGCACTTGACATGGTGGATTATTATATAACACATGTTTTGATTTTAAAAGTAAAGGAATGAATTTGACATCATCATTACCATAATTTGAAGCACCTATATGTTTGATAATGTTGCAAAGTCCTAAATGATGTTTCTAATACCACCTTGATAGATCCACATACTAGCTTGAAATATGAAGGTGGGTAACTTTTAAGGCACATGTAATGTTAGTTTCATTCCCTATATAGAATAGATCAATTCTACATGTAAGACCAAGTTCATGATAGCTAGCATTGAACTTGTGGCAGTTGAGTTTAACCTTCATCACTTCTTGTGCTAATTCGAATATTAAGTTCTAGTAATTAGACCAAAGCTATTGAATTTTTAAGACATGGAAACAATTTAGCACATCATCAATAATAGTTCTCTATCATTAGTTTCAAAGAAAAGTACACCTATTTATCTCATTTAATTCAATACCCTTACCAATTACCTTGTAAATAAGACACACACATATACATATATGTGTATGTTGTTGATGGGATAATTGATAATATTTTTATAAGATCTTGATGTACTTAGATTAGACCCATGATCGATTTGTTCAAGATGAATTTTGATGGAGCTACTAGAGATAACCTAAAGGAGGTTAATTTGGTTGCATTTTGAGAGGCAAAATCAGTTCCTTTGTGAGAGGTGCTTCTTTCTTTTTGGGCTATAAATCTAATAATGAGCTTGAGTGAGAAGTAACTGTTGAAGGATTTGAAGTAAGTAGTATGTGTAAGTTGTTAAAAACTGATATAAATGGTAGTTGACTTGATGGTAGTTATATCTAGTTTGGACAATCTATATTTTCTTGGTGCTAGAGATTTAGTTACTATTACAAGAAGCATTCGAATTAAGTAAGAATTTTGCTGAAGCTTTTTTCCACTCATTGTTAGAAAGAATTTAACAAGGTAGTTGAATTTGACTATGGAAATTAGTGATTGTGTAGATGCTTGCATGAGGCTAGGAGATCTTTCAACTTATAATCTCACAACCATGAGCTCATTAGGGCTTTAATTTTTAACTTTCCCTTTTTCAAAATTTTAAGCTTTTATATTTTTTAGGGAGTGTGGCCTCATTATGACAAGTGCAATGGTAAGTACTTTTTAGCAAGTGAGGTGGTTTGCCCCCACTGCCTCCCAATTTATTTGCATCTTTTGGATTGAAATAATTCCTTGGAAATATTTGGTTATTGATTTCTTTGGAGTGATTATTATTCTTTTTTTTTTTTGGCTTTCTATTTGGTGAAGAGCATGGAATAGTTAATGCAATCCCATCTTTAGAAGGGTGTTGTATTGGACCATTATCTTAAGAGCATTTTCTCTCTTCCAAACTTGTACACATTATGCATGATTGAGCTATAATGCATTTAGACAATTTAACGAGTAACAATATCTATTCATTGTAATATTTTCAAGTTGAAGATCAAATTGAGCATCTTAGTGCCAAATTTTTCATTATAAGAATAAATTCTCTCGCCAATCTTATATGAATTAGGAATAAGAGACGAGACTATGAAAGACTCATCTAGTAATTTAGATGGATGTATAGTATGTCTTTATCTTCATAAAGCAACATACCATCCAATAAATGATTTCCAAACAATCTTCACAACATACCATCCAATAAATGATTTCCAAACCATCTTCACAACATACTATCCAATAAATGATTTCCAAACCATCTACGAAAGAATAGTATTTTCTCAATTATTTTGTTTCCGGTAAGCCCTCCATCATCATGATGTTCTTTGGTGGGGTCACGACATCATAGAGTTTAAGATGCATGTTCATTGGACATTATTAAATAGGGGAAGATACTCATTCGATTTGTCTTTCTTGAGAAAATGCCAAATGTTCCATTCGATTGTATTTAAAGATCACATGAACATGACACAAATTCGTTCAAATCCTATAATGAATGTTAATAAAAATTTAAGGCTGTTTTAAAACATATTATTGTGGACAAGAGTACATCAATGATAGCTTATTTAATAGAATTAGTTTTTTAAAAGGCAATTTAATATAAATAGTTGGATAAATAGACATTTACTATGGGGAATATTGATGTTTTGAGTGGTTGTTTTTCATTTAGGTGTTTTTAAAGAACAATAGTTGGATAAATAAACATTTACTATGAGAAATATTAATATTTTTATTGGTTGTTTTTCATTTAAGTGTTTTTGAAAAGATTTGAATATTGGTTAATTACATAATTAAAGAATATGTTATTATTTTTATCAATTGTATTCAATCAGTTAAATTATATCATTCACTATTATCAATTTTAAGAAAAAATTATATAAAGATAAAATAACCGAATGTTTTCTAATTATTTAATATAAAATTTTAAGTGTACAAAATGAGGCTATGCAAAACAAATTATTGTTGTATATTTTTTGGTTGAGAGGATTTTGGATTTTCTATTTGTTTTAAATAAGTAAAAAATAGAAGAATATTTGAATGATTTAGGGGTTCTTTCTAATGTTAAAATAGCTCTACAACCACCATAAATCTTCCAATGTATGTTTTAAGAGATTTGTGAGTGCCACAATACTAAAGAACAAATGTTACAATATTAATACTCTACAAAAGAAAAATCTAATATGAACTTTGTCATTGTGAGGGTTCTCATTTTTTAAAGAAAAACTTTTGCATCTTTAGAGACCTATGTATGAGTTCTTAGAGAGTTGACATGGCTTGGTTGCAATAGTTAGAGAACTACGATGGAAAGAGTTTATAATGATATACTCTTAAATTAATATTTTTATGCACCAACTTATATCACATAGAATATGTTTCGATATATGAATATTCGGAATAATCTTGTATCCACAAATTGAAGAGTCAAAATTAAAACCAAACAAGTACTCTTTGTTTGAAAGATTTATCATAAAAAAGTTCAAATTGAAGCTTTCCTTTCATAGATAGCTTCCAAATTTATCTTTTGTTTTATATTCTAAAATCAGTTTTGTTTTTCTTGGTTATACAAACATTAGTAGTAAGACACATTCATATACGATTATTTTATTCCATTATAAGAAATCATCAAATAAAGAGGCAGAAGACAAAAAAAACTTGTATGTTAGGTCTTCACATCATTGTTTGCACACCAAGATAGTCTATTGTAACCATGCAAGGTAGGTAGATGCATTTTTTTTGTTTTTCCTTCCATATTAGTTTTTATTTTGTTATGAATTAGTTTTGCACTTATTATAAGTTTTCTTTTGGTGTCAACATTTGAATTTTTGAGGTTGAATGATACACATTTGATTTAAAAAGGAAAATTAGATAAGCACAACCTTAATTGATTGTTGCTAATATTTAAAATGTATAGATATAAAATCTAAAAGTTAATGATGCCTTAAAACAATTTCATGTTGCAAATTTTAAATATTTGTGAAACAAAAAATGATGGCTGTTCTTGATTTTCTAGTAAGATTTCATGATTTGGATCTCATGAGAAAATAACTGATTTTTATAGATGTGAAAGGGTTTGGTGTTGTCCCTAAGGATCCTCTTTCTTCCTCTATGTAGAGACAACCAAAAAAGTAAGTTTTAAAAATTGGTGGAGATAAGAGTACACAAAAATTAATTTTTTGAAATTTCCATTAAAACCCTTCCTTGGGAATTAAGCATCTAGTTTGTACACCTTGCAACTTTTAATGGTAAATACATTTTATATTTGTGCCAAGTACAATACAATTGTATTGTAATTTGATTATTACTAGCACATGCACCCATAGGAGGGTCAAGGGGTACACATATAGGAAATTAAAGGTGAAATTTACAAAAAATTAAATGTTACATTATTAGTTATATAATAATATAAATTTATACATGTTTTGTTAATTAATTTTTATCTAGAATACTTGTCAATAAGTGTTATAGATGAAAGATCCATGTTGGTTTCATTGACATTATTTATTAATAAAACATACTTGTTTTTATTGTTTTATCTTTTGACCATACATTGGGATGGATTAAAGCCACTCGGATTAAAAGTGCAACAAGCCTTCAATAAAAAAAAAATGATAGACAACATACTTCAATAGTAAAAGCTACACATTATTAATTTACTCAAAATAATTGATGATATTTTTACACTTTTGTTTGTTACAAGGTAGATGTTGGGAAGAGAAAACCACAACAAAAAATGACATAACCAAATATAGAATAAAAAAATAAGACTCATTAAAACCATAACAAGTGACTTAATATTTTGTACAAATTGTGTTGCATTGTTAATGATGAGAATAAAGTTTGATTTGTACAAATAGTCATTGTATCATATAATTGGGTATGGATGTCATTATACAATATTTTAATCTTGTTAACTTCCTCATTATTTTTGAAATAATTAGTTTCTTTTTGTATAGTAGGAAAAGGGAAGCAATACAAAGAGGTAGATCATTTCTGCTTCTCAAAGTTGCACATTCAGAAGAAAGATAATCCCAATAGGCTAGGATGGTCCCAAGTGTTGAATGGGTCAATGATCATTCCCTAAATATGTAAAATTAAAATGGGAAAATGATGATGGAATATAATAGGAAAAGGGAAGCAATACAAAGAGGTAGATCATTTCTCCTTCTCAAAGTTGCACATTCAGAAGGAAGATAATCCCAATAGGCTAGGATGGTCCCAAGTGTTGAATGGGTCAATGATCATTCCCTAAATATGTAAAATTAAAATAGGAAAATGATGATGGAATAAGAAGTGCAGATTATGAAAGATTTATATGCACTTGGAATCAAATAGGAGACATGTTGCTTCATGTCTGAATATTAGATTAAAAAAAATCCTATAAATAAATATAATAGTTAATCTGTAACTTGAAGGTTGTTAGATATCTGCAAACCAACTTTCAACTATTTCTGGGAGGTACAAAATATTGAAACATTTTGTACTAAGGAATACATTTTTTGAAACATTATGTTTCCTAGGTTTTTACCTCAAACTTCCAAGGATGGTCTAACAACTCCTGACCTGTCAGAAAAAGATCTGGTAGCTTCATAACATGTTCCTATAGATAGAAAAATGGGGAAGAAGATTGGATAAAGGGGTTTGCCTCAGGAAAACCCTATTTAGGAATCAACCCTAAAATGAAATGAAATGAAGGAAAGTGTTTTGTCATGTAGCAAAGACTAGATCTAAGAAATGAAGTATATCATACTTTGGCAATGCGGATACTTCTTTGAATGTAATGAATGATGTTGATGCAATAGCTCTAACTTAACACAAAAACCCAAAAGGAAATCATGAAAGCCAAAAACTCAGGGAACCAATATTGTAATTCATCACAATGTTTGATTGAGGGAGACATAAAATATTTGGAGAGGTAGGTGTATCTTCTTCCTTGATAGAAAATATTTTCACTTGGCCTCCAATGGGGAAATAAGCTAGATCTATGGAGAGAAATTCCTTTAATTCTTGACAAGAATGGTAGATCTTGAATGCTTGGACTTGGTTTCTTGATAGCTCTTGAACTTGATTTTCTTAGTTGCACTTGATAACTTGATTATGAATGCTTGATATTGAATGAGAATGCTTGATAATATTGATCATAGTTGCCAAAATAAGGAGAGATAGGGATTTTACATTCCTCTCATAATATTTCAGGGGTTAAAACTCAATCAAGATGATCACGAGAACTAATTTCAAACCAAAACCCTGACATGGATCTTCGAGCCAAATTTGGGCCAAAATAGGTGGGAACAAAACATTTGAAACATTTTGTTCTTGGGTATAAAACATTTGAAATGTTCTATTCTTGGGTACAAAACATTTGAAGGATTCTATTCCTAGGTAAAGAATGTTTAAAATGTTATGTTCTTGGGTACAAAATGTTTGAAACATTTTGTTCTTGGGTAAAAACATTTAAAACATTATGTTCCTGGATATAAAATGTTTGAATAATTCTATACTTAGGAAAGTCAATCCAAATTTGAACTGGGTGTTGGGAAGATAGGGAAGATGTGGGATAATCAGGTACAACTAATTATGAGATTAGGACAAAACACAAAGGCCACAAATAATGATATAGGACCTAGGTGATGAAATAAATTATGGGATTGGAGGAAAAATAGAGTCCAGTGCACTTAGAAATAAGGGCTAACCATGATTTTAAACAAGATTAAAATGAGAGAGGACATATGTCTGGATTTAGGTTTCTATTAGGTACCATATGAGGTCTTGTTATATAAAACACACTAAGATGGTGTACCATCCAAAAAAATTAGCACCCATATTTGCAGGCTCTAGGACCTTTTAGATTGCATTTTGGTGATTTTGAGGTCCAAATACCTTTATGTTTGATTCTTGCATCTTCCTCTGATACTCATCACAAAATCCTAGATCTAGGCTAGCTTCAAACAATGTCAGGACTAAGTCGACCTAGTCCTAGGGCATTGCTTTTAAGTGGGGCTTCGAGCCTGAAGTTGGGGTGTTTCTTCCAGATCTTTTTTCATTACAGCCTGACAATATTTAATACTTCTAAGAGTTATTTTGTTTTTATTAGTTATGATAAAGTCATAATTATTATCAAAGTCATTCGATAAAGAAGGAAAGACAAGTTGGTAAAGCACATAAGCTATTCAGTAAAAGGAAATAAGAAAACATGTAATTTCTATAAAGGCAAAGCAAGTTTAGTCACTGAGCAAGGTAGAACTGAGCATTGAGAACTAAGTGATACCATTCTACAACATCAACCGAACCAAGAAGTTGAGACAGTTATTGAGCTAGAGGAAAATTTTTTACCGAGGAAAATGTGTTACCGAGCATAGCAAGAAGACACACAAAGAATCTTTTGATACATTGAATCTAGACACCGAACATAAAATGGTTTACAAATCTTGAGGAGATTGTATGGCAGAGCATTGGAGATTGAAACATGATGATTATACATTATTACAAGGTGAGATCTATGAATGAGAATTAAGTATGAAATATGCATTGGAGGAGTAACCAATGCTAGCACCGCTTCTATAATTGTATATAAATGGATTAGAATGTGAAGATCAATATGCATGCACAAAAAGAGATTACATGTGTGAAGTAGAGATTGTAGAGAAGGTGATGAGAAGAGAAGCTACTGAGTAATAGAGCAGTGAAGATAAGAAAGTGATTGTGATTCAGAATTGAATCTATTGAGAATTGAGTTGATATTGTGAGTAGTACATAGTATGAGGTAATAAGTTAGTGAGCACAAAGAGTTTGATATGCATATTATTGATGAAATTTTAACAGACAAGTTTGTGTTAATGATTAAAGAGTAATCAAAATTGTAAAGTCTCTTAACCAAGCAGATCCTAGCAGATCTTATATTGTAAATCCTTTAACCAATTACCGTTCTTAGATTAGAATTGTAAAATCCTTTCACAAGGTAGACTTAACATGTCTTAAGACTCTTAACCCAGTTAATACTCTTAATAGGGTAAGCTATTAGAAATAGCTAATAGTGTAGCTCTAACCAAGAAAACTTTTTACTCTAGTAGTGAAGTCTTGTGGGTGTCATTCCCACCATAGTTTTTATCCTCTAACAAGGATTTCTGCGATACCAAAATGAATGTGTTATGAGTTATATGCTATCTTTTATATATTTTATGTGATGCATGCATAAGTTATGGAATTAGTAAATGGTTAAATAAATAAATTTTAAATAGTTTAGAAGTATTTTAGAGTATAAATTCACCCCTCCCCTCTCATTACTCACCTTTGCATACTTACTCCAATAATTGGTATCAGAGCATAGTCTCTTATTAAGAAGTTTAATCACTTGATAGGAATGATCTAAAAAGATGGAAAGTTACAAGTATGAAAGGGTGATTGATAATATAGAAATAGAACTGAGAATGGCTAATGAGAAGATTGAGAAGTTGAGGCAGAAACTGAAACATTCAATCAACAAGAGGAAGGAGCTAGCACATCAACTAAAAGACACTCAAGATCAGGTTGAAGAGCTTGAAGAACAATTAGAGAGAAGTATGTATGATGAATCTGATGCTATAATATCAGAACTATCTGAAAAGAACAAGAACCTAGTCGATTGGGTGAAAGCACTGAAAAGAGAATAAGAAATCCAATCAGTAAGGATATGTGAAATCCTAGAACAAAAAGGAAAATATGAAGATGAAAAAAGAATAGAAAAATAAGAGAGAAGGGAAATGAATACAAGATTAGATGAGAAAGATAGGGGAATTCCAAGGTTGACACAAATTCACTACAACTTGAATGACCAACTAGTAAGTGCAAACCAAGATGTGGCAAGGAAATTTGGAGAGATTTCTAAATTGAGATCTGAGAATGAACATCTAAAAAATGATTTGAAATATGAAAGAGATGCTAATGAAGTATTGAAAAGAAATGAAGAATCACTAAGGATATTGGATAAATAACTTAGAGGTTAGAGACAATTGAGAGACACTACTGGACTTGGATACAATTCAAACAACACTACCGAGAAGGGTGAGTCCTCAAAACAAGAAGCCAACCGAGATAATGCTGCCAACCCACTAAAGACAAAGAAGCCTACATGCTATCATTATGGGAAATCATGACACACAACAAATGTCTGTAGGAGCAAAATAGGTAATCGACCAAGTACACCTAAGTTTAATGGTCATTGTTATAACTGCAATAAGTATGCTCATAAGGCATTTGAATGTAGAGCAAGAGTTTCTAACAATTGAAGGAAGCCAAGGTTTGAGGGTTACTGTAAAAATTGCAAGAGATATGGTCATAAATATGAAGAATGCAGGTCACAAAGAAGGAATGAGAAATGGGTCCCTAACCGAAAGAATGTTGCAAACAACCGACAAGGACCAACTATACCATAGGACTATAATACAAGAATCACTTGTACTGCATGTGGAAGATTTGGTCACATTTCTGAAATTGCCATAGGATGCATGGTATGAACAAAAGAAATCATGAAGAAACTCTGGAATGGCTTGTTTTCATAGTCACAAGGTCAGGCACCTAGCTAAAGACTGCAGGTACCAAGGTAAATCCCCAATAAAGGAACAACTGAGTGAAAATAATCAAGTTAATATTGATGAGATAATAGATCAAATGAATAGGACTTGGAGAAGGAAGTCTCAGGATGATGGAACAGAACTTGGAACAACTAAGAGCACCACATCCACTGGATCAGGTGCACCTATATTTACTTAATTGGTCAAAGGTATGTGTAGGAGATGATAACCTAAATTATATCTTAAATAGGTTCTTGGAATACTGCAAAGATCTATATTAGCATACTAAGATGCATTTAGATATAAGTTGTGAAGTTAACAATTCATATGTTGATTGGTAAAGTGTATGAGTTATTTTGTTCCATTCGGTGAAAGAAAGTGTATTTTGGTTATCTATGAAATGAAGTAGGTAAGAAGAATTTAATGAAAATTTTATAGCCATTGGAATTCCTAACCTAGGAAAAACTATATGTAAGAAGTATGAAAAAATGAAAAGAAGTTAAGGAAAGAACCCAAGAAAGTGTAATGAAAGAAGGTATTTTACCATAACCATCAAAAGTGAGACATAGCTTTAAGATCAATTACCATAACCATGAGAATTCTCCAAGGATCCAAATAATGAGACAAATATTTTGAAAGGGGAAAGAAAAGAAAATCCCTTGTGACATTATGAATGAGGCTATAGCCTAAAATGAGAGAGAGAAGAGAGAAAGAGAGCAATATGCTCAATACAATAACGTCATCATTGGAAATGAGAGAGAGGAGCATCTCTTAAATAGAGATGTGAGAGAGGAGTTATAATGTAACTCCAAAGTCTATGAATGCCACCATTCATAAGTGTGTGTGACAAGTGTCAAAATCCTCTTAAGGAGGAATAAACTAATTTCCTTATTAAAGGAATTAAAAAAAATATGAGTTGTCCTCCCACTTGGACTAGAGGACAAAAATACATGAAGGATACCTTGGTTTATCCTTATTTAAATAATAAAACCAAGGAAAGATTATAAATTCTAACACCCCCCTTTAATCTTTACTTGGGAATTTTACAACAAGGGGTATCAAACCCAATTTTCAAAAAATATGCAACTTATTCTTCAAGGTGAAGTAATTTGATTGTCTTCAAGTCATATGGTACTTTTGAAGATCCAAGAGAAGTACATGAGTCCTTTGAATGTGATCAAGTGGAATCATAGCCACATCTTCATAAAATTTGTAAAAAATTGAGAATGTGTCTTGATGGATCATTTATGAAAAACTAAGAATGTGTCTTGATGGATCACTTGGAAAAAGAGGCATAGAACAAAAAACAAGGCACTGATCCACAAGCAGAATTACATCATATAGTCAAGTTAGTAATTATATTTGCTATTTTAATAATTATAAGAAATGGTCATAGAGGAACTAAGAGAGATGAGGATAAATGTACTTGTTCACCCACATGCAATGGAGTAAACATGATATCTAAAATAGCTCATAAGCTCAAAATGAACATGATAGGTATAATAAAGCTCTCATAAAAGGAACATAGTAATGCACAAATGACCATAGACAAGGCCAACTAATGAAATTTGCATCAACATTGTGTCAATCATATGGATATAGATAGTCCACTAATGAGTCATCTCATTGCAAGTAAATGGGTAGCAATTCCACAACCTGCATGAATCACGATCTAGGCAATGAAGTATACAGAGCATTACCACATTAGTATAATTATCAAAGAAATATAAGAGAGACAATGATAAAACATGTGCCTTAAGCATTAGATCAATTCAAGATTCTGATTTTCCAAGCATGATTATTGATGTAGATCAAGGAAAGGTTTATGAGGAGAAATAACACATTGCCTTCAAATGAGAAATCCATCATGGGTCAAAAGGTATTTCAAGAGCAATATCCTTAGCATGAGGGAAAAGATCAAGATGGGTCATATCAACTTTCATAAATATCAAATTTCATATGTGGAACCAAATGGAGGATAAAGCTCCATAAAATATCATACTTCATATGTAGAACCAAATGGAGGGGAAAGCTCCATAAAATACCATACTCTCACTGAGGAACAAAGTGGATCAAAATAAAACCAAATAAATACTTTCAAAGTGGAACAAATGTAAGTGCACACCAATTATAGGATGGATGGATACTCCATGGGCTCTGTAAGGCAACTATGAGTTAGTTAAAACTGTCGGGTCCACCATAGTTAACCTTGAAAATTGGCTTCCGATGCAACTTACACAAGATAAAATAAAATTCATATAAACCAATGGTATAAAACCATAAATTTCTACCATGAGCATAAAGAGATGCTATAAAAGCATAAAACTGCAACTATGTGCAAATAGATTAATAAAACATAGTAAAATTGAATCAAATCACTAAATAATGAAGGCAATGGTGTAAGATAACTCATAAACCCGAATAATTTGAGATAAATAAGAAATATTTGGAAGAGCAATAAGTATAAACTATTTGATATCAGTTAAAATCTCCATGTAAGGTGAACACAAGTGTGAATATTGAAAGAATGGCCCCACCATGGAAATATTCGAAAGACTGAAATCATGTATCCAGAATTTTTTTTGAATAAATGAAGAAAGAGGTTAGAGAGATTTGAACAAGGCAAGGATCGAGCAATCAATTAGCAATAGTGAAGACAATTGAAAGTGCATGACAGTTGAAAGTGCAAAATTAATTTAACAAGCAAGTCAGTTTAACAGAATGTTAAACAAGGAGTAAGCGAGAAGCTTATAAAAGGTTTGATACAACATAGTTCAAGGATACATATGACCTCGGGTGACACGGGGCCAACCTAATGCATATAATCGAAACTCATAGCATCAATGTCACAAAACATGTTTTACATATGCATGAAATCATATTGAGTTTTGAATCAATAAACACTATTCATTTATAACTTATATAGGGTTTTAACGACATTGAAATACAATTGCAAAATTATAAGACAAATCTATGATCAAGCTATATTGAACTTATACCAAGGAGTCACCTAAACTTTTCATAATACTCATAAAGACAATTTTGTTAGATAAGTCACGATACTTGAACAATTATAATTTAGAAAAATAGCAATGACTTTGTTTTCTTTCGATCAACCATTTTCCACATACCTTTTTTCTTCTTAATAACAATGAGATTAAATCAGGATATAAATGAAATATGTGAAAACCACACATGGTAATTAGCACTATTTAAATTTAATTTAAGGTATTAAAGTAGACATAGTTCAAAATAAATACTAATAGAATTAAATTTATAAAAACATGAAGTAGGCTAAAAGAGGTTAGAAACAATAAAATTTAGTGCCTAATGAACGTAAAAATACAATTTAACTTAATGTAAATGATGATACGAATCACTTAAATTCAAAGGTAAATTTTTGTTAAAGTTTGTTTAAAATTTTATTTAAATGGTTAAAATGATATTAAAAAACCAAATAAACAAATAAACAATTTGATAAACACTAATTAAAATTAAATTTAAACAAATGAGTAAATGATTATAACTTTTAAATGTAAGATTTAAAGTTATTAAAACGTTATAAAAACTATAAGCACAAATATTTAAACTAATCAATAAATTAAACATTTTTCCTTTAAAAGAATAGATTAAACAGATAAAATAATGATTTCGCTAATAAAATAATAAACAAATTGATTTTTATTTATCAAAACTATTTGAATTTAAACTAACATTAAAATTAAATATTTTAAATTTAAAATGAAATAAATGAAACAATTTATTCAGAAAAAATTAACAGAGATATGGATTGGATTACAAGAATAGACAGATTGATAAGGATAAAACAAGATAAATTTCAAATTTAATTAAAGTGAAACTATCATTAAAATTTAAACAAATGAATATAAAATCAGTCAAACAAATTTAAAAATAGTCAAAGAAAATTGAACTACAAAGCTAAACATAGAACACAATGATGTTAAAGCTGAAACACCAGAGAAAAAGTAGAAGACAGAAGAAGCTCGCTGTCACAAAGGACAAAGACTAAAAAATGAAGACAAGGGACATAGGCTATCAGGAAACATAGACAAAGAAGAATAATTTTTTCTTTTAAAAGTAGGAGGAGGCAGCCAGCAGGTATGACTGGTCAGACAAGGTAAGAACATGATTGATTACGTAGCCTAAAGGCTCAGTTATGCACCCTGAAGGCTCACACAAAGGGAAGAGGGAGGAACAACTTAAGAAACTTAGTTCTTAAAAAAAGATAGTAAAAAAAGATAGGTTAAATGTTGCGCAAGGAGCAAAGTTATTAAACTGAAAAAATAAACTAATTTCAAACAAAGGAGAGGAAGTCTAGGTGAACAAAGAATCAAATTCCAAGAGGAGATGGAGAAAGGATAAGTTAACTAGAAAATACAAGGAACAACCAATGCTCATGTAAGGTGAAGAATGGATCATGCAAGAGACAGGGACAAAAAATAGCAGCTCACACAAACAGTAGGGAGAAATCAGACAAAGCAAAATTGTTAAAAAAGAGAGCAGAGAATAAAGTTACCAACCCATGTAAGGGAATTTAAAAGGTAGGGTTGGCTGCGTAAGGTAGAAGATAGTAAATGAAATGCAAGGAACAACCCAAACAAAGATTGACAAAGGAAATGTTGGGAAGAAGACAGCTCCCAAACACTCGGCTGGAAACAAAACAAAGGTACATGCAAGGAGCAAAGATGATAGTCACAAAAATAGAGATATGCTATCCATTAATAAATATTAAAAACAAAGACAAAAGACAAGTTTAAACACAAAGGTTTCCAAAGCTAAGAACAAAGGTTAAACAACTTAGAAGCAGAAAAACAAAAAAACCCAAATGAAGGATAGATAAAAGGATGCATGAATAACTATCATGGAAAATATAGTCTTGGTGCAGGGGGAATATCACAAATTTCAACCGTTGGATTTGTCTGAATTTTATATATATTGTTAAGGACAAAGTTTTCAAGGTTATGACTAGAGAGATTTTCCTAATCTATTCAGGTTCAAAAGATATGGGCGTCTGAGTGAGGTACTATCAAAATAGAGATTTATGAAACTTGCATGCACAATATTATAAAACCATATATATATATATGAAAGAATAACATAGATATACATTAGAACAGAGATATAATTTAGATAGAGATATGCCTACAAAACAAATAAAATAAACGTACATGCACAAAGATATTGAAAAAAAGATCTGAGATATTAGTTTTTGAATCATGCAATAAAGAAAAATAGAGGAAAAAGATCAGAAATGTTAGTATTGAAACTATGAAGAATAGATGAATAAAAAATTGCAAAAAGTGATTGAAACAAAATGTTAAACCTTGTGGTTTCCTGACAGAGGTTAAATAAGCTAAATGAAAATGGGTCTGACGGTAAACCTGCCAAACCCCAAAAAAATTCAAATACAACAATAAAACCAATAATAAAACCTGAAAGACAAAAGTTAGAAAATGAAGCTCAAGATTCTCTCTCAAACAAGAGTCTCCAATGAGATGTGCTCCCAAGAATGGTAACCTTCAAAACTACACTTAAACAAGGATTAGCAACCCAAGCTCTGATACCATGTAAGAAGTATGAAAAAATGAAAAAAAGTTAAGGAAAGAACCCAAGGAAGTGTAATGGAAGAAGGTATTTTACCATAACCATCGGAAGTGAGACATAGCTTTAAGATAAATCACCATAACCATGAGAATTCTCCAAGGATCCAAACAATGAGACAAAGATTTTGAAAAGGGAAAGCAAAGAAAACCCCTTGTGACATTATGAATGAGGCCTAGCCTAAAATGAGAGAGAGAAGAGAGAAAGAGAGCAATATGCTCAATACAATAAAGTTTCATCATGAGAAATGAGAGAGAGGAGCATCTCTTAAATAGAGATGAGAGAGAGGAGTTAGAATGTAACTCCCATGTCTATGAATGCCACCATTCATAAGTGTGTGTGACAAGTGTCAATATCCTCTTAAGGAGGAATAAACTAATTTCCTTATTAAAGTAATTACAAAATATGAGTTGTCCTCCCACTTGGACTAGAGGACAAAAATATATGAAGGATACCTTGGTTTATCCTTATTTAAATAATACAACCAAGAAAAGATTATAAATTCTAACACTATAAATAGAGGCTTTTCTATTTCATTTCTACCTTACATTTTCGCGAGCACTAGAAGCATTTGACATAGAAGTGTCTACCGAGCTATTCTAAGCAATCATTTGAGCATTCCTAATAGCATTAAGCACATTCAAGGCATTTATATTGTCTACCAAGATGTGTTCATGAATTCAAAGTTATTGTTTAAGTGAAAACCTAGTGTTTAAAGAATATTTATGAGATCATTATGGCACCAAAAGTTCAAAAACTAGTCATTGTTGAGAAGATTGACCCCGTGAATCCTAAGTATAAGCCGCCTCCCGCCGTTGTTGTAGAAGTTGACAAGGATGGAGACCTATCATTGATCCCACCAAGGGTTATACTGATTGAAGATGTTCGTTACTTCATTCATTGCAAGATTGAAGATATATGCCAAATTGAAATTAACACATCATACAGAAATCTGTGTGAATGGAAAACTAAAAGATGACCACACACATTTGGAAACCAAGGGTTTGGTCCATGCTATGCATGCGCCAACAAATTTCAAGCATGAATGGATGAGGATAGTACTTAGGTAAGCACATGATTAGTTCATGTGGCTCGATGTACTAGTTAAGATCACCAAGGATGTATTGCATATAGTAACATGATTTACGGTCGGTGATAGACCAAGGGCATATAAGAAAACTGACAAGAATAAGCCATGTGAGCTTACACAAGACAAATGCGATAGAAGAAGATTGAAGTTATCTACTATTGATGATCCTAAGTTGATATTTTGGATTCCTAGGGAGTGTATTTGTGCTTGAATGAGACCCTAAGAGGAGATTGACCTTGCAGCGGGTCGTGACTACATGAAATTGTGGTATGCATGGTTAGTTTAAGGGTCTAGTATGGGGTATCCATGTTGTATGATGTGGTTGAGGTTTTGTTGTGGGGATGAGAGGAAAAAGTGAGACTCACATGGATATTTATTGGATATCAAGTGGTGTTGGCACTTGTGTGGGGGTCTACCGAGCAATAAATGGCAACGCTTGCATTAATCCTTACTGTGTAGGGGTGGAGGTGGTGCTTGAGTGGAGACTTGTGATGAAAGAGGCAGATGTGGTGCTTGTGTGAAGACTTGCGATGTAGGAGTTGGATGTGGTTTTTTCAAGAGAGTAGGCTGTGAGGATTACGATGTTGCTCCCATGATAGAAAATAGGGTATGTTGTTGGACAATATGTACTATGGGTTGGGTGGTTGCTAGTTAGATTAAATGGGGGATAGATGAGACAAATCAAGTGGAACTTAGATGTGGATAAACAATTTCTTCCATAGTTGTATCAAATATTCCACTTGGGATGACTAACTGGTGTGTAGGACTAAATTCTAGTATTCCTAGTGGCACGAGAGTTCCCTCTCATGCAAAACTAGCAAGGATGGTATTGTGATTTTGGCCTATGATAACACTAACCATTTTTGCATGTCCTAGATGATTCATGAAGACTTCCATGGAGCTGGTGGTAGGGACTTTGTTTGGATCATACCATACTTGTTCAATTTCTACTTGTTGTTGATCAAAGGAAACCATGGCATTTTTGGGATCAAGCGTTGGGTTGGATGAACTAGTGGCAAGATTAGGATCCATATCGTTTATCTTCTTGGAACATGTCTCGGGTGGCATGAAATGTATGCTCTAAAATGAATGTGGGGGAATACAAAATGAGATTAAGGTAAGGTACCTAAAGATGACAACGACGATGCAAGGGAGATGAGTGAGCGGTGATGGTGTGCAAGATGGGCCTAAAAACATCTAAGGATAGTAGAGATGATGGAAGACTTGGGGATCAATGTGGAAATGTTTCTAAGATACTTAAGAATGATGGAGATTATGTAAACTAATGAGGATGTCCTATGGAGCTAAATGATAACTTGGTGTTGAAAAAGTGTGAGTTTCTTTACCTAGTGTAGGTTCAAATGGATGTGATTTCCAACCTAAGACAGATTGATGATCTTTTGGAGGATGAGATTTTATCAATGTAAACCAACCTTTGGATCAAGGTGACGAGGTCACAAGGACATGGTTTGATTTAAGATGTAGGTTCTAAGGAACTCAAAAGGATGTGACACCAAGGATGTTTGTTTTTTTGGATTTTTGACTTTGATTTTGGATGAGGTTTTATTGGATGATGCTTCCTAAGAGGATGACCAAATGCCTAAGGGTGGCCCTAAAATGCAATGACAGTAATGCAAGCTTGTGATAGAGAAGAGTGAAAAGATAGGTTTATTGTGTTCAAACTAGTTGTATCTCTCAAATTTGACAAAGGTGTGGTTCAAGTGATATTTTCTCATGAAACGTGAAATATTTTTGTTGAAGATGATTCTGTCATATTTCTCACGTTCTTGGATTTATTATTGGATTGATTTCATAAGGTGTTGGTTTTTATTGGCTTCTTGATCAACTAATTTCTTCCCCTTGTACACATGCAATAGTGGGAGTTTCACTTTATTATGTTTTCTTGAGTTAGGCACGTGTTCAAACTTTGATCTCAAAACCCTAAGTATGGATGGCCATAAATTTGGCGATAATAACAAGGCTTTGACAAGTTTTATGGATCTATAAATCTAGGCAGTGACTATGCTAAGGGTGCCTTGGGTTGATTTTGAACATGAACTTTATGGACTTTTTTAGAGATGTATGCAATCAATCCCGCAAGAGATAAAGCAATCTCATGGGAACAACATAGTTTTGGACTATTTTTTTTCACATCTTTGGCAAAGGACTTGTTGTAAAGAATTTGATTTGTGTATGTTCACATGATCTTTTAAAATCACTTATGTTTTTACTTTGTCAACATAATGAAAACAATTCAATCTCTTTCTACCCTAGGAATCAGCTTAGTCATCAAAACCTTTTCCCACAATTGATATCCCTTCATCTCACACAACCATGTCACCCCCTATAGGGCGCCTATGTTTTTCCATTTTGCAAGAGCAATGCACAATACAATCAATTGAGACTACACAATGAGACCTCCAATATTATATTATCTGCTTTAAAGCACTCAAGGGGATACATATGGTGAGTGTCTTCAGGAGATATTCTTCCCCTTCTTTGCACAAAGATTATGACACTTTCTAAGGTGATCCAGGTGGCTACTTTTCTAAGGTGTCTAATAAGTGCATCCATTCAAAAGCATCTTATGAATGCCAATACAAGGCCTCATGGTAGCGTAAATGCTATTTAGGTCCTATAGAGCCCGGAGGAGACCAGACATAAGATACCTTTTCCCTTCGTGACTTTAACCTCAAGAAAGTATTTGTTTATTGTAGATCAGAAGGAGCTGGCTTTGTTCTTGTTTCCACTTGGGTCATTCTTGTAGGGTGAGTAATTTTTTCCACTATGACAAGCCTTCTAAAAATAAAAGTTTTGAGCAGTCACAACCATTTTTATCTTGCACCAATGATCACGAGAGCCAGTGGGAGAGGATAGTATATGATGCAAGATTGCGCTCTTCCAGTTTTTGTGCAAGTGCACCAAAGACTTCAAACACGTGGTTAATTATCCCATCAAGTTATGCAATGTTTTCAAAGTCCTAAAACATAAGAAAACTCTCAAAGATGTTCTTTTTAAGCATCGAGTCCAAGAATTTTAATTTTCTTTGTTCAATTTTAGACCCAAATCCAAGTGTTTGTTTGCCTTGTTCAATTTTAGACCCAAATCCAAGTGTTTGTTTGCCTTTTTGAATTTTAGACCCAAATCCAAGTGTTTGTTTGCCTTGCTCAATTTTAGACCCAAATCCAAGTGTCTGTTTTCCTTGTTTAATTTTAGAGCTCAAATTAAGTGTTTGATTGCTTTGTTCAATTTTTGCCTTTGTTCAATTTTAGCATGCACCCAAAATGAAATCTGAGGTGTACTTGTCCAATTTTAACCAAGGTCAATTTTAAAGCCCAAAATGAAGAGTGAGATGATGTGAGTGTACACAATGTAAATTTTATCACACCAAATGAAATTGAGTTAATTTTGTTATTTAAAAATTAACCACAATCTCATCGATTGTTCCTTCAATCCAGCCACCCTACACAACACATAAAACACCAACTATGGAAAAGCAATCTGGTGGGTTGTACCAAGGATCTCGTTGATATGTTAGTATATAAGAGGAAAAGTGCTAGAATGATAGAAAGTAGTAAAAAATTATATCTATCATACCAATGACCCCTCTTGGGAAACTGTATGTATGTGATCCTGCACAGTCAAACCATGATCCTGCAAGGTGACAAATTTTACAATTTTTCAAACTTCAGAAATCTGATTTTTTTTTTGTGCTTTAGAGCTTACAAGCATCAAACAACGTTCCCATGTATTCAAACCATGTTCCTATTGATTGGTATGGAGAGAGAGTAAGATATAAGCAGCAGAGAAAAGTAGATAAAAACATAGGAAATAAGGTCTCTATCGTGCCACAGAGGGCCAATTTGTAGGTTCGCGAACCCTATTCATGTTCCCACCTTCTATCCACTTGATCATGTCAAGTTTTAAATTTTGATGTTGTGTAAATTTTGAAGATATGTTTGGGAATGCAAATGTTTTTTCTTCTTCTTTTCAACCTGTAAACACCCAAAAACCTTGCAAAACACTCAAAAAACAACAAACAATAGTTTTTGGGTTAGTTTTTGCAAATAGAAAAAGATGAAAAATAGAGAAATGACCCTTCAAGTGGGTCCCACCGAGCATGCCAAAATGTGTGCAATAAATTAGTGTGTGTAATAGGGAATGCTTAAACTAGTTCAAACACTCAACAAACTAATTTACCACAACATATACGATATATAAGACAAAAAGAGAACTAAAACCATGACAAGCCTAAGAATGTGAAAACCTTCTTAACCCAAGTAAGCTCTCCTTGGTGTGTAGATATGTCCAATGGTTTTTGAATGTGTGCTCAAATGATAGTTTCTCAAGCTTTAAAGGTTTGGGGAGATTTTGATATTATAGGGATATGATTGATGTTTTTAGCTCTCAAAATGGAATTATGATGTTGCATGAAAAGGTGGATGATTTGTGAGGGGAAGGGGGTTCAATTTATAGGAAAAGAGGAGGGAAAATAGAGGGCTAGGATTGAAAATTTGTGAATGGCCAAGATGTATTTGAAGGTAAGCACATGTATTGTCACAAGTGTCACAAGGAGAGAGTTTGAAAGGACATGGGGGTTGGGAAGATATGCCATAAAGGAACATCATGTCTCAAATCCCAAAAGGTCAAGTTTGGAAGAATGTGATCATTTTGGGAAGTGGGAATGAGGGACAAAAGTGTAAGAATGTGGTTGAGGGTGTAGTAAGGGCATTTAAGGTTGACAAGTGGGATGGAGGTTAGGATTGGAGAGGATGTGACAAGAGTTGACATTGGGGTTGACTTAGGATTTCTTAATCCATGGATTAGGATTGTGCAAATGTTTAGTGGGTGATTTGTCTTGGATTAGAGGGAAAGTGGGATATTTAGGAGGATGGGATGGGAGGGGAGAGAATGAATGGAGGATCATTTAGCTAGTTAAATGTAATTAACCAACTTAAGAGGGGATTAGTATTTGTGAAGGGGTTGGGTAGTGTTAGAACCTTAGGTTAGGTGGTTGAAGAGAGTTTGGTTAGGGGTTAAAGTTAGGAGCCATGTGCTCAAATTGGATTAAATAGGATTTATTTAATTCAATAATAGAGGAAAAAAGATAAATGAATTAATTTAAATAGACAAGTCTATTTATTTAAATTAATAGAAGGATGATTAATTAATTAAATAGCCAAGGTTGCATATTTAATCAATTGGGTTATAATTAATTAACTAAATTAATTAATTAAGTGATTGGCATAATTTAATTAAATAATAATATTTAATTAAAATTATGCCTTAGGAAGGAGCTAAATTTGATTATGAAATTGTTAATAAGATTTAGGTGTCTACAATAGGTATAAATAGATTGCCCACACAATAAGCCTATCGGCTAACAAGCATTAATAGTGAAATGAAACTTCTCAATGAATTGCAAGTCTATGATATTATCAAATGTTAGTATAGAGGAGTAATATTCAATTTTGTTTGTGTGACTAAATATTTAGTTGTTTTTTTAACGCAATGACCGAATTAGTCATTTATTATAACCAAATTGGTCATTTATTTAGTCACTTATAGATGTGTTGCAAAAAATAACTACAACTTGGTCATTTTTACTTTTTGTGACCAAAATTTTTGGTCACTTGGTCATTTATTTGCTAAATCTCTACTAGTGTTGGTCCCCCATATTTTCCTCAAAATTTAAATTAGGGGTAGATCTCTATAGTTAAGTGGGAAATCCTAATACTTGTTGGCCCTCTTCAAGTTTTGAGCTCTAAAAATAATTTGAGAGAGGTATATAAGAAACCTACCTCTCCACATTTGAAGAAGATATCTTAAGTGTTCAAGATCTCTTCTACAATTTCACATATCAAGCATTCTAAGGTAGATTTCAAGCATCCAAGGCATTTTTAAGGAAATCTTCTTCATTTTAGTAGGATTCTCTCCCTCATTGAAAGCCAAGTAGAAGAGACCTCAATCATGCAATAAGATCCTTCTTTTAACTACATGAATATCAAGGAAAATTGATTCATTCTCAAGATAGGTAACATCAAGCATACCAACATTAGAGATTTGAGGAGTATTTGTAGATCTAGGCATTTGTGAAAGACATCCTTGATTCTTCTAAATAATAACATTCAAGCATATTCCAAATCCATTTGTGAAGGTATAAGAGTTTCATTTTCAAATCTAGCCTCTACTTTACATTATCACACTTTCTATATTTCATTTCAATTTCAAGGTTGATTCTCAACTAGGGTTTGAACAAGGAAAATCCCTTTCTACCCAACAATTTCTCTCTTTTCTATGTGCAAAAATAGGTGGTATCGAGTCTGTGACTAGATCTAGATAGTACACAAGCTTACCTACAATTTGAGACTGAATATAGACAAAAACACCATGACAAAGTCATCCAAAACAACTTGGTCCTAGAATAAGCCACCCAAGTGGACTCAGTCCCTCCAAATTGAAATTACATTTTAGTAACTATCTCTGAGTTCCATTTCCAAGAGAAGAAATTGTCTTTCTAATTTTTGTCAATCCATGTTTGTTGAAAGTCAACCTCCTTCACTATTTTGTCCTATATCTTGCATCTATCATTTTATTTTCCACTTTCCATGTCCATCATCTTACACATAAGGGAAGGATCATTGCACCCATTTAGTGCTTGGGCCTCCTCCTTGAGCCTAGCAGGTCAGCTTCCTTTCAAATCTAACTAAGGAAACATGATCATCCCCCATGCACCATATTCCTACTTCTTATGTTACAATATTAAACATTACAAGTGTTTCCAAACAAGGTAAATCAACCACAAGAAAGAGAATAGTATGGATGTATTTAGTGAAAGCCCTTTCAACTTTTAGGAATAACCCAACCTCTAAAGTATTAGCCAAATGTATGACTTGAAAAAAATAACTAATTATAATATAATATGAAACTCTTGTAGCCCGCACGAGTAATTGAGTTGGATTGGGCCATGGGTTTTTCTCCCCATAGGTCTTGAGTTTGACTCTAAAGCTTGGACTTACTTGATGCATGTGGTTTGCGAGTGATTGTGTGCATCCCCAAGGCATTAATTGTTACAACTAGTGGTTGTCATTGCACCAAAAGATCAACCTGTTAATGCTCAATACAACCACTAGACTTATAGAAGACACATGAGGTTGTTAAACCATGTCACGAACCACCGCTGCATTGGAAACACCAAGGAGACCAAGGGTGCAATCAATATTTCTCACCATTGTAATAATCCCCTAGTGAAGTGCGAGGTTCGAACTTGTGACCAAGCTTTGATACCACTTGTTGCGACTAGCGGTTGTTGTTGCACCAAAATATTGACCTATTAATTCCTGATACAACCAATAGACTTATAGAAGACATAGGAGGTTGTTGAACCATGCCACAAACCACCGTTGTGCTGGTAATGCCAAGGAGACCAAGGGTACAGTCAGTCTTTCTCACTATTGTAACATTAGTCTCGCCCCAACTTGACCTTTCCCTACCCAAACTTGGAAATAAGTAAGACCAAGTTAAGGAAGGTTAGGCACTAGGTTGGGTGACGAGGAAACCCCCGGTGCAACAAAATTTAAAAATAAAATAAAATATGAAACTCTTGTCTCATAGAAACCTTGACATCCTTTTTCTTTGATAGAAATTTGATAATATAACCTTGAAAAAAACTCCTCCCTTATTTTATGCATCTCAAGAACACAATCCAACTTATAGAGGCCTAAAATACCACCATAAGGCATTACTAGGTCCAAACAAGGTCGGAAGAGCCCATGGTTAAACTCAATACAACTTGCAGTCCATTATTTTTCATTTTTCACTAGCATATATATCTTTGAAATAACCTATATATAAAATATGTCAAGAGATATTCCCTTTGAGGCACATATTTAATTTGTGTACATATTATTTAAGTGGAATAATCTACATCTCAAAAGGGATATCTCTCAACCTATTTATATAGGTTGTATTTGAGATATATATGCTAGTGTGTGATGTGTCATAACATATAATATAAATGGGTCAATTTCCTACCCACTTTGTAACATCCTCTTAATTGTAAATTTAAATCATAATATCTCTTATATCTTTTTCTAAGATACTCTTACATATTCTTTATAACACAATTTTCTAGGGGAGGGGGCCAAGTAGTTGACCACCCTAAATTTGTGCTTCTCAAAATACTAAGTAAAAATTTCAAATCACTCTAGATTTTTTACAACTTACTTGGCAAGTGACCACATCATCAAATATAATGCCACATTAGCATATGCTCTTTTCAAAGGTGTCCAAAGAGGCCGCAAAAAAAAGAAAGGCAATACTTGTACACTAAGTCATGTTTTATTGGTGCACTGATGTGGCATCACATGATTTATTGCTTTTAGAAATAAGAAATAGATTTCATTCAATTTTAGGTGGTTATTATCTAGGATAACTACTTTCAAGTCACTAGTATTGATGTAATATTACCTAAAATATTAGGCATTACATCGACAAGACTTATCACAACTATTAAAACACCCCCAATTGCCTAATCCTCTCCCCTTATTATCAACTTTCCATTTAATGTTTCCTACTTAAAACCCAAACTAACAACATGTAAATTTGTTTAATTGAACACTTTCAATTATATATAAATAAAATTTTAAAAGGTAATAATGACAGGTTATTTTTTATCATGGAAGTGGATGATTAAAACAATACAAAATTTAGATTTTAAATGTCATAAAATAAGAAATAATTGATGCAATATAAATTTCACAAAATTTTATGAGGAATTTCTAAAAAAATATGCGTGCAACAAATTAAAAACTTAATATATAAAAGCACTAAAAAATCATATATACAAGTATGAAATACAAATATGATAAAGAAAATTTAGAAGCTTTTAACATTTCCTTGGTTTATTAAAAAAAATCCCTATAAAAATTTCTCTACTAGTAATTATCTATTCACCACAATACCCTATTGATTCAAGCTATTCCATGCACCCGCACCAACAACTTCCCACTATTCAAGCTTTACTGTTCATTAATCTAGAGTAGACATAACACTAGAAGATGAAGTAGTTGTTTTTTCCCATATCTTGAAACTTTTCCCCTCTTCACAAATTAGACCAAATGTAAACTTATTTTGTCAGGCAAATCCAAAATCCCAACATTTCCCTCAAGAATTACACTGAGCGCACGACAAACCCAACTTAATCATTCTCTCCAACACTTCCCCTACCTCTACATAAACAAACCCAATTTGATTGTCAAACAATTCGACCAATTTCCCCTCTTTCATCTTTCCCGACCCAACAAAAGGCAAATACCTCTGCTCACATATCTTCAACTTATCCACAATCTCAAGAAGCACCATTCTGTAGATTAAAGATAACATATTTTCACAATTCATGTAAGGAGTCCCACATTCTTCTTACACACTAGAGTCCCATATTATCTCTAGAAGGTAAGGAGTCCCACGATTTTCACAACTTCCACATGCAACCTTCAATGATTGGCGACTGAAATTGGTTGAATTAATCACTTCATAAGATTGAAAATTCCACACCCAAGCTAGAAATTGTGATAATAGGCCTGAATATAAAATCAATACTAGCACTAACCAAACTATATTACCCAACAATTTGATAACTAAATTCAACAAATAATTTTGTTTTTGGAAACCCTTTGCAAAACACTAACAATTTGACTTGCATACAAGGCTTTACAAATTAATTTTTCATAGTAGGTCTACAAAACCTTTTTGCACAAATTGATATCTTAAATGGATTTTACTATATCGTCTAGGAATGATCTTTCACTACGAACCCAATCTTCACCTTAAGATTTTTGTTCTAGATCAGTACTTGAACAAACATGCTCAATCTCTATGACTGTTTTTTAGAAAATACAAACTATTTGAAAATGAAGCAAATGAGATGCCTCAATCCCATTTTATAATCTACTTAAGAATTAAATTTAGAGTTTAATGTTTTAAATTACCTTTTCAAAATAATAATCCTCATTGCTCCCAAAACTGACTTTATTTAATTATTTTCATTTTTTCAACTAAAGTCACTTTAAATAAACTTTATAAATAACTAATTTTAAGTCATATTTTAACTTATGTTTTTTCAACAACTTACAATTAACTCTAAGTAGTCTTTTAATTTAATTGCTTGCATAATACATGTTTCGTTCACAAACATATGATCATTCAATAAATAAAATTGAAATAAGAAATAATCATTCACACAATTAGCTATTTTTTATAAGAGAGATGCCACAAAACTCATTTCTACCATTTATTTTAGAGGAGATAGTCCACAGTTTGACAGCTTCAAATGAGATCCATGAAATTCAATAACATGTATTGGTGTTGGAAAAGCACGCGTCCCTTGTTGGGACTAAACAAACAGCTATACTGCAAATATACTCAAAAATCTCGCTAGCCCAATGATGAGCATGAACTACAGATGGAAGATGCTCAAAAATATCTGATATAGTGGCAGATTCAAAACCCAATAATCGTCTCATCCAAAGATCTCAAGATTCCAAACTAAAAAAATGTTTAAATCTATAAATTTTGTAATGACAGTTGTCTGTCAATTTCAATTGTATCTTTTTGTGACGGTCAAATGAAGGCCAAATTTATTTTTTATTTTTTGTCATGATGGTTATTTGAACGTCAAACTCGACTGAAACAAATTGTATTGACAGCCATATTGTATGCACCCTAAAATGGTTGCCTAGACTTTGGGCCCCCATTCATCAATTTATCAATTTCCTGAATCAATGCCTTGCAATATTTTCAATTCAAATCAATTTCCTTGATCAAATCGTAATTAATTCAAATATTTCAATATTTCTTAAGGTTTGATCATTTTATCCTAAGTTTTATTTAATTAAGAGAACATGCTCCCTTTTAATTAAATAAAAAATATTTTAATTAAATAATAAAATCACTTTATCCTAAGCCACATTTAATTAAAAGAACAAATCTCTTTTAAATAAATAAAAATATTTTAATTAAATAATGGAAACCACTTTGCTAAAAATAATAAATAAATAATAAAATAAAAATAAAAAGAAAAAGACTTTTTATCTACACATTGAATGCACACTTTCCAAGATGAGTGGAATCTCCTTTTGCCTCTTAATCTCTTCCACACATCTTTTTGCCTCTTAACCATGTCCATTGATTTTGCCTCTTGAGAATCTTGAGCACATGGATCAACGAAGATTTAATCTCCACCATTGCTCATTTCTTTTTGCCTCTTAATCTTGTTCGTCCATTTATTTCTAAACCCTTTATAAGGAGCCCTCTCCTTCTCATTTATGCATGGAGATTTTAGAAATCTAAATTTTATATTATTGTTATGCAGATTTGGAGAGTGATTTTGGAGGAGAATTTGAGCACTTGAGCTTGAACATTGCAACTTCTCTTTTCTTGTCTTCTTCTCTCATGCCCCATAGAAATCCATTTAGATTACTTTTGCACTTTCATATTAGATTAGATTCATATTTCCTTTCATAGAATAATCTGGCATAAGCATTTCCTTTCATAGATTAGTTTTCTTTTATGCATTGTTATCATTTAGAATAGCTTCCATTTTCATTTGCATGCATATTTGATAATCATGGAGACTAGCATTCTTGCTTTTCCTCTTTCAATCTCTCATTTTATGGTGTACTTGCATGGGAGAAAACTAGGTCTAATCTGAGGACCTCCATCATAAACCCTTGCACTCCATGAATAGAGAGCTATGAGTCGCCATTTGAGATCTCATTCTTGAGAAATATTGGATATAATGACTCATAGAAGTGTGTCAACATTTTAGCACACATTTTTGGTGCCTACTATGGTTTTGACACATTCCAAAAATTTAATCAATCAGAGATGCTGAGGAGATCTAACAGCCCAACAAGAAACTACACCCGTGGAGATTTCTTCCACAAGGACATTTATATAGCGGTTGTTGCTACCATGGTGAAAATGACTATTACCGCTTGAGGTTCCATCCACGTGGTTGACCCAATAAAGAGAATGTCCACTACAGCTAACCCTCTCTAACAAGGTGACTCACAAAAAGGACCACATGGGGACTTAGTTTAGATTCAAGGATCTGAGTTTTTGATACTACCCAAAAAGGGAGTAGAGCATAATCCTCTAGCCTCTTCACTTCACCCAAACATAAAAAATAGATTCATTGACATGCTAAGATTGAAACCACCTCACCAAGGTTCATATGTCAACAACAATGTCTACCGATCTCTTTAAACGGGTCCAAGAGAGAACGTACCGATCAATGTTGAGGACTAAACCAAGTAAGACAATGAGATAGTAACAATATCCTCCTTACCTACAAGGTGTTCTATCATCAAGAAGAACTTCGCAAGAAGTCCACTCTCTCAAGAATGCCACAAATAGTGTTCATATGGCCTATTTACTATGTGAAGCATACATGCAAGAAAGTGAATCTATGTTCTTTTTAGAGCTCAAAATTGAAGTGTGATCTATGAAAGCAAGAAATACTCAAGCTAGACACATGAGAGATTCATTTTAATTTCTAAAATCTAAATGTTATAGAGATTCAACAAAATATCTCAAGTCCAAAGCAACGCACTTAGTAGATTTTTGTTGAGCATTTTTGTGCAAGCAAGCCACGAACTCTCTAACAAGCAAACAAGCAAACAAGCAAACAAAATATGCAATGTATATCTAACTTATGCAAACCATAGGGTTAGATATGAAAATCAATTGTTATGAGCAATAATAGCCAACAAATAATCCAAATGACAACTCATATCATGTATTGAACCATGACAAATAAGTGCATACTCATCACAAAATTTTATTTTTTTTGCATTTGACCTAGTCAACAAAATCTAATTTTTTTGATATGATTTCGGCCACAAAAATAGAAATGCAAAATAGAGATCCTTGCTAAAAAATAGAGAGCTTTCCAAAAATGTAAAAATGTCAAAAAAATCTCTTCATTTGTGCCCTAGAGACCCATTTTACCAAAACAGACCTTTTTTTGTAAATTGACTATTTGAGCTATGATATTGCATCCAAATTCAAAACACAAAGAATGGACCCCCCATAAAATTTAAAGAGATTTCTAAAAATGTAAAAAAAAAATGCTAATTTATGCTGAAAATTAATTTTTTTAATGAAAAATCAAGAAAAAATTATACAAAATTTAAAATACCTTCGAAAATTATGAATTTTTTACTGAGGCTTCTCTGATATGTCACCAACTTGCAAAAAACAATTTAGACCAAAACACCAAGCTGTTTGGGAGATATGATCAAATCTTTGAAAATCTAAGGTTTTAGTCTCCAATCAAATCTGCACAAGGGGGTTAGCTCCAAAAATAACAAGAACTTACACAAATGAGTCAAATGTGTTTGGAATGAGGATTGTCAAAAGAGCATGGATCAAATCAAGAAATACTTGGCAAATCCTCCTATTTTAATGCCTCATATCCCATGAAAGCTGTGTGTGTGAAAATTATACCTGATCTGTAGACACAACACTCAGTAAAACATTAGAGGTTAGCTATAATCAAAATCATGCAAAATTGAAAGCTATCTAACCAAGCGATTTACTGCCTTCTAATAGGTGCGAGATTAATGTTCTCAGATTGTAATCAAGATCAGTGACCTAGACGACACCTAAATGAAGGATTTGAATGCAAAAGATGGATATGGAATAAATGCAATTAAGCTATTTTTTGGATTTTTCTATGCAATAATAATTGTAAAAACTGATATGAAATCTATGCTAAATGAAATTGATATGCTATGAATGCTATTGAAAATTGATATGCTATGAATCTAACAATGATATGTAATATGAATGCAAAAAAAATAAGATTGATCTCACAAAGCTTTGAATTCGCAAGTTGATTCCTCAGTCTCCAATTCTCCAGCGTGATTGTGCAAAATATGAGATGATTTGTGAAGAGCTAAAGCCTTAATTTATAGAAATCCAGGGCTTTGGAGGTGCATGAATAAAAGCCATAAATCACTCAAATTAACTCATCTTGATTTTTGAGTTATCTGATCATAAAAGATAGTTAATTCTCAAAATCATGCAAAAACATGCAAAAACAGCTTTTTAACTCAAATTAGAGTTTAGATCAACTTTTTGAACTCCAAAAGGATGTTGAGTTCCAAAAAGTCAATAACTTGCATTGATTTTCTGATTTGGAGTTTAACTGTTTCTTTTGAATATGCATAATAATTAAGAATTAAATAAATAAATAAAGTGATTTATCCTCAACTCAACTGATTTTTGAAAATAAATAATTAATTTATGGGTTAATTAACTATTTATTCAAACTTTTATTAAAAATTATATTATTAAATAATGACAACATGCTTTAATTAATTAAATAAGAATTTAATCAATTAAAGATAGGAATTTTGATTTATTGTCAAAATTAAATAATACAATTAATAATAGATAGAATTGAATTTAATTACATAATTAAGTGGCAAATATTAAATCTAATTAATTAAATATGAAAATATTCAATTAATCAAATTTTAGGATAAATGTGATTTATTGCCAAATAATTATAAAATTAAAGATAATTAAGATAATTAGGAATATTACTAGGAATATTCTCCGATGCAAAATTTAAGATAATCAATTAGATTTGATGATGTTTAGATGTGCCTTAGATTAGGACTTTGATGTCGATTTCATATGATTTGATGATATAGGAGGTTAATGAACTTATAGCCCATTTTTGGGGTATTACATTTTGCCCCTCTTTGAATTACTGTGCGAAGCGCAGTGGTTCAAAGATAGTCTGTGTTTGATAAAGATATGAAATTGATTCGAAAGATAAACCGATCTCAAGATAGAAACCGATTGAAAGATATTGAGATAGGAGTTGATTGATATTGACTTGATATGAAGATAATAGGTCCTGAATGACCAAAGATAATGTTCACTATAACAGAAAATGAACCTATGATTGCGAAAAAGTGTCAAAATGCCTGATTCTGAACCTTAGGATTGATAAGAAGTGAGTGACCCGTTCTAGACTTGATTGTCTTAGCAGAACTAGCAAGTATCACATCTGAATCTTTCAGTTGTCGAAGAACCAAGGAAAGAACACTATGATCTGATGGTTGCAAAAACTGATACAGTTTACAAGATTGAGAGAATACCAGATTGATATGGATCTTGATGAATCTGATATGCCCCAAGTGATGATAGATTTGCCCCGAGCGATGAGGACTTTTGATGAATCAGTGACTAGACGTGATTGTTATCTTGATCACTGATGAAAGATATTGATAGATTTGATCGATAGAATTTTGATTTACAGACTTTGAATGATGTGCAATACCATGCCCCCTTCGGGATTAAAATTGAAATCTGACAAGAGAAGTCAGCGTTAAATGGTTTAGAAGCATGTTAATTGATTTGAGAAGTGGTTATACACGTTCAAGAACGCATTCTGCATCGTTTGGAGGTCTTGGAGACCGAATTTGACTAGATTTGACCATGAGTTGACCATGGTTGACCAAGTTGAAATTTTGATAGTTTGATGTTAGATAATCAGTTAAGTTGAATACTAGATTTCCGTGATGATTGAATGTTGATTATGCAAGTAGTTAATAATATGAATGATCTCAGATTTGAATTTTGATCCCGAAAAAGGATTCTACTTGCTATTTCATTGGAGGAACCTTCGTGTGAGATTCAGCTCTTGTTAGACTTGAAGATGCGATTTGAAGAATCATTTAAGCATTGAAGTTCGTTTAATCATTGTGAGATCATGCAATGAGACATGCAAAATGAAATGCAACCTAAGACCTAGGACCTAGTCACTGATCATGTGTCGATTTGTTATCATCATTGAACTTTTTAGGTAACCGGATAAATCAATACAATGCCCACTAGCCATGAAACCATAGACATATGAATATCGATTTGTATGTGCAAGAATCAATACAACACCCACTGGTCAAACAACCATGGACATATGAATATTGATTTTAGTTGTTGAATGTCGGATTAGATATAAGCATCAAGGCACAAACGCCAGGATGACCTGAATATCATATCCATTTTGATATAGCAATTTGTACAAGCATCAAAACATACACGTCGTGATGACCTGAGTACGCCTTGCGTTACAAACACATCAAACAGTCAAGAGATCATTCTAAATCCAATGTGAATTACCCGTAGTGACCCTTTATCGTTCACATCCTTAGGCAAGATTGCGTTCCACAGTAGGAGGAAGAACTCACTCAAAAAGACAATAGTTAGATCAAACTTCCTTGAATTTTTTTTTGGGTATCAATGGTCGAGGTACGCATGGCCATCCAATTCGAGATAGAGGCTCTTACAGTCGGACACCATTTCAATCCAAAATTTCCAAAGTTGTTAGATTTTCACATACAAGCAGAAGACAAAGAAAAGATTATGCCCCCAGTCATCACTCTCTAAATCCTGTAAAGGACATCATTGAAGAGCTCGAAGGGACACAATATGCAAAAATCTCAATGCGAATCAGTAAGCATACAAGGAGATAAAAGCATGAAAAGCACATATTGTTTTCAGTTTGAGTTTGATGTTTGATTGTTGTTGATGCAAAATCCTTTCTGGAGACGAGACAGACTGACTGACTCAACTTGAAGCTTCAAAGGACTCTGAGTGGATATGACATGTCTAAGATACATTGGAGACTATAAGATATGACATTGATTGCCCCCAAGTTTGAACATTGATAGGATACAGACACTTGAGCTGATTGGTGTACAGACCGACTTATTGAAACTAGGATATGCAGAAACAAACCGGGAGATATGTAAAAACTAAAGCAAGACTGAAAGCTGGGAAAGACCAAGATTGTGCTGATAGATGGAGCATTTTGGAACAAGTGGTGCCCGTTTGCCGAGTTTTCACCATCTTGGTAGAGATTCTATTTTTGCTACCGAGGTGCCTGTTTCCAGGTTTTCACCAAGGCACTTTTTTTTTTCTTTTTTCATTTTTTTGTATTTTTCATTTTTTCAATTTTTTTGTACTTTTGATATTTTTTGATATTTTTTTTTTTTTTTTTTTTTGTGAATCATCAAGGCGCCTATTGCTAGGTTTTCACCAAGATGTTCATTTTTTCAGGACTTTTTCCGATTTTTAAGATTTTTTCAGGACATTTACCAAGCACCGAATGCCTTAGGCGTAGAATTTCTTCAGATGGAGAACGTTGATTGGTTCTCGGAGCTGTTCTCCTTCAATCGTTGAGAGTTGATAGGCACCAGAGCCAAAAGTAGTAGTGATTACAAAGGGACCCAGCCAGTTGGGTTCAAACTTCCCCTTGCGTTCTCGATGTGATTGATTTTTAGGATTTTCTCTCAACACTAGATCGCCAACCTGAAATTCTCTATGTCTGACTTTCTTGTTGTAGCCTCTAGACATTCTCTTTTGATATACTCTGAGATGATCATACGCTGCTTGTCTGCGCTCATCTAGTAGTTCAAGTTCTTGTAACCTCGACACTCTGTAGTCTTCATCAGTGACAAGTCCATGCATTCTAATCCTGAGTGATGGGATTTCAACCTCAATAGGCAGTACCGCTTCAGACCCATAAACTAAAGCGAAAGGTGTAGCCCCTGTAGGCGTTCTGATACTAGTTCTGTATGCCCAGAGAGCTGGATTGATCATCAGATGCCAGTCTCTTCCTGTTTTATTCACTGTTCTGTGCAAGATCTTCAGGAGATTTTTGTTTGAAGCCTCAGCTTGTCCGTTCCCTTGAGGATAGTAGATAGATGACCAATGTTGAGTAATTTTGAACTTGGCACATAAGTCATCTAGGTCCTTGTTTTTGAATTGTCCCCCGTTATCTGTGATTATAGAGTGAGGGATCCCATATCTGCAAATGATGTAATTCAGGATGAACATAGAGATCTGTTTCCCCGTTGCTTGTGTTAGAGGAACTGCTTCTACCCATTTTGTAAAATAATCTGTAGCTGTGATTATATGGGTATGTCCATTAGAAGAGTGCGGATGGATAGCACCTATGAGATCAAATGCCCATTGTTGAAAAGGCCATTGTGTAGTAAAAGGAATCAGATCTCTCCTTGGAGCATGAATCAAGTTGCCATGTACTTGACACTGTTGACAGTTTTTAGCAAATTTAATAGCTTCTTTTTCCATTTCAGGCCAATAATACCCAGCCCTAATAAGTTTTCGAGCTAACGTTAACCCGTTCGAGTGTGACCCACATATACCCTCATGGACTTCCTCTAATGCACGTTGAGACTCTTCTCGTTCTAAACATCTAAGCAGTGTACCATCTAGACCTCGTTTGTACAGATCATTACCAATGATGACATATCGGGATGCGGATCGGATAAGGTTTCGTTTCTCAAAACGGTTAAAGGACTCAGGGATGATTTGGTCGTGGAGATAGGAGAACAAATTTTTGTAGCGAGATGAGTCATAACTTACAACAGTGCAGATCATGCGGGTTTCAGGGGAGTCATATGCAGGATAGGATAGGGCTTCCACCAGGAACTCGTAGCGTAGTTCATGTTCAGGCTGTTGTAAAAGAGTAGATAATGTTGCCATTGCATCAGCAGCCTTATTCTCCATTCTGGGTATTTGCTCAAATGTGATAGAGATGAAGTATTTCTTTAGATCATCGACCATTCTCTTGTAAGGAATGAGCTTTTCATCTTTGGTTTGGTACACATCATTGACCTGGTGGATGACTAGTTGTGAGTCTCCATGAATGTGCATCTCTGTAACTCTCCATTGTATTGCCATTTTCATACCATTGAGAAGTGCCTCATATTCAACAATATTGTTTGTGCAAGGAAACTTTAATCTGAATGCTTTGGGTATCGAGTATCCTTGAGGAGTAATGAACAATATGCCTGCGCCGGATCCATTCTGTGTGTAGGAGCCATCAAAGAATAATCGCCATGCTCTAGAAGAGAGGTGCATGATAGAGGAATCGGGAAATTCCATTTGCATGGGTGTATCATCAAACAGTGGTGCTTCAGCTAACTGATCAGCAATGACCTGTCCTTTGATAGCTTTTCTTTCAACATATTCAATGTCAAATTCGCTCAAGAGCATGACCCATTTAGCTAGTCTACCTGTGAGGGCAGCTTTGCTTAGGAGATATTTCAGTGGATCAATTTTAGCTACCAAATGAGTAGTATGAGCTAACATATAGTGTCTCAATTTCTGTGATGCAAAGATCACAGCGAGACATGCCTTCTCTATCATTGAGTAGTTCTTCTCATAGGCCACTAAAGTTCGGCTGATATAGTAGATGGCTCTTTCTTTCTTGTTCTCATCATGCTGTGCTAGCAATGCCCCCAGTGATGTATCTGTTGCGGAGACATATAATATTAATGGCTTCCCATGAATAGGAGGCATCAATATAGGTGGATTTGATAGATACTTCTTGATATGTTTAAAGTTGTTCTCGCATTCTTCATTCCATGCAAAGGTCACACCTTTATGTAATGTTTTTGTAAAAGGTTGTGAGATGTCTGCTAGCTGTGATATGAATCTTCTGATAGATTGAACTCTGCCTTGCAACGTCCTCATTTGACTGATATTTGTGGGAGGTTGCATCTCTATTATAGCCTTGACCTTAGCTGGATCAACTTCAATGCCTTTCTTGGAGACGATGTATCCTAGGAGCTTTCCAGAAGTGACTCCAAAAGCACACTTTTTAGGATTTAGTCGAAGACTAAATTTTTCCATTCTGTCGAGGATCATGCTCAAGTCTGTTAGATGTTCAGTTCTAATCATGGATTTTGCCAAGGTATCATCTACGTAATCCTCCATTGTTCTATGCATCATATCATGAAAAATAGATGTCATTGCTCTTTGATATGTAGCTCCAGCATTTTTGAGTCCGAATGGCATAACATTCCAACAGAAAGTTCCCCACGCACATGTGAAAGCTGTTTTCTCTTGATCTTCTGGAGCAATTTTGATTTGGTTGTATCCAGAAAAACCATCCATAAGGGAATATATTTCATAGCCCGCAGTCATGTCCACTATCATATCAATGTTAGGCAGTGGAAAATCATCCTTAGGGCATGCTCTGTTCACATCTCTAAAGTCCGTGCATACTCTGATTGAACCATCTGGTTTGGAAACAGGTACAATGTTGGAAATCCACTCAGCATAGTCTATGACACGGATGAATCCAGCTTTTAGGAGTTTTTCTAGTTCTGCTTTGACTAAGAGTGCAACATGAGGATGCATCTTTCTCAATTTTTGTTTCATTGGTTTTACTCCGGGAGCAATGGATAGATGGTGCATAATGAGATTGGGATCCAATCCTGGCATATCTGAATATTTCCATGCAAAGTTGATCTTTTTCTCTGATAAGAAGGTAGTGAAGTTTTGTTTCTCTTCGTCTGATAGAGATTGTGCTACATGTACCAATTGTGGTTCCTCTGTTGTACCCAAATTGATGGATTGAGTTGGCTCAATCAGAACTGGAGATCTATCCTGTAAATGACTTGGAAGGACATCAAATATCTCATCCTTAGGTGCCTCAGAGAGGTTTTCACCTTCAGATACGTCTTTTCTTTTTACTTTTGTCGGTTCTGAGACTGCCACAAAGTGGTTTTCACCCTCAGAACTCTTTTTCTTTTTCTTTTTACTCTTGTTTTTCTGACTAAGATATTTGATGTCCGACTCGGTCATGCTGACACTCGGTTCACTGATGGAAGTACTCATAGGCTCAACTGCATTGAGGTAGCAGGCAAGGGCATAGTCATTTGGGAAGGTATACATACCATGGTTTGGGTTGGTGGAAGTTTGGTCGATAAGATCAGGGCGTTGGATAGTCAAAGTGGGAAAGGCTTGGGATATGGTGTTCACGGATGTGGATATGTCATCATTGGTCCTAACCTGATGCTCAAGTTCAAAGGTGATATTACAGCTCAGAATGTTCAATTCGTGAATAGGCTCAACATCATCATAGGAGTCCTCTTCAGCCATAGGTGGATCAGACACGTTAAGTTCATTGTTTCGCTCTAGACCTACATTGGGTTGAGAGACATATTGGTGAATAACATCAATAAATTTCTCTGTTATAAGCTCATCTTCTTCTGGAATGGCACCCCATTCATAATCATTTGACTCATCTTCTGATTCAGAATCTCTAGGAAATCTTAGAAAGTGCGTGAAATCAGGATGAATACCCCAAGAAGGATTACCCTCAGTCTCTGACTTGAATTCATATTCATGGGAATCAGTGTCAGAATAACTACCCCCTGCTTCTTGATCAGTTTGATTGCCTTCGAGATTGGCTGGTTCTTGTGGTACAACCATCTCTTGCGCTACAGTAGGTTCTTGTGTTTCTACTACATTAATTCTTCTGATAGGATCATCTGTATCATCAAGAAGATCTTTGATCTCTTTAGGCAATTTTTCATAGGGGATAAGCTCAGAGCTATCTGAATCATCATCAGAGGGTTCTGTTTCTTCTTTCTTAAGAAGGGGTTCTCCTGGTGCAATTTGTTCTATGACATGAGAACAACCACCTCTGAGATGATAGGGTTTCTTTTTAAACCCTATGCCACCAGTATCTTTTTTGGCTCGACCAATATGTGAAATGGGGGTCACAAGACCCTTTCCCCTAATTCCTAGAGGTCCTTGACCAGAATATCCCATCTTGGCTATCAATTTGTTTCCTGGACCATATGAATTAGAAGGGACTGTAGGTGCTATAGATTCACTAGGTTGAACAATTTTAGATTCAGAATCCTCTTTATATAGCCATGCCAGCACAGCTTCATCCTCTTCAAATTCTTGTTTAGATACTTGCTCCACCACAAAATGTCTTTTGTATGCTTCCATAGGTTCCTTAGGTTCTGATTTAGACTGCTTCAAGGATTGGCCATATGACTTAGGTGAGATTGGGAGAGATGTCAGAGACAAGACTGGCTCTATAGTGTATTCTCCCATCCCATTTTCTTTGATATTGATCTCTTTAGCAATGTCATCCATCTTAGATGTGGAAGCCACATTTTGTTGCTTGATGGAAGATTCTCTATTATTGGGAACAAGTTTATCGGCACTTTCCTTCAATGTATTGCAAGTTGTACTCAGATCAGCTGGGATAGTAACCTCCACTCCTTCATAGGGAAATTTCAAGCATTGATGGTATGTTGAAGGAATAGCCTGCATTTCATGTATCCAGGGTCTCCCTAGAAGGATATTGTAAGCCAATGGTAGATCGAGCACCTGACATGTGGTATCTTTGATGACTGGACCCACCCGGATGGGCAAGACAATGGTGCCTTTAGAAGCTCTTTCTTGTTCATCATAGGCTTTTATGGTGATCTTCTTTCGAGGATCAATAGCCATCTCTGAGAATCCCAACTGTGTGATTAAGTTGTAAGAACAAATGTTGAGGCCTGCGCCCCCATCTATCAACACACGTTTGACTCGACGGTTCTGGATCAAGACTTCTATGTGCAAGGGCTGATTATGTGGGTGACTTAGGGAGTTGTCATCCTCTTCTGAAAAGGAGATATATTGCGGAGATGTTAGATGACCAACCATAGTTTGGAACCTGTCTAGATCTAGATCATCAGGAACATTAGAGCTGAGCAAAGCTTTGTCTAGGATATCTCGGTGAGCTGGAGATATTCGAAGTAACTCAAACATAGAGATTTTGGCATTGGTATGCTGGAGTTGTTGTACGATGCTGTAAGATGTAGGTCTAGTATCCTTTGGATTGGAAGATTTCGAGGCAACCTTCTGTTTAGAAGCAGATGTGAGATTGAAAGGTATCTTAGGGACATCAAATGAATTTGGTGTTTGTCCTTTCAGATGCGTCTGAGCTTGTGATCTGGTAACTGCATTAGCTGAGGAATGATTTCTATCTCTTCGTACAATCGTGATGACATTACAGCTCTCAGAGAGGCATGGTTCCACCATATTGATGACAGCATCGTTTCCAGGGTAGGCATAGTTGACTTTTGCCCCCATGTTAGGCTGAGAAGTGGAAACTCCCTTGCCATGTTGTGGAAAAGGTTCTGTAAATGCTGTGTGATCATTATTGCTGGTAGGATTATCGATTGTGATGTCCCCTTGATCTATCAAGTCTTGAATGGTATGCTTCAAATGGAAGCATCCATTAGTTCTGTGGCCTTTAGTTCGATGGAAAGCACAAAATTCATTATCTTTCCACCAACATGGTTTTGGATCCGGATCAGGTTTTCGGATTGGTGGTAAAGAGATCATGTTATCAGCTATCAGGGTCCTCAGAGCAGATTCCAAAGATTCTCCTAGGGGAGTAAACTTTCGTTTATTATCCCATCGTTTGAATGGCTTCTTTGGAGATGGTTCAGCAGATTTTTGCTCTGAAGCTTCAATGGCTTTGGTGGCAAGGGTGAGATTGTAGGCCGGTGCCTTTGATGGGGTGTGGATAGTGTCAACAACACCGTCAGAGACGATACCTTTGTTTCTATTCCAAGTCTTGTTTTTATCTTTTGAGCTAGATCCCGATTCAGACTTGTCCTTTTGAAGTGTGATTTCTCCTTTCTTGACAAGTACTTTCTCAATCTTGATTGCATTATCCACCATTTTATCAAAAGATACATGATCTTGCATTTGCAATGGATAGTTGAGCTCTGGAACAAGGTTATTGATAAAGATTTCAAGTTTCTCCATTTCGGGAATTGGTCTAGCATATAAAGAAAATTTCTTTCGCCACCTCTTGAGAAAAGTTAGGAATGATTCCCCTGGATATTGCTTGAGGTTACAGATATCGATCATGGTAATCGGATGTTGAATATTGTAGGAATATTGTTGATAAAACAATTTAATCAATTCCTCAAAAGTTTTGATTGTAGAAGGTAATCTTGAAAACCACTGAATGGATGCTCCTCCCAAGGATCTAGGAAAAAGACGCATTAGATAAGTCGGTTCATGCATGAATTCCATGGATTGTGTACAGAACTCTCTGACATGATCTTGAGGATCAGAGTGTCCGTCATATTTGTCATACTTTGGTATCTCCACTCTTTTTGGGAATGGAGGCATATACAAGTCTTTGTCAAAAGGGAAAGGACAAAGGGCCTCCATGGAGAATTCCTTGGGTTCCTTCTCTTTCTCAATTTTATTCATTTTGACCTGCATAGCGTGCAGCTGGTTCATTATGGCCGTCATCGGAGTTTCTTCCTCATGCGTGATGATATCTTCGACATTGAAGTGAGGAGGAAGTTTAGCTCCTTCTTGGGCTAATTGCAAAAAGTATGCCTCTCTATCCATTTTCAAGAAATGCCTCATCATTCTTTTGAATTCATCATCATTCTGACACCGATGGATTTCAGAGGGTGTAGGGTCTTGGTCGGCATTATGTTGAGAATGGTGTCCCTGGGATCCTCCTCCTAGAGAACCATGGTTTGTCCCTGCTTGAGACATGATAGGAGTTTTTGGGCTCCCTGGAATAGATTGAGGAGGAGTTTGTTGATTACCTCTGTGAGTTGATAGAAGAGGTATGTAACCAGTTTTTAATCGAAAGTTACCGAGACCGTCGTCTTCGTAGATACCTGACTTGATGAGTTGTTCAAGAGTTGGACCCGGGGTATTGGTCAAAAGTAAGTTCTGAGATGTTTCTTCTGATTTCTTGTGTGAAGAAGCTCTGGTCTCCACCATTAACTTTGAATGAAACAGAAGATAAGGATGAAGACAACTGAAGAACAATTTGATTCGAGAAAATCGGATGGCGCAACCTTGTCAAGATTATGATAGTTTTGAAGATCTGATGAGATGTGGGTGAAGGAAACTGTGCCCTGGATGTATGGGATAGATCGCCCAAAAGATAGCGGACACGAGTTCTCAACACTTAGTTTGTTTTTGAAGATTGATTGATTGAAGATTGATAGTTATGACAAGGTTTTGACACGAGATAAAAAGGACTCAAATTGATCAAACAGAAGACTAGATCGGATTCAAAAGATCAAACACAGAAAATGGTAGAATGCTCAATAGCTACTGCTCTGTTCCTGACACAATGATATTTTTGACAGATTCTGGAACTAGGATGGAAACATTGGATATCTTGCAATTTGACAATTTCTGACAACTTTCTCAAATTTTTCCAAACAACACTCTGCAGACTCGTACGACACTGGGTAGTCTATGAAATGACAGTTGCTAAACTCATACGACAGTTGGGTAATGCTGAAATGACACTTGACAAAACTCGTACGACTTTTGACTTCTTGAAATGACTTTTGACTCCAGAAAAGATTTTACGTCAATTTTTGCAAAATGTAAGGTTTTCAGTTTTGGATTGTTTGCAAATTGTACTGTCCAGATTTTGAAGGTTATACCAGATTTGATTGTTTTTAATAGCCAAGTAGATAAATAAGCACACAGAACAGCAAGCAAGTGATTCCAAGCATGTCTGAAAACAATGATCAAGGGCAAAAGCAACCTTGCGCATGAACAATCAAGTGACCAAATTGTGCTAATCCCTGAGAGTACTAATTGTGTATGTTCTGAAAAGTTTTGCAATAACACACATATACCTGAGAATGAAAAATTGGCCTCTCTAAGGTTTTTAGTAATGGTTTGACTCTGCAACTTTTATGATTCAAAGGGGTGAACTCCAATCCCGGCGCACCAGGGTTTTGACACAGTCTGAGAACTTAATCTTCAAGAGCTGCTAGGGAGATCTGACAACCCAACAATGAACCATACCCGTGGAGATTTCTTCCACAAGGATATTTATATAGCGGCTGTCACTACCACGGCGAAAATGGCTATGACCGCTTGAGGTTCCGTCAACGCAGTTTGCCCTGTGAAGGGATTGTCCGCTACGGTTAACCCTCTCTAAAGATGACTCACAGAGTTATACCACAAGGGGACTTGGCTCCAGATTCAAGGTTTTGACACCTCTTCACTTTTAACCCAAACAAAGCAAGCAGATTAATCCGACACGCTAAGACAAAGTTTTGTTCCACCAAGGTCTGTGATATCAACTCCACGTGATCTATCAACCTCTCCGGGGAGAGAATGTATCAATCAATAAGAGAAGATGCACTAACCAATTTTGATTCACCAAAGCTTGTGATATCAACCCTACGTGATCTATCAACCTCTCCGGAGAGAGAATGTGTCGATCAATAAGAGAAGATGCACTAACCAAGTTGAATGTGAAACGCACTAAGTATCCTCCCTACCTACAAGGATTCTGTCATCAAGAAGGATTTCGTTGGGAATCCAATCTTTCAAGAATCACGAATAGTGTTCATAGGGCCTAATTACTATGTGAGCACAGATATACGTTCTGAAAGTAAATCTACCAAAAGCATTCAAAAAGTAGAAAGAGGAACACTTAACGCTTAAAGCAAATATGAGATGAGTCCACAAGGTGGAACACTTAACACCTCACACAAGCTAAAAATGAGTCCCCAACTTAGAAAACAAGTGAGTTCCTAAAAGCACAAAAGGGTTGCCAAGTGGAACATTTAACGCTTCTGTCCTGTTGACCCCTCCCCTTTATGGCGCTGAGATTGCAACCACGGGGCGGAAATGAGGGGCCGGCGGATTAGCGAGTCCAATAACCCAAGATAGCAATCAAGATCAATCACAAGTATTCTAAGACTACTTAATGAAGCCTTAAGGGTTCACAACCTAGTATCAATTATGCAAGTGTGTAGAAATAGATCAAAAGCATGAAAAGATGCACACAAGCTTGACACATAAGAGATTTATTTTAAGTCCCAAATCAAAATATTATTAGATGAAGGAGAATACCTGGGATCCTTGCAACGCACTTAGTAGATTTTGCTTGATTTTTAGCAATTTTTGTTGAGCTTTTCCATGCAAGCAAGTGACGAACTCTCCAACAAGCAAACAAGCAAACAAGATATGCAAAATATATTCAACTTATGAAAACCATAGGGTTAGCTCTAAAAATCAATTATTATGTGCATACCCATCACAAAACTTTATTTTTTTTTTTGCATTTGACCTAGTCAACAAGATCTAATTTTTTTGATATGATTTTGGCCACAAAAATAGAAATTCAGAATAGAGACCCCTGCTAAAAAACAGAGAGCTTTCCAAAAATGCAAAAATTTTAGAAAAACCTCTTCATTTGTGCCCTAGAGACCCATTTTATCAAAACAGACCAGTTTTTGTAAATTGACTATTTGAGCTATGATATCATGTCCAAATTTAAAACACAAAGAATGGACCCCCTATAGAATTTAAAGAGCTTTCCGAAAATATAAAAATTTTCGAAAAATATGCTGATTTGCGTCAGATATTAATTTTTTCCAGAATTTCAAGAAAAAATTATTAAAAATTCAAAACATCTCAGAAAATTCTAAATTTTTTACTGTAGCTTTCGTGACATGTCACCAACTTGCAAAAAAAATTTCAGATCAAAATACCAAGTCGTTTGGGAGATAAAATTAAATCTTTGAAACTTTGGGGTTTTAGCTCCCAAAAAAATCAAAACCAGCATGCAAAGGTGGGTTGCCCCACGGTGGGCGCCAGAAATGTGTGTGTGAAAATTATACCTGATCTGTAGACACAACACTCAGTAAAACATTAGAGGTTAGCTATAATCAAAATCATGCAAAATTGAAAGCTATCTAACCAAGCGATTTACTGCCTTCTAATAGGTGCGAGATTAATATTCTCAGATTGTAATCAAGATCAGTGACCTAGACGACACCTAAATGAAGGATTTGAATGCAAAAGATGGATATGGAATAAATGCAATTAAGCTATTTTTTGGATTTTTCTATGCAATAATAATTGTAAAAACTGATATGAAATCTATGCTAAATGAAATTGATATGCTATGAATGCTATTGAAAATTGATATGCTATGAATCTAACAATGATATGTAATATGAATGCAAAAAAAATAAGATTGATCTCACAAAGCTTTGAATTCGCAAGTTGATTCCTCAGTCTCCAATTCTCCAGCGTGATTGTGCAAAATATGAGATGATTTGTGAAGAGCTAAAGCCTTAATTTATAGAAATCCAGGGCTTTGGAGGTGCATGAATAAAAGCCATAAATCACTCAAATTAACTCATCTTGATTTTTGAGTTATCTGATCATAAAAGATAGTTAATTCTCAAAATCATGCAAAAACATGCAAAAACAGCTTTTTAACTCAAATTAGAGTTTAGATCAACTTTTTGAACTCCAAAAGGATGTTGAGTTCCAAAAAGTCAATAACTTGCATTGATTTTCTGATTTGGAGTTTAACTGTTTCTTTTGAATATGCATAATAATTAAGAATTAAATAAATAAATAAAGTGATTTATCCTCAACTCAACTGATTTTTGAAAATAAATAATTAATTTATGGGTTAATTAACTATTTATTCAAACTTTTATTAAAAATTATATTATTAAATAATGACAACATGCTTTAATTAATTAAATAAGAATTTAATCAATTAAAGATAGGAATTTTGATTTATTGTCAAAATTAAATAATACAATTAATAATAGATAGAATTGAATTTAATTACATAATTAAGTGGCAAATATTAAATCTAATTAATTAAATATGAAAATATTCAATTAATCAAATTTTAGGATAAATGTGATTTATTGCCAAATAATTATAAAATTAAAGATAATTAAGATAATTAGGAATATTACTAGGAATATTCTCCGATGCAAAATTTAAGATAATCAATTAGATTTGATGATGTTTAGATGTGCCTTAGATTAGGACTTTGATGTCGATTTCATATGATTTGATGATATAGGAGGTTAATGAACTTATAGCCCATTTTTGGGGTATTACAAAAGCCACTTATTCTATACATTTCAGCAACATAATCTTCCTTGGGGGCATTACTAGCTCAACTTGATGAACACGGGAAAGAAAGAGCAATATACTACATTAGCCGTACTCTTGTTTCATATGAAGTTAACTACATTAGCATTGAGAAAGCTTGCCTTGCAGTTGTGTTTGCTTCCGAAAAGCTGCAACATGATATGCTTGTGCACACAATACATCTCATAGCAAAAATAGATCCACTCAAGTATTTACTCAATAAGGCTGCCCTCACAGGTAGACTTGCTAAATGGACGATGATCCTTTCAGAGTTTGACATGGATTACATTGAGCGTAAAGCAATCAAAGGACAAGCCATAGCAGATCAATTGGCTGATTTCCCAATACAAGATAGTGCACCTAGTCAAGTTGACTTCCCAGATGAGCACCTCATGTATATGACTGAAAGAACACATAAGATGTTATTTGATGGATCTTTTATGCAAAATGGTTCAGGAGCTGGTGTGTTGTTTGTTTCTCCTCATGAGTACACGATTCCTAAGTCTTACAAGTTATTGTTCCCATGTACAAACAACATTGCTGAGTATGAAGCTTTAACAAATAGACTTAAAATGGCCATAGAATGGAGAATCACAAAGTTACACATCTATGGGGATTCACAGCTGATAATCAACCAAGTCAATGAAGAATATCAAACAAAAGATGAGAAACTGGTACCTTATAAGAAAATGGATGATTCCTTGAAATGATACTTCACATTTTCACATTTCAGCAAATCCCTAGAGCAGAAAACAAAGAAGCTGATGCTATGGCTACACTTGCTTCACTCCTTCAGTTAGAGCAACATGAATCAAGATTTGAATTCCTGGTGGAAGAGCTACATCACCCTATCTATGACTCCCAAGAAAGCCATGCCATTTGTACCCTTGTTGGTTGCGAGTCATCCCGTTATGGTGCCATTTACTCATACCTTCGCGATGACATTATTCCTAAAACCTTTAACTAATCTGAACGTAGAAACCTTACCCAAAATGCCTCTCGCCATACTCTTATCTCTGATGATTTGTATAGGAGGGGTCTAGATGGAACACTTCTTAGATGCTTAGAAAAGGAAGAATTCGACCAAGCATTAGTTGACATTCACAAGGGCATCTCCAGGGGACATTCCAATGGTCTTTCCATGACCCAAAGGTTGCTTAGGGTAGGGTACTATTGGCCTACAATGCAGTAGCTTTTGCAAAGTCATGTGAAAAGTGTCAAAAACATGGTAACCTGATACATGCTCTAGGCAGGGAGCTCATTCCTTCTATATCTCATTGGTCATTTCAGCGCTGGGCCTTTGATCTCGTTAGGAAGATTCATCCCAACTCATCAGGTGGACACAAGTTTATTATCACTGCTACTGATTACTTCACTAAATGGGTAGAAGCTGTCCCACTTTCTATTGCCTCAGGCAAGACAATCTCTCTATTCATTCTAAACCATATCATCTGTCGATATGGAGTGCCTTCTGAGATTATCACTGACAATGGAGGTTAGTTCAAAAATAAGGACCTTAAGCAACTCTACAAAAAATTCAAGATTAAACAACATTGGTCCCCCATTTACTTCTCACAAGGAAATGGTCAAGCAGAGGCATCAAACAAAACCATTCTTAAAATCCTACATATAACAACTCATAAGAATGGTCGAGATTGGCATTTACAGATAAATCCGGCTTTGTGAGCTTATAGAATGAGTATTTGTACTCCTACTGGGGCTACTCCTTTTTCCCTTACATATGGTGTTGAAGCAGTGTTACCTTTAGAGGTTGAGATTCCTTCACTTAGAGTTTCCCTTAAAGGTCTAGTTACAGATGAAGACTACCTTGCCATGAGACTTCAAGAGTTAGAACTTCTAGATGAGAAACATCAAGCATCATTTGACCATATGAGGGTTTATCAAAAGCGTATATCCAAGGCCTTCAACAAAAAGGTTCACCTTAGAGAATTCCAAGTGGGAGATCTTATCCTACGTGAAAATCCTAAGAATCAACAACATAGAGATCAAAAGGGCAAATTTGAACCTAATTGGCTTGGACCTTACATCATTACAACAACTTTTGGGACAGGTGCTTATTTATTATCTATTGAAGTGGGAGAGCAGCTCCCTGATCCTATCAATGTCTTGCACCTAAAGAAGTTCTATCCATGATGCCCATTCTGTCTGGGGGCATCCTTTGTACATACTTATTGATCCTGAAAATATCTAAAAAAATGATATATTGTCAAAAATTCTAAAAATTAGAAAATGTCCTAAAAAAAATGACCATCTTAGTAAAAATCTAGCAATAGGAGCTTCGATGTATCTCCAAAAAAATTATATATTCCAAAAATACCAAAAAAATTAAAAATAAAAAAATAAAAATAAAATAGAAAAAGTGCCTTGGTGAAAACTTGGAAATAGGCACCTTGGTAGCAAAAATACAAAAAAATTATAAAAAATTTTGAAAAATTTTGAAAAATAAAAAATTGCAATAAAATCCAAGTGTTGAAAACCTAGAAACAGGCGCTACTTGAGGCCTTTTCACCTTTGTTTCTCAACACATGTCCTTGACACTTAGCCTTTCTCCATCATGCCTTGTCTTTGTTTCCTTGGTTTGGAATTGGTCTTTGTCTTTGTCTAGAGGGCATAATTGTGTTAGCTTTGGTCTCTTGGATGCTGTTAGAATAACTGAGAGGGGGGTGAATCAGTTATCTAGTGTCCCACAATTCAAAATGTATAATCCAAAACAATTCTACTACTTCTACTATTCGGTAAAAAAAAAATATTTTCATTGTCTGTGTTTTTACCAATTGTCAGTCTAAACTTTATAATAGTTACCAATTAAATCTAACATGTAATATGCAAAGTATGATAACAAACAAATATCACAATCAACACATAACACAAGAGAATTAATGTGGAAACCCTGTGAAGGGAAAAACCACTTGGGACCAACAACCCAAAATTGTTCACTCTTCTGAAGTGAGGTCGGTGAAGAACCAACCCTGTTAAAGGTTACAAACACACTGTTAGGTGTGATCTTGTTAGAGGATTTTAGACCAGAAGTTATCATCCAACCAGCAGTCACTTTGGGGTTGACAAGATAATAATGTTCACTCTATGAATGAAACATCAAAAGACTTTCATAGTCCACTCGGTTAAGAGATTTGATTGTGTACAATGGTTAAATATGTAACAATAGATGATCTGCCTTAAGACAACTTTAGTTTGTAGTTTATAGATCAATGTTCAACTCATTCAAATATTTTTGATCAATATAACACTTCAGATTCAATACTATATCAACTTACTATCTGTCAGTAATTACTCTCTGTAGCTCGGTAATTGTTCTACAGCTCGGTTCTTATTAACTAGTATGATCAGAATGCATGAAAACTTCTCACACAATAATTATGCAGTATCTTCTTCTTTCGGCTCTTTTCAATAATGAAATCAATGTCTCTTATATAGACGAGTAAATCATTTTCTTTTCCTCCATCAAATTTTGCCACTTAATCATATTCATAGATTTTGCCGCTTTAAGCTTCTTCGGCTGATGTGTTAGTAACACGTTTCAATCTGCTCCATTAGATCCCTTTTTGATTTATGTTAGCTGTCGATCTTCATAACAAACCTTATCTGTTACCTCGATTTCATACACTTTATAGCTCATCACTTTATCGGCTAAACTGATCATTTAATTCTTTTTTGTTTTGCTCGGTTAACAAAGAAATGCGTCGGTGAACACAAGCTCGGTTAGCACTGCGCTTGGTATACACTACACTTCGTCGGTGTATACTGAAATGCTTTATTTACCGACAACACTGCTTTGTGTCTTTCAGCTCTATTCTTCATCATAGATGAATGCAACATAATAAAGTCAATTTCATCAAGTCATAGACTCATCAACAAGTTACTCAGTGTATTCCTTATCCTCATCTGTCATATACATCTTCCTCATGTAGATATTTTTGTTCTTCATCTCTTTCACCTTCCATCAGATGTGTCGGTATAGTAACTTACAAGATAAGTATTGTCAAGCTAGTTGACATCAATGACAACATAATACTGATTTAATCATCTTGCATATCTAATCATCAACTCCTTAGTAATTTTAAATTATAGATTCTTCATTTAGGTTCTAAATCAATTGTAGTTCATCAGATGCATTAGTCTTTAGGATGCCTCGCAAATGGTGTTTTTCAACACCTCTCCAACTGTGTTTTTCAACACAACCCCTGACATTGAGTGTTTTTCAACACTTATTGGCTTGGTCTTACCTAGTTTTGTCATGTGATCTTACCTGCTTGCAAGTATTCAATATTTATCCTTGGAACTTAGTATCAGTTAACACACTTAAATTTTTAAACACAACACTTAATGCTTGAGATATGTCATGATTTTTTCTTTGTGTGCTAATTGTTATTGATTTTTGTTGAGTGTCCTTGTCTAATAAGTCTCTTCGGGATGCATAGCTAGAGGACTTGGGGCATGAGACATGTTTTTATTTTCTTTCTGCTTGTGTGTGTGGGCTTGAAACTCTAGAGTGTCTCTCGTTGTTCCTTTGAAACACTTAGGAGATTTAAGGCATCATCCTTGATTGTTTTTTTTGCACAACTATTTTTATGGTCATTCTGACATCTATGCCTTGATGTAAGCATGGTTTTTCTACATTAAATTGGGTAAGCTAACATCGAAGTCATCTTGACCTTTATGTCTTTGATGCTTATGTTAGAATCTTTCCACATTCCAATCCAATATAAATCACATTCATATCTTCATAGTTGTGCTTGTGACTAGTGATGATTGTGTGATTTTCGATCTCTGTTAATAATGGCCCAATGATGAAAATAAGTTCCTTAACATTCTCTGATGAATGATGAACACAAAATCCTATGTTACAGTTGCTCTATTGCAAGTACACCTTTGCATTTTCATGTAGCTTGCATTGTTAGACTTCATGTTAATTTGCATTTTTAGGTTGCATTATGAGTTTGAGAAGGTTTTTCTTCATCTTTTTTTTGGAATTTTAATCAACTATGGTCACGTTTTAATCTTCATTTCCTTATCTTCTTTTGTGATCTCAATCAAAATTTTCTATCTTAATCAGTTGATTGATTTTGAGGCATCCTCTTTCTCGAGGCACATTCTCTTTCTTCTCTCCATTTCTTTTCACCTCTTCCAAACTTCTATCTTCCATTCGCTTTCACCCCACTTCTTTTCTTCTAATTCAACCTTGAAGCATAATCTTTCCTGTTTGATGATCTACCTTGGTTCTGTGATCCTTATATCTTTCATCTTACATTAAGAACCTTATCTTTAGTTTGATTTGATCAAATTTATCAATTTACTATTTCTCCTCTATCTCATTTCGATTTCGATTACAAGGGGGCAATACCTATCAAACTTCAATCCTTGATTCAGCTTTATCAAACCTATCAATCAAACCTTGCTTGAGACTTGGCAATTACCTATTTACAGGGATGTTGGCCTTGTCTTTTTCAATCAGCTTATCTTTGTCTTGATGTGTTCCCATTTGTCGATCACACATTTGGGTTGTTTTGTGATCCCAAATTGATCTCACATTTCAATTTCATTCTTTGACTACATGTGTTCCCATGAAGATCATACATTGGTCAAAGAGGGGCAAATGTATGCACCCTAAAATGCTCGCCTAGACTTTGGGCCCCCATTCATCAATTTATCAATTTCCTGAATCAATGCCTTGCAATATTTTCAATTCAAATCAATTTTCTTGATCAAATCATAATTAATTCAAATATTTCAATATTTCCTAAGGTTTGATCATTTTATCCTAAGTTTTATTTGATTAAGAGAACATGCTCCTTTTTAATTAAATAAAAAATATTTTAATTAAATAATAAAATCACTTTATCCTAAGCCACATTTAATTAAAAGAACAAATCTCTTTTAAATAAATAAAAAATATTTTAATTAAATAATGGAAATCACTTTGCTAAAAATAATAAATAAATAATAAAATAAAAAGAAAAAGAAAAAGACTTTTTGTCTACACATTGAATGCACACTTTTCAAGATGAGTGGAATCTCCTTTTGCCTCTTAATCTCTTTCACACATCTTTTTGCCTCTTAACCATGTCCATTGATTTTGCCTCTTGAGAATCTTGAGCACATGGATCAACGAAGATTTAATCTCCACCATTGCTCATTTCTTTTTGCTTCTTAATCTTGTATGTCCATTTATTTCTAAATCCTTTATAAGGAGCCCTCTCCTTCTCATTTATTCATAGAGATTTTAGAGATCTAGATTTTATATTATTGTTATGTAGGTTTGGAGAGCGATTTTGGAGGAGAATTTGAGCACTTGAGCTTGAACATTGCAACTTCTCTTTTCTTATTTTCTTCTCTCATGCCCCATGACAATCCATTTAGATTACTTTTGCACTTACATATTAGATTAGATTCATATTTCCTTTCATAGAATAATCTTGCATAAGCATTTCCTTTCATAGATTAGTTTGCTTTTATGCATTGTTATCATTTAGAATAGCTTCCATTTTCATTTGCATGCATATTTGATGATCATGGAGACTAGAATTCTTGCTTTTTCTTTTTCAATCTCTCATTTTATGATGTACTTGCATGGGCACAAACTAGGTCTAATATGAGGGCCTCCATCATAAACCCTTGCACTCCATGAATAGAGAGCTACGAGTCGCCATTTGAGACCTCATTCTTGAGAAATCTTGGATATAATGACTCATAGAAGTGTATCAACATTTTAGCACACACATATCCACGCTAAATTTATGTGATTTTTTTTTATATTAACTATAAGGGTATCAAAAAGCAAAATATAACAACGACTAGTACCAGGAGAGGCCAAGCCTCATCCCGCAAGAGTTAGAGGAGCAACAAAATTAAATACATATCATAAAAAATTGAGACAAGAACCTAAATCAAAATATCATCATGAGCCTCAACCCAGGCAGTCCAACCCCCCAGGTCCTCCACCCAAACAATGTTCTTTTTCTCCTGAATTTGAGCCAGCATGCTAATTTGGTGATAAGTCACGTTCTTGTTCTTGTTAACTTCTTGGTTGAGCTTCTTCAGGGTATCTTCAAAGTTGGCAAAGTTGTCAATATGGCTTCTCCAGTCATAGCCATCCTTCATCTCATAGATGAACATGGTGGAATGACTAGCTTGGAGGAATCTTTTGAGCTTCTTTCTATCAATTGTCATGTTCATGTTCACCTGCGAGGAAATTTTAAAATAAGCGATTTTTCAAAAAAACTCAGTAAGGGACTTGGGAGCATCTTGATACCTTTCTTCGTTTCTACATTTCCAAACCCACCACAGAATTTGAGAGGATAACATATTCCAGAAAACATTAGTATCATTTTTTAAACCTTCTATATATCCAATGATAATTTCAAATATATTCACAAAACTAGGATAATTGATACTGAACATATGCCAAATAGTTTTGGAAAAAGAGAAATCAAACAAAATATGTCTTCTGGTGTCAAGAAGACCACAAAATCTATAGAGCTCATTATCAACAAGATCTTTTCTCAAAGGGAGTCTGTCAAGAAGCATAAGCCATTTGAAGCATTTTATCTTAGGATCAATAGGAGAGTTCCAAAGTTTGTCAAAGTGTTTCTTCCACATATTAGCATCCAAATTAGTGTACCAAAGTTTATTAACATGACTAATGATGTTCGTGTTAGCATTAATGATTTTGTAAATGTTCTTAGTTTTGATTTTTTCCACTATAGTACCATCAGGCCATTTGATTTTAAGAAATCTATGAGAGTCAATATGGCAGATAGTGGGCATGTCCTTAATAGCTTTAGCAATCATGTTATAAGTCTTTTTTTGGGAAAGAGGAATATGGTATTTGGATCCGAGATCATCCCAGCTAATGAGTCTATCTTCTTCAAAGAGACAAATGAGTTGTGAGATGCCCAGATTATTCCAGTGCTTAGTAGAGAACCCTTGGGAGAGGGCAAGGGGTTTTCCAACAAGGTACAGATTCCACCAAATGGATCTTTCACCATATAGAAGATTATGATCAAAGAAACTTCTATTACGAATATACTGTTTAACATACTCCCAGGCTTTCCAAATAGTCTTAAAAACTGAAGAACCTTGAACAAGAATGGGAAAATTGCCCTCAATGATATCACAAAAAGGGATGTTTTTCCAAGACTTAGCCTTTCGAGGAATTCCTCTTTGAATATTACTTCTAACAAGGACCTTCCAAGGTTCATCTCCTTCCAGAGAGTTGAAGATCCATTTGGCGGCAAGGCAGTCCCTTGAGTCTTAAGATCTTTTAAGCCCAAGCCCCCAAGGAGCTTATCAGTGTGATACTAGTCCCATTTCATAGCATGAAGATTCTTTTTACCTTTACCATCATACCATAAGAAGTTCCTAATGGCTTTTTGAATTTCAAGAATTTGATAATTATTAAACATCCAGGCTAAGGAGTAGTAAACATTTTAAGAGGAGAGAATTTTCTGACAAATCTACACTCTGCCAGCTAGGGAGAGGGATCTGTTATGCCACTTATTAAGTTTATTGAAAATATTATCCATTTAGGGAGAGGGATCTGTTATGCCACTTATTAAGTTCCTTGAGGGAGGGTTCTAAGGAGAAGGGAATACCGAGGTAACAAACAATCTTCTGAGGGCCTCCCCATTGAAAATTATATTTATTAATCCAATCAGGGGGTTGATCAGACCAACCAAGGCAAATAGATTTAGCTTGAGAGATGCGGGAACATGAAATAGAGCAGAAGGCACTAAGTTTGGAATGAAGAGCTTCAAAGTTGATTTTAGTAGCTTCAAAGAATATTGAGGTATCATCAACAAAATGACAGTTAATAAGATTAGAGTCATTGGGAAGGGTAATGCCTTTAACATCAGGAGAAATGGAGTTCTCTAAGAATGTAGGAGAGGGCATCAAAGGAAATGACAAAAAGGGTAGGAGCTAGGGGGCAACCTTGCCTAATGGACCTACCAAGGGGGAAGGGGGCACAGAGGGAGCCGTTAACATCCACCTAAGTAGAAGCATCTTTTAAAAGAAATTTAACAAAGGTGCAGTAAGTACTCAGAAAGCCAAAGGCTTCTAACATCATAATGATAAAATCCCATTCAATCTGATCGTAGGCTTTCTCAAAGTCAAGAAGCAACATAGCAGAGTTTTGGTTAGAGTATTTGGATGAGCTCATAGCTTCCCAGCTGGTGATCAAGTTTTCAAGGATATATCCACCTTTAATGAAACCAATTTGAGTAGAACTAACAATTTTGGGAAGGATGGTTTCGAGTCTTAGAGCCAAAATTTTAGCAAGGATTTTATAGGAAACATTTAGAAGAGTTATAGGCCTCCAATTCTTAAGAAGGCCTTTGCCCCCATCTTTAGGAATAAGCTTAATGATCCCTCTGTTGATGAAGCTCCCCAGGGTACCTTTAGTATAGGCTTCAGAATAAATATCATAGAGGTCTTTGCAGACCCATTCCATATTGGCCTTATATAATTCAATTGGTAAACCATCAGGGCCAGGAGCCTTGTCATTCTTCAGAGACTTAATAGCTTTTTCAATTTCATCTAAAGTAATTTCTTTACTGAGAACGTCAACATCTTGACGGGAAATTCTATTGGGGATGGGAGTTTTATACTCATGTCTAAGGGATTTAGCCTCCTCAGAATCTTTAGAGGTAAATAAGTTAGTATAGAAATCAACAAAGACATTTTTAATCCCATCACTATCAACAATCTCTTTGTTATCAACAAAAATTATGTCTATAGATTCATTAACTTGCTTCTATTTAAGAAGATTGAAGAAAAATTTAGACCCTCTGTCACCATTTTGGAGCCAGTGAGCACAAGATCTGATCTTGGCACCTCTAATTTTAACCTATTGATGTTGTCTAAGATCTTCCCTAGCCTTAGGAAATTGAGTGCAAAGAGTGCTGTCGGTGGGATCAACCTGAATGTTTAACTCAGCAGAGTGAAGTTTAGCAGATAGCATTTTCTTTGAGTGTCTATAGTCGTTGGCCATCTTTTGGCCAATGGTTTTTAGTAGGTTATGCCAGGTAGAGATGTCCTGGCTCCAAAGATCAATAGAGGATAGGGAGGGGAGACTATTATGGTTAATGATCCTAATAAGGTAGATAGCAGAAAGAACATCTTTATCCAAAAGGAGAGAATTATTGAGAATGAATCTCGGGTTACCAACCTTCTTAGAAATAGGGGAGTCATTAATTCTAATACACATAGAGACAGGGTGGTGATCTAGGAGTGAGGTGGGTGTCACAGTAGCCAAATTTCCAAGATTATTAGGGAGGAAGGAGAAGAGATTCCTATTAGCGTAAAATCTATCTAGTCTGGCATAGATTCTGGAAGGTCCTTGTTGAAAATTACACCAGGTATGTCACAAACTATTGTAGCCATTGAAGTTACCAATTAGTGGGTCAAAAAGGTGTTTGTTATGCTTTAACCTATTCCATTGCACCTTTTCTAAGTCTTTCCAGGAAAAAGGAAGGCCCCCAATTTTGTCCTCTTGAGACTCTATCATATCAAAATCACCATCGAAAAGCTAGGGAATACTGGGGAGGGAAGCGAGCTAGGACCATAAATCTACTCTCTTTGTAATCTTTGGAGGCATAGATGGAGAAAATGCTGAAGGAAAAGGAGTTAATGTTCAGTGTGACCCAAACAACCCGATTACAGGGGGACACTCCTCTATCCGTGATGCAATTAGCCCATTTAGGATTAATGAGAAGGCCAACCCCATCCTTTCCTTTAGAATGAAATGAGAAAACCTTAATATCATCCTTCCAAATATAATTCAGGTTACTCTCAAGCACAAAGCCGATAGCGTTTAATTCTTGTAACATTAAACAGTCCATATGATTAATAGTATCAAGGTAACACTTAATAATGTATTTCCTATCTAGGGACTCAAGACCTCTTATATTCCAGGAAATGCAATTCATGAGGAAATTGTTGAGGGAGAGGAATGCTTAGGATCCGTAGATCCATCAACAGGGGTATTAAAAGTGTGAAAGGACCCAATTTTCCCAAGGACATTTTTATTTTTGGATCCCAGAGGCCTTCCTCTTCTTTTAGACTGAGGGATGTCAAGTTTGTCATCCAATTCATCATCCTCAGAAACTAAAGGGATCAAGATTTCCATGTCATCTAGAACTATGGGAAGCACTCTAGGGTTATAAATTGAAAGGGTGGAGGAAGTGGGAATGGAGACCTGGTGGTGGGTTGAATTAGTAGGAATGATTTCAAGCGTGTAGTCATCATCAATTTCCTTAAAGGTTTTAGGGGGAACGCTGGGGGTCAAAAGATTATCATTTTTGTTTTCATTAGGTTTGCGTCTTGGCGGACAAGAGGAGGATTCTAATGCGGGCGTATTGTCTAGGATAGTCAAAGACAAAGAAGGAGAAGCAGTGGAGGGTTGAATTCACGTATTGGTGTTACTGGTAGAGGGGTTATTTTTCCTTCTACACTTTTTATTGATGACAGTTTGAAAACCATTAGAGTGGGTTGAGTTCATGAAGGGAGGCTCAAAAGAAGATGTCACCATGGTTTGGGAGCAAACAACCTCGGTAGGTGTAGCAGTAGGAAGAGGGTTATCAACTTTTTCACCAGAAACTGTAGGTGAAGGAACTGGGGGTTCTTGCATAGGGGGAGTCGAAGCAGGGGAGGAAGATGAAGGTTGAGATTTTGTAGAGTTTTTGCATTTAAGGATAGGACAATCTTTTCTTAGGTGTCCTTTTTTGCATAGGAAACACAAATTAAGACCACCCAGAATCTCTGTAGGGCAAGAAAAAGTGTCTTCAACAATGTTTATATCAATGGTGGTAGGAATCTCCATACTCGGTTTCAAAGAAATCAGGGCCCTAGCATTCATGTGGGGAACAAGCCTAGTAGTGTCGTCCATTCTTATGACCTTTCTCAAGGGTTCAAGAAGGTGAGGGAGAAAATGCCAGAGGAAGGGAGGACTATTTTTAACCAGTATCCAACAAGGGGCAAAGAGCGCAAGGACCTCCTCATGAATAGCTTCCAGAGTCCAGGCTAGGGCATGGAAGGAGGTATTACCAACCATCCAGTATTGCTTCTTAAGGACAACTTGCTGAGAATCTGAGTCATTAAAGAAAATAACAAATAAACAAAGTTGAATCTGTCTACAAAAAGAAATATGGAAGCCTAATTTCATATTCCAGTAATTATGAAACTAGTCATCAAGAAATTTGTGAGGAGGATATTTTTCAATATCAACAACAACAAAAAAAATAACAGAGTCTCTAATCCTATTCTTTTCTTTAGCAATTTCATTGATCATATCAAGATTTGGAGAAATGGAGATAGATGGCAAGACAGTCCCAGGCACCTTACCGGATTCACCTGCTCCATTTGCACCTGCAGTTTGAAATTTGGCACTAGCTCCAATAGCAGAGACAGAGTGACTAACAGCTTCAGAGAAGGACTTAACTGATTTGGGGGCCAAATGAGCATCATTAATATTATTAATGACGCTTGGGTCTGGCTCCATGGGAGCCCTAGTGGGAAGTGAGGCCGAGGGGACGGCCTCTGTCGAAGGGTAGAGAAGAGAAACTGAGTTCATGCAAAATAAATGAGAAGTAAAGGAACAATCACACTTGGCATAAGGGAAGCAGTCACCGGAGAAAGAGAAGCTCGATCGCCGAGAGAAATTCAGACCAATTTATGTGATTGAAATTTGTGGTGACGATTATATGGACATCAAATTTCACTTCGAAACTTCACAGAGGCTATCATATAGATGTCAAATATAATAGACTAGAATTTGTAATGATGGTCATATGAACGTCAAATTTTACGTAATGCTTTAGTCGTGACTGCCATATAGATGTCAATTTTCACTTTAAGAATTTGATCATGACTGCCATATGAACATCAAATTTTAGTTATGACTTTTGTCATGACGGCCATACAAATGTCAAATTTTACTTTATGACTTTTGTCATAACGATCATACAAATGTCAAATTTTACTTAATGACTCGTCATGACAGCCATACAAATGTCAAATTTCACTTTGTATTTATGTCGTGACGGCAATATAAACATCAAATTTCCCAAATTTCTCATGACGGTTCATTTACGTATTGAATTTTGTAGTGGTTGTACTAACATCAAATTAATTCCTAAACCCTAAACACTAACCCTAAACCCTAAACTATAAACCCTGCTTTCATCCACATGAAGTCGAATCCTATGGAGGCCACGGGTAGTATCGAGGTTAATGGATTCTCTGTTGGAAACATTTTGCAAGGGCACGAGGTTGAGTGATGCAAGCGCCGTCACTTATGCAAGAAATCCGTTATATCGAGCAAATCTGATCGAAACCAGTCAAGAATTAATGAACAAACTGTTATTTGGAAGCCCAACTTCAAATATCGAGCAAACTCTCAGAGGCAGCACAAATGCACTCAAATCTCAAGAGCCCAACGCGGATATTACGAATGATCAATGCCGAATAAAACCTATCCATGACTTTTAACATACTGGAATTTTGTTATCCTAATCGGGTTCATCAAATAGAAGAAAAACTCGCTCCACTGGATCCTCACGCTATGAGCTTGCCGCCTTCACCTCTGGCCTTGGCCGTGTTCCTGCTCATTCAGATGTTATATATCCAAAATGTGGAAGCACAAACAAGGGACGTGAGCTGTTTGACATAATGCCTGAAAGAGATGTAAAAATGTGAAATCATAGACAATGCACCTGAATTGTTTGACAGAATGCCTCAGGCAAATGTCGTGTTAGGGAATGGAATGAAGTGGTTGCAGAATGTGCACTAAATGGATTTTGCAAGAAAGCTCTCCAAATCTTCAAATTGATGAAGCATTCTGGAACACATCCTAACATTGTAAGCTTTGTTTGTGTGTGGACGAGGGCTGTAAATGCTTCAATCATATGAGTAAACCTTATTGCATTGCATGTATAGTTAATCAATAGGTGTCCATGCTTGAATTCCATGCCCGCACCTGTGTTGGATATCTTGAGGACACCCTCAACCTTATTATTAAGATGCCAATTAAACCTGTAGACGTGGTTATTTGGTGCATGTAGATCGTATATGAATATAGCCTGATTATTTTCAACACTACATTTAAGTAGGATCTCAAGAAACACTACATTTAAGTAGGATCTCAAGAATCGTGCAAGCCTGCAGCCTACGTTCTAACTCCAAAACAACTATGCAGAAGTGATCAGGTGTGTGACGTTGACTGTGATAAATTTTGGTGTTGCATTTGTGGATTCTATATCAGATAGCTCTTGGCATAGTCTATTCAGCAAGGAGCACATTGAGAAGTTAGGTGGGCTCATCATTAGCTTGCACAAAAAATGGACCGAGTTACTCAAATCTGCCTAGTTTGCCTTGCTGTTCCATAGGCTATGTTTAGCCTCGTGGACGTAAAATTTTTCTTTTCTATTCTATTCTTTGAAGTTTTGTTAGATAATTGCTGTTATTATTTGTCTTTTCCTTAAACTTAGGAAGATTTGGAGAGCTGATCTTGCCAAATTAAAACATTTCACCTAATCATATGATCCAATTCAAGGCACATTAATATGCCTTCAAAGAGGATTTCGAGGGTAAAAATAATGTGCTCAAATATGTTGATTATGATCCCATCAAATCAATTTTGACTACAGAACAAATCAACTCCTATTGACATAGGAAGGTTGTAAACAACCTTGCACAATTTTAGCCTTCCCAAGTAGTTCACAAAATCACGAGTTGGCTTTATTGCTATTAATGGTAGGGAAGGCAAAAATGGTTTATTAATAAATTTATAAGTGATCTTATTATTATTGATTCATAGAAATTTGTGGTAAGCTTTATATTTGCTATTAAAAATTTAAATTGGGTTATTTTCAACCTCTTCTATTAGTAATTATAAGTAGACTTAGTGCATATTTGTCTTGATAAAATTTATGTTAATTTCATAGTCTATATTAAAGGGCAATACAATTATTTCCTCTTTTAGCTCCCCAAGGACTCCACTAATGGCCATATCATATGATAGAAACAAATTTTAAAATTCTAAGATTACTAAACAAAAATTTCTTTAAAATATCTATTTGAAATTATCATTTATGACTTACCCTTCTTTCATGACTTTAAAATTGTGTTCATTTTTTGTATAAGTGTTTCATATCATATTCCATGAACCACCATCGAAGTGAGATTCATCTTTTATGAACTATAATTGAAGTGACTCCATTGATGAAAAAGGGTACCATCTGCATTGGACTTGACATTGGCAGCATAATGGTGACCTTTGTGGTCTGTATATAAAGTATATATGGACTATTAGGAAAAAATGTATTAGAAAAGAGAATTAGATTATTTTATTCACGCTCCTCTTACATTATTTAATGGTCCATAATGCTAAAATGCGAAGATTTTGGAATTGACAAAAAAATGCACACAATCAATAACAAAAGCTTGAAGATATTTAAATATCTATGCATTTTTTAATAAAAAAAATCAAGCATGGCAAGTAAGAGGGCAATAGATGTTTCATTGTTTTAGATGATGTGAGGAGTAATAACCAATGTAAAATAATGGTAACCACTAGAAATAGAGATGTTGTTGAAAGCATGAATGCCCATCCATATCTATGAGATGCAACACCTCTCAAAGGATGAGCGTTGGAATCTCTTTTGCTTCTTTGCCTTTGTGGATCGAGGGGGAAATAGGCCACCTTAGAAGCTGGAGATTTTGGCTCGTGGTATTGTAGAAGAATGTGAGAGATTGCCACTAGCCCTAAAGATAATTGTGACATCCATGGCCAAGTCTCCCCTTATGCCAGATTGGGAGTCATAGTTGGGGCAGTTAAAAAAGATAAGGAAAATAGACAACTCCATCATGAATATTTTGATGTTGAGTATGACCCCCCTCCCCTCCCCCTCCCCCAATCTCAAATCTTGCTTTACTTATTTATCTTTCTTTTAATAGGACACATTTTTATTTTACTCAAAGATATTTGCAACTATAAGTATCTAATTATAGATTTTGCGATCATGAAAATATCCTAGATATGGACCTACTTTAGCTCTACAAATTTACTTTAGATGAAGGGATTACTATATTTACAGAAAAATAATAATTAGTAGTTAAGTAATAAGAAATATGAAGTCATTAGACTTGTTCCAACTATTGAGAAGGTCTTGATAATTTTGAATCAACTTCCAATTTGCAAGAGCACCTATTTTGTTAGCATGTTCATCATCAAGAGGCTTACTACCATTCTTGGTAGGATAAAAATAAGTAGGTTACTAAAGTTATATAAGCAATAAGAGATACAAAGTCATTAGTAAGAGGCAAAGATGGCTCGTGGTCTCTAGATTTTCTCAAATTAGTAGGAAGGTATTAATTGTTTGGAACTGGCTCCCAACCTATAATAATGCCTTCTTTGTTAGTATGTTCACTCTCCAGGGGGTTCAGTATCATTTTTGGTAGTAGTAAAAGCTAGATCAATGCAAACAAATTTATTGTCTAACCAACTAGGAACTCCTTTACTGTAAGGCTAAAAAGACACAAAAGGAAGAAAAGAATGCAAGGATCAAACATGAGTGTTGTTTCTTTAGGCTTTGTGTTGAGATGGTTAAGAAACATGTAAATCAATAAAATAATGCCTCATAGGTATATGGTTGTATTTATGCTAATGTCCTCAAGAAGTGGATTAAACTTTATTAGGAGGGGATGTGGAATAGTGACAATAATACTACTTGCATTACCTTGGTGGTCAAGAAGCACTTATAGGTGACCAACTTAATTGTGATTTTATTAAGTTACAATCATACAAGTTAAATTACCAAATAGATGCAAATCTTATATTAATACTTCAATACAACATCTCCCTCTATATTTCTATAATGTTTTGTTATTTCTACAAATTACAAAATAACTTATTCTTCGTCCTTCTCCAAGCTCCAATTTATAGCCAAAAGTGTTACAAGAAACCATAAATGGTTTCCAATACAATTGACTCAAACCATGGCCCAAATAGCCTACATGCACAACATATGCATGCAATGTCCAAGAGTTACAAACATCTTCTAGAAGCTTTAAGGTTCTTATAAACTTGGACATCTAACTTCAGCAAAGGTTAAAAATCCTCTAGAGTTCACAATATAACAACTCCTTAAATATGTCCAAAAAGGCTACCCACTTCTTACAAACAATCAAAGATGATTTTTTACATCTCTTTCAATGTCATCAATTATTTTTAAATTACTATAAACAATGATATTATCTTCCACTTCATGTTGCATGTCGAAAGGTGTTGGCATTGACCAAGTTTAAGCTTTCTCACTTAATGCCACCTTTTAAAGAATATTCCAAGCACCTAAAAATTAATATTTAATCACAAAAAATATTTATCCTATGTGGGACTTCCAAGTTCCCCTTTCATGATTATCTAAGTTAGATTAAACAATAATTGAATAATTAAAATATTAAAGTTAAGATACATAGTCATAGAATTACAAGGTTAATTTTAATAATTCTAACAATTATTTCTTTAAATGTGTCACGTGAAGAAAAGAGTGTGCTTGGTTTCACCTCTCTTTTCATCACATGTTTCATTTATTTTTCATCCTTACACTTTTAACTTTCGATGTTTTTCATATAATTGAACTTGGCCTATAAGGAAAGTGTGATGCCATCCACCACGTCTCCTCTTGTTTATTTCCTATCATTTGGAAAACAAAATCTTTTGACATGGATATTACCCTTGATCTAAAGGTTTAAGAAAATGGGCGATTTGATTTCTTCATACTATAATTTTGAGGAAAACTCAAGAAAAAGTTGTCAGTGTTGAGTCATACAAAATTTTTATTTTGTTAGAATACTTCATCACAATAAAAATATTTTGTAGAAATATGGGATGTAGAAAAGTTGAATGAATCTTATTACAAAAATGAGTGTACTAATATGATGTTTTAAGATAAACATATATTTAAGATATTTATGCTAATTTATTGAATCAACATTAAGACCAATGCTCATACCCAATTTTTTCTAAGCACCAGTGGAGCTCTAAAGTATTTTGTTTAATAGAAATAGCACTTTTAAACAACTCTCATAATAGTGGCACTAATCGTAGTGTAATCTTGAGGGTAAATATTTATGATCTTTTCTATTGAAATTTGAGAGCTTGATGCATGTGCACAATTTCTAAATCTCAATATCCAAAGATCTTTAAATAGGTAATTGTTGTCACAGAAGTTTGCACCCTTGCTTGGCATTTGACCCCCAAGAAACATTGCAGAACATGGAAAACAATTGCCAAGTGTGGGACCTTGACAAGTGAGGTTCAATCTTTGGAGAAGGAAGATGTAGAGCCTCAAAGGGTGTAGATGCATACCAAACCAAACTCAAATAAAGGAACATAGATTGATTTCACAAATGGGGTTTAATTGTCACAACTCATTTTGGCAACTTGATACCAACCACTCAAGGTTACAATTGTGCTTAACATGAAATGTCTTCACCCTCAGGAAAACTACTCCTCTAATGGATTTTCTATCTCAAGGTACTCCAAACAATATGAGGGAAAACCCTGCAACCACTCTCAATTGGATTCAACTAGACTTTCTTCACAGTGCACACCTACCCCTTATAGTCCTAGTTAGAGGGTTTTTCCCACATAACTTCATGTACATACATATTCAATAAAAACTAAGATAAATTATGGATACCCTTTTAGTGTTATAAAACATATGTGGAATCAAGGTATACTTGTTTTGGAAGGTTGGCTTCAAATTTTGACTGATTTTAGGTGAACTAGGCCTAATTTTTCATCCCTTTCTCTTCTCCTTTTCTTATCCAATATCCTTTCTAGGTTTGTATCTTTTATAGTATACTATCATTTTCTTGCAAGGATTTTTTTTTTATATCCTATATTGAAATTGGATCCTTGCATTGAAAGTGTACGTCTATTTTAAAAGATCTATTCCTTAGGATTTTGATGCAGTCAAGGTTGGTGGATCTAATTAAGGACTGACTGACCTTGTAGCCAAACCAATATGCAACAAAAATACACAACAACAATAGATCTTAAATGAGACTGAAGTCTTTATTCATCAAATCACCGATTACATGCAATGTGTTGGGCTATAAGGCCTTCCCGGTTATGGCTAGATACAAAGCAAGCAACAGTCTACAAGATCTCATAGGATCCAAATCTTTTCCCCAACATCAGTATTTAGCTAGTCCAGGTCTGCAACACACAACACACTGGTAGGCACCTAGGAAAGATCTGAACTTGTAATCAAACTTCCAAGTAATCTCCCTACTCCTAAGCTCACATGCTACTAACCTTTTTTCCAATTATCTCCCCCCCTCTTCAAACAACTACCCAAGAATCCTATAAATATTGATTCCCAACCATAAGTCGGTTGATGAAACAATAAACCCTTAAAAACAAATAATAAATGCTAAAACATCAGTCGGCTCTCACATAGCCTTACAAAATAAATAAAATTTCAAAGATGGCCCCAATGGTCATTAGATCTGCATAGAAGAAGGCAACACGATAGATCTAGGTCCCCACATGTCCAACAATCAATCCATAACTCAAGGAGTGCAACCCAAATCAACAGAACCATTCGGCCAAGCCGATCCAACAAAATAATCTAGTCAGTAAGCAAGAACACCGAGCAACAGAGGAAATAACTGAGCACCAGTCGAACGACCATGCCAAGCATGATTGAGCAACACAGTTATCGCCAAGCGCCAGTGAACTGACACCTTCAGTCACTGAGCATTCTTCAGAGATCGAGCACCCTGGTAACCACATAAACTGAGCAACCAGTCTTCCAAACCAAGCAAGAACTCCACCAAACCAAGATCAAAACTAACAATCTACCTTCAAAGAAAAACATATTTTTGGTTGATACATGATTGCCAAGAATCCTAGGATGCTCCTGCATCAGACACCCCAGGTAAGAAATATTTTCTCATAAGGAAATTAGGAACACCTCAAGGGAATCAGAATAGGTATGCCAAATCTATTCTTAACCCATATATCTTCTTGTCCTTCATCCCAAGTAGTCTTCACTTCATCTACTGTCTCATGCAGAAAGTTCTTTTTCTTTTCACTATGCTTATCCCTTCGGTCGGTGACTAATAGCAACCGACTTTGACCATTATCGATCACATCAGTGCCTCGATAAGGTTCATCCCTTCCAGACCCCTCAACCAATTCAATATCATTTGCATCTCTCTGTGTCACAAATGTCACTATCTGCTGTACCATCTCTGCTAGCAAGACCATCTGTTTCTTAATCTCAACAAAATCACCAGATATCTTATTTTCCTTCTCCTTCACACTAGACTTAAAAAGAATAGGTTCATCAACCCTCTACTCCTGAGGTTTTTCATGAGGACAACATCTGATAACTCCACATCCCTTAACCCCTATTTCTTGTAAAGGTATCAGCTTATGCTGAGATCCTTCATGCCTAACCACATAGGTATTAGCATGACCATCAAACAAAACATTTTTGTCAAACTGCCAAGGTCTACCGAGAAACAGATGACAAGCATCCATAGGTAATACATCACATAGTATCTCATCTTGGTAAGATCCAATCTAAAACTTAACCAAGCATTGTTCTTCAACTCTAACCTTAGAAACATATTGTATCCAACTAATCTGATAAGGATTAGGATGCTTCCTTCTTTCCAAATTCAACTTACTAATCATTTCATCTGAAACAAAGTTCTCAGAACTACTGCCATCAACTATGACATTACATACCTTATCCTTGCACTTACATCTGGTTCTGAACAAATTCCTTCTTTGCACCCGTTCATGAACACATGTAGCTAACCTTCTAGTGATAAGTGTCTCACCTTTTTCTGCAACATTCACAATATCTTCTTCAGCAGTCAATGCAACTCTCTTCTTAGGACATTGCCAACTTCTATGACCAGCTTCACCACAGTTATAACAAGTACTAGTGAACTCATTCTTCCACCTTCCTCTTTGTCCAACATTCTTAGTAACTTGACCACTGCTAGATCTCACATCAGACTTAGGATTCTCTGTCACATTACTCTCAGCAACTGTCTCACTAGTTTTACTACCTCGGTTCCTATTGTTCTATTTTCCTTCATACTTCTTATTCAACTTCTCTTCAATCTTCAATGCCATTTGATAAGCATCACCGATTGTTTTCATCTGCACAGTAAGTAACTCTTCCTGAATACTAGGTCTCAAACCATAGACATACCTAGCAACCTTCTCTTTATCAGCTTTAGAATGACCAGTCCTAATCAGGATTCTATAAAACTCCTCAGTATACTCCTGCACTGATTTGTTAGTTTTCTTCAAAGCTTGCATCTTCTTAAACATGTCCAATTCATAATCCACCAGAATGAATTGCTTCTTCAACTTTTCAACCATTCGGTTCCACTTAGTGATCTTTTCTTTTCCTCTTCTATCTCTTTCCAACTAAACTTCTCTCCACCAAATATTTGCATGACCCTTCAACTTAGTCTTTGCAAATCTAACCCTATCAGGATCTTCTATTTCTTCATACTCAAAGTACTCATCAATCTCATTGATCCAATCAATCAACTCTTTTGGCCTAAGGCTTCCAGCAAATGTAAAAACTTCAATCTTAGGTCTTTTCCCAATCTTAGACATAGCTTTTAGAATTCCATTCTCCTTAGAATCTCTAGCTTCTTCTACAACTTCTTCAAAATGATCTTCCTTAGATTCATCATCACTATCCTCTTTCAAGATAGGCTTCTTCTTCCTCAACTCTACTTGCAGATCTTGCACTTGTTTCTGCAAAGCCCTAAAATTATCAATACTAAATTCTTCAGTAGTTTCTTCTTCTTCAGAGATCTCATGATTTCTCCTCGTAGGCATCTTCAAATCAAGATCTAGACACAAATACACAAGATCCACTCGGCTCCAATAAGAAAAGACTTTGCTCAAACAGGAAAAAATTTTGCTCTGATACCACCTGATGCAGTCAAGGCTGGTGGATCCAATTAAGGACTGACCAACATTGCAGCCAAACCAATATGCAGTGGAAATACACAACAACAATAGATCTGAAATGAGATTGAAGTCTTTATTCATCAAATCACCGATTACATGCAATGTGTTGGGCTATAAGGCCTTCTTGGTTATGACCAAATACAAAGAAAGCAATAGTCTACAAGATCTCATAGGATCCAAATCTTTTCCCCAACATCAGTATTTAGCTAGTCTAGGTATGCAACACACAACACTGGTAGGCACCAAGGAAAGATCTGAACTTGTACTCAAACTTCCAAGAAATCTCCCTGCTCCTAAGCTCACATGCTACTAACCTTTTTTCGAATTATCTCCCCTCCTCTTTAAAAAACTACCCAAGCATCTTATAAATATTGATTCCCAACCACAAGTTGGATGATGAAACAATAAACCCTTACAAACAAATAATAAATGCTAAAACATCAGTTGGCTCTCACATAGCCTTACAAAATAAATAAACTCTCAAAGATGGCCCCAATAGTCATCAGATCTGCATAGAAGAAGGCAACACACCAGAGCTAGGTCCCCACATGTCCAACGGTCAATCCATAACTCAAGGAGCGTGACCCAAATCAACAGAACCAGTCGGCCAAGCCGATCCAACAAAACAATCCAGTCAATAAGAAAGAACACCGAGCAATGGAGGAAATAACTGAGCACCAGTTGACCGACCACGCCAAGCATGACCGAGCAACATAGTTATCGCCAAGTGCCAGTGAACTGATGCCTTCAGTCACTGAGTGTTCTTAGGAGACCGAGCACCCCAGTAGCCACAGAAACCAAGCAACCAGTCTTCCAAACCGAGCAAGAACTCCACCAAACCAAGATCAAAACGAACAATCTACCTTCAAAGACAAACATATTTTTGGTTGATACAGGATTGCCAAGAATCCTAGGATGCTCCTACATTAGATTTATATTATATTTTCATCCTTCTCTTCCTTTCTTAGGATCCTTTATCTCTTCATTGATCACCTCTTTTGTACTATGATGTCCTTCCATGTATGGACTTGTTGTTTAGGATCTTTCTCCTCGCTAAGATTAGTATCCTCTTTACGATTCTTCCTTAATTGGAAGTGCATATGACTAGTAAGTAGATATAAGGTGGAATTCTTCCTTTTTCCTTTCATCTCTCTATGGTTTGCATTATTTTATGATACATTCCTTTTTGACATGAGATACTTTGTTACACACAAGATCCTAATGTCTTTACTTATAAATCATTTTTATGTCTTGAAAGGGCATGTATATAATTCAATGATCATCTATAGTCTCATTATTTACTTTCTTTTCTTGATGAACTTTTTACTTTAGATGTGATGACTTTTGTAGAATATATGGCTATTTTAGGAGTTTTCTCTAGTTTACAACTTATTTTTCTTGGAATTGTGTATTTATTCTAAGGTAGCTATTGATCAAGGTGTATTATATATTTTTATCTTTCCTTCACAATTGGTGGGAAAGGTTGCATGTATATTCTTTCTCTTTTGTCTAATGATCTAATTTCCTTAGTATAATGGCATTTTTTTTATCATGTGACAATATTTTATTATAAATAATTTTTGTTTGATTGGGATTCTCTCTTATACAAGATGTGTGAATCCTTTATCATCAACTCTTCTTTATTTGTAAAACTATGTTCATGATAAATGACTTCTCTTACTATGTGATTAAAATTTTGTCATCCTTCATCAAGAATCCCTATTTCAACTAGTGATAGGGGGCTAAAGGGGTTTTTTCTTGTTCTCTTTCCCCTCTTTGTCTTGAATATGTTATCTTTGTTCAAAAAATCCTCTTGAAGGTAGATGTCTTGTAAACAAGATCTATTCCTTTCAAGGGTCTCTTCTCACAAGTGGAATATCCTTTCATAATTATCTATTTTCTTAGCTCATAAGATTTAATGCTCTTAGATAAGTTTGTGGCATGCATTGTTGTTTTTAGGACATCTCTTTGTTGATGGAAGTAGGTATCCTTTATTCTCTTCCTTATAATGACTACTTTGTAGCCATCATAAGGAGAGGGGCATACATACGACCTCCCTTGTACATTATTTTGTACATTTTTATTTTTACAAAAAAATAATCCTCATGAGTATAAGTGATCTTTATCCATCCATTAGTACATTTGACCTAGTTTTTTTACCAAAATTTTCGACCATGAAGCCAAAAGTTTTTGGTTGGTCAAAATATAGAAGGAAAACTTTCATTTTTTAAAAAGTTATGCCCGTGTTAGTCAAAATTTTGACTAACATGGGCATAACTTAAAAAAAAAGGTTTCATTTCTCATTCATTATTACCACGGCAAATTTGTTTCAAGGGAATTGCATCGTGTGATTTGTTTGAAACACTAATTCAAAGATCATCTCATCGTTGCTTCATCTAGTTGAGCATCATCGACTTCATCCCAGGGTTTTTCTTTTACTTGTTCTTTTCATGGCTCGATGAGGGTTCCATTATATAATGTTATGGTTAGTCTTAAATCCCCTAATTCTTTTTACCTGTTCTTTTCATGCTTCGATGAGGGTTCCATTTCTTCCTATAATTTGTGAACTTATTTTATGTTTCTGATGGTGGGTTATATTTCATTTCTCATGACATTGAAAATTGATGCACTGTGCAGAAAAGTCTTCAAACAAAACCCCAATAATTTTGGGCTATCTTGGCCGCTTGATTATCCTCATTTTATTAGGAGGGCTTCTTGCAGTGTGAACAAAATTGAAGTTTGCAATATCTGGGAAGGGTACGAACCGAGGTAACTTTCAATTAAATCTCTGTACAATCTTCTCTGCAATGCTTTGTGTATGTGTGTTCGATAATGGGCGGTCTATTTTAAATTCATAATCTTGGAATGAAATGTTGAAATATAATTAACAAGCGATGCAACCCATTTCCCCTTTCACTAAATTTCAATATTCAAGAGACTATTATAAATCTTAATAACACCACGATTAGTTCTCCCTACAATTAGCACTGGACTAAGCTCAAAAGGCTTCTCCACAATAATGTTCTCAGCCCTTTCCCATGTTGCACTTCAAAGCTCTTCTCACTAGGCAAGTGTGAAGAAACTCATTAGCAAGTTAGAAAAGGGGGTGAAAAAGAACAATGGAGTGGTGAAGCCCTAGTTAATGATTGATTCCAGATCTTAGTTTACATTCACTATTATGATCTCTATAATCTGCATCCAACACATCTGAAACATATAACATAATGACAATACATTGTTTTTAACTCCATTCCATTCATGGAAAACAATAAATACTTTGGATCCATCATTTCTTCATGATATTTTATTGGTGCACTGTTTGGGAACAGTCACTCTTCCTTGGACTCCCACACACTAACCTTCTTCATAACCCTTGGACATTCACAAAGGGATTCAACTTAAATGACATCCATTCCAACATACTCACTATGCATGAAAAAAGAAACAATCTTAAATCCAATCATTGCATCAATTTATCATGACTGTTACATTCCCTGACTGTACAAGGATAGTCACATTTTGAGGACCCAAAATGACTTCCAAACATGCACAAAACTATTCAAAATGCCAATGAAATGTAACACCATATCCTAGCAATCATTTGAATCCATATCAACCATAAAAATAAATGTTTGTCAATAATATAGTCAGACTGTACCCTCACGGGTAGTGACTGGCAGATTTCAAATGAATTTACATTTTCATTGCTTGAACATAGTTTACATTCACTGTTATGATCTGGAATTGATCATTAACTTGGTCCATTCCCAATCCTCATTAACTTAGTTTACATTCACTATTATGATCTCTATAATCTGGAACAATGGAGTTTTTAATTTCTAGTTTCTAGAGTGTATTTATTTTGATGTTATGTAAATTTAATTTAAAAATCAATAATATCAATACAAGTATAAGCATTGTTAAGTGGATTTTTATTCTCAATTCAATTTGTGCAAGAATATGATGTACTTTACGTACTATTAAATTTTTGACAAACTTTCACATATTAACTTTTGAAGTAGAACTAAAGGCAATGCATTGTTGTTAACTTGTTATTAATAAAAAAATTATTGGCAAATCAAAAATTAGTTATTGTTCATGTTGTAAAACCAAACTATTTTAACTAAAGTATACAAGTGGTTTTTACGGGAAGAGGTTGAACAAACTATAATCTTGAACAAACTAAGCGGAATATGTAAACATTTGCTACACTGTCTCTTTTCTCTATGATTGATTATAAATATCATGGTGTTTTATGGCACTTTCATTAATTGTATCATGGTTGTGCTCTACTATTGTACTTAACCTTTAACATATCTCCAATGATTACAATGACTTGCACATGCTTGTACCTTGTGGTTGATCCATCTTCTTATTGTGATTGTTTCCGATTTAAGGCATGATATGTCAATGTCTTCTTATTGTATTTATTCTATTAGGACTTCAAACTGAGTGACATTTTCTTTTCACATGAGCATAAAATTCAAAATTTCCTCTATAGAAGAAATTGTTCATTAATAGTAGATAGATGTGTTTTTCCCTATGATCTCATGATAATGGCCATATTCAATAACTCTATAACATGATGGTTGTTCCTTTTAAGAGAGATGGTTGTTCCATTGTTCTAAAAACTACACTTTGTTGTCCTTTTGACATGATAGCATTATATGTTAGAAACTTTGAGGTTCTCTTACCTTTTGTATGTCACGGCTTCACCTCTATGTAGCTAAATCTCACTCTAAAAATGATCTTCTTTTAGGAAACAATGAAAATCCTCTATGGGTTCATACTTATTGTGACTTCCCATGGTGCACTATCATTGCTTGTACATTATATTTTTCCAATTCTTTTAAATTGTCACTATCGTTGAAAATTAATGTCATATGTTGGTTACATTTGATTCAATTTACATATTAATTACTCTCTTCAGTTGTATTAGGAACTTTTTCCTTGAGCATGTATGATGCAAACCTGTAACATCTCTGTTATCCTCTAGTTTTTTTGTTCATTTATAGTGCACTTTTGATGGCTTCTCTATATGTAATCATGATGCTCTATTTCTTGGTAGTTGTGAATCTTAATGATTAAACCATCTCTTGATCATGTTATTACACTTGATTAATAAATGCTTTTGAAATCCAAGAACTGTTTAACATTAGATATAGAAGTACAAAAAATAAGGCTCCAATATACGTACATCATCAGAGAGCTTCATATTCTTTGTATGGATGTGAAGCACTTCCAACCTGCCTACTTCATTTGGAACCCCAATATCAATCTCCCTGTCAAACCTTCCAAACCTTCTGAGTGCTGGATCAATACTGTTTGGTAGCCTTCAAATAACACAGTCCGCCATTAAAGGAGATAATTCAACCTCCTTATGATGCTCGATTAATGAAGAATTTCAAAATTCCAGCCTTAATAATTTGTAGCTTGATGTAATTGCTTCAACTTCACATTCTTGATTTAATTTAGCATCAAGAATAATATCCACAAATTTAGTAGTCTAGTGAGGAAATTTGTGTAACTCAACAAATAATAATAACTCCCAAAATACTTATCCTTTTGAATATTTTGTGGTCTAGTGAGCATGATTTGTGCGTGTTTTTGTAAATCTTGTATAATCTTATAATATTTTATTTATTTTTATTATATACAAGATACTACTAATGTTTTTATGTTTACATTGTGTATATTTATAGCCTGTGAAGAAAGTCCACACCTGGCAATATGAACCCAGAACAAAATAACAAGACAATTGCTAGATTGTGGTCTTAGTTCCAAAGAAAAGACGTTGATAAATGTAATTGTCCTTGCAAAAAGTGTAAGGGCTTAAAGAATCAAAGAACTCTAATCACAATAGCCCAGAGTCATTGTAGGCAACATGGTCACATTGAAGGGGGGCACGATTTTTGTCGATTGGTGAATGTGGATTTCCAATTGGAGGAACATGGAGGTGTGAATATCCAAGCCGATGATAACACTTCCATGGAAGAAGATGATCCTGTGGTAGAGAACACAATTGAAGATGATGATATTGGCATAGCTGATAATGTGCCAGAGGACATGATTGAAGAAGATGGTATTGGCGTAGTTGATCAAGATGATCATGATGATGGTACTAGCGCATCTGATAATGATGATGAAGATGGTCTTGATATAGCTATACTTGAGAAGGCATACGAGCCCCTATACCAAGGATCCCAAAAAACTCTTCTCTCCACTATAGTGTTGTTGGTGAACTTGAAGGTTATGAATGGTTTATCCAATGTAGTAATGTCACATATGTTAAGGTATGCCATTTTTGTCATCTTCAATGTTAGCATACCATTACGATTGATTATATTAACAATTCATAGTTGTTGTTGTAGGTTGATAAGTGAGTTTTTGTTACCACCATCAAACATTCTACCTCATTCATACCGAAAATTATCTACCATTATGAATCAAATTAGAATGAAGTATCAAACAATACATGCATGTCCCAATGATCACATTCTATATCATAAACAACATGAATTTGCAACAGAATTCCTTGATTGTCATATTAGTAGATATTGGTTAGATCAAATAAAAAAAATGGTGCCTCACAAGACTCTTCGGTACATTCCCATTATTCCACATCTTCAATGATTATTCAGGTGCACTAGCTTGGCACAATTTATGGATTACCATGCACACAATAGAAGTCAAGATGACATTATGTGAATGCCTGCGAATGGTTCTGCATTTATTGATTATTTTTCTTGTGTGAATTTTATACACTGCGTGGACCTATTTTGTGCACTAATAGATACACCTACACTTGGTACAAGGATAGATCAGACTAGTACTAGTGAAGATCAACCATTTCCTGGATCAGCATGTGTTACTAGTACTGGTTCATTTGCGGGGACATTGTTGTTGAACAAGAACAATATGGTTCCGTTAAAAGTACCAAAGCTTCTAGGTGCTTTAAAATTGTTATTATTTAGAGTGTAATTATAGTTTACTTATACATAATTCATTTTGGACTGATAATCCCATGATGTTTTTGTAGGAAATGATATTTTTTATGATACTCTTTTTGAAATGACATTGAAGCTATTTGGGCCCACCATACGTAAAAGGCACGTAGCTTCATAATATTGGTACAATATTTTTCTTATCTTCCATTTATTGTACTATATTAAATTTATGATATCTAACAATTTTTTTTTTCAAAAAAGCTGGAATGAACAGGATGCTGACTTAAAAAATCAGCTCATTAAATCTTTAGAGAACCTCTTTGGAGATAAAACTTTTGACAGTGCCATGATTCTTAAAAGAGCATCCAAACATATAAAGACTGTGAGGGACCAATATAGAAGGGCTCTAAAGGATAACCCAAAGTACGAGCATCCTCCTATGATTCCACAGATGGAGTGGAATGAAATAATGGAAGATGCAAAAGAGAAAAGGATAAAGGGTAGTGGAATTCAACCAGAAGATGACAAAAGAAGGCATGTTGTGATAGTATTAAGTAGAATGTAATCATGCACTAATTAGTGATCTTTGTAAATATATAATCTAACACGTTTCAAACTTTTCATAGACTACAAGACACATCAAAAGCTACACAAGTGTGATTAACAAAGGTTGGCCAACGCAAACTTGTCTCTGGTGGCTATATGAAACTTCACTCTCGACTTGTAAGTAGCAGCATTGGAATTTCATATCAAATTTTTATATATAAGGTTACAAACAATTCTGTTGAATCAAATCATACATGTAAAAGTGACGATATTAAACAAAAAATACAGGGCACAAAATTCAATGTAGAGCCCATAGATGAAGACAAAAGAATAGCCTTGAAGGAAGGCTATAAAGTCGTGGCTGCATGCGTATGCCAAAAATCCAAAAGCCATAACGAAGAATCTGCTACACCAGATGAGACACAGGTAAATTGGTCAAATGAAAAGTAAATCAAATTGAATAGTTAATTTTGAACATAAATTGACTATTTCATGATAACAATGTGCATGACATTTCACTATAGCCTTCAAATCCTACCACAGAACTTGGGCGTGATGAAGGCCATGATGTGCATCACAGTGGTGGAGGTATTAATTTTATATTGGAAATAAATTACATAATTATTAATAGAATTTAACATCTTTAATTGCAATTGGTCGTGTAACCTTTTTTTGAATATTTTAGAGCATGTTGAGCATGTTGAGGTGGCAGAAGATCAAAATGTTATTGTACATGGTGATGTGGCATTGTTAGGTAAAGAAAAATGTATGTTATGTTCTACTGGTTAATGAAATACATGTAACAGTAAAACAAAGTATGTGAATTTAACCCATTTACTTGTTATTGCAGCACACCCCCCTTTAGTGCAGCAACCTTGTCCTCCTTGAGACATGAGGAAGCATCATAATTTGAGATCACAACCACAAGAGGAGGAAGATAATATTGATGCTCCTCTCAACCTTTACCTAAATAAGAAATCTAAGAAAAACCCAAAAAATAAATGATTTCTGAAAAATGCTCTTTGATAAAACTTGTTTGATTAACTTTGTTGGATAATGAAAGAATGTTGTTTTAAGTAATTATCTATGAATGTTGTGTATTAATATTGAATTATATGTCATGTTAATGAATATTGTTATGTGTTAATGAATTCTTGATTAGTGTTGCGTATTAATGAATGTTATATCATATTAATGAATGTTATGTGATTGTATTGATTGAATGTTATAGTTCATAGATGGATGAATGAAGTGTATAATTAGATGTTAATGGGGAATTTAGATTGATGTTAGGGGGAGGGGGGGTGAGGCTAGATGAGCTTCCACCTTCACGTGGTTGGCCTTGTTAAGTAGAGAATATTAAAGTATTCTCGAAACCAAGTGAAGCTCAAACTAACATACCTTCATTATTTAATCAATTTCATTCATTCTAGGTCTTTACTCATAAGTGCATTTTGAATGTGTCATTGTCAGGCAACTATCAAATAAAAAACTAGAAGGATGAATATTCAACTTCTCATTGTCATTGTCTGGCATGATCCGGCTTCATTTTGTGTAAGTATTCTCGTATTGAATGCGTCAACCTCTCTTGGCCTAATGTAGATTTTGTGCCTAATTGAATATCTATGCTACTTATAGATCCAATTGATATCTGATTAGTTGTTTTAGTGCTGCAATTGTAGATGATTTTATGCATGATTTCAATGACAAGAACTGAACATTAATAAATAGAGCAATAATAAAAGATAATACTGCAGAGAAGCGCGATGTGGTGAAAACTCTTGCATAGAAAAGTTGTACCTTCCCTTGATACTGTCTCCTCGTGAAGTTACAAGCTTACTACCCTTCCCATTTCTTCAAGGACACCAATCAACAAGTACCAAAAGGTATAAACATAAGTTTTACCATAATTCACCAATCAACAATATCTCCCATTCATCTACTTAACTACAAATGTAGAATTAATGCAATACTATAATCAACTTTACACTATTGATCAAAATTAAAACACATTGGGTTACAATAATCAAGAAAGTTTGAATGCCTCTAAGTTTAATTCCTTGCAAATGATGACAACATTAGAAGGCCTACCTCCTCAAATAATGTCTTTAATGCACTCAAAGTGCTGAAATGTTGTCTAACCAAGCAGACGATTCAGATATTGTTCACTTTATGCTTTTGACTAAAATCACAAAACATGGAGTTACACTAATCAAGGAGAAGATTTAAATGCCTATTTGTTTAGGTCTTTGCAAATGATGACTTGATGCAGTTAAGTATCAAGCACCTAGTGAAGGGTGGCTAATCCAAGAAGCTATGCATGCACAATGATGATATCTTAAAAGCAGAATTACAACCCTAAATAACAACATTCCATTTCTTCATTGGTCAAATCTATTGCAATCTTTTTAATGATGGTTCTCTTTATGATGTTTGTAATTTTTTGGATTTTCATTTGACCATCCTCCGTGGTTATTAATTGACTTATCTTGTGCACACTGTTGCTCATCCAATGCCCTGGTGTGCCAAATGTTTAGTTGGATTCCACAAACATTGTATAAAATTTTTCTGTCATTGTTTCTCTAGTAAATCTATTTGTGTCCATTGAGTCCTATTATTCCCTTGAAGGTTTTATTGGGTACTATAAGTTGTGGAACTTTGTTGGTTGACTTTGTTTTTGAAATGGTGTGGGAACTATTTGAAACACGGGCATTGCTCTTGGTAGGGTTTACATTTCTTATAAGTTTTTTTGTAACTTTTAAGCTCTATGATAATGCTTGTCATCCTTATATGGCAGGCAAATGAATCCAAGAAGGAAGCTTTCAGGAAATATTTGGAGTCAAGCAACGTGCATGATACCCTCACAAAAAGTCTCCATGATTTTTGTTTTTGTACTTGTATTGAACAATGAATGCAAGGCTAACATTTTTCTTAGGCTTGTTATAGAATTCATTCATTTCTTATGAGAACAATCATTTAAATTATAAAGAAGCTGAACCTTATGTTTTCTTGAGAAGTTCTAGATGGCTATCTTTTTGGGCTAAATCAAATCTAATATTTTTTGTTTCAGTTCGTGTTGCTTTGTATGAGAATCAGAAACCCTCGGTGGCAATTGAGTAAACTTTTGAATCAGACATTTTCTTTCATTATAAAAAATTATGTGTTTATCGACATAGATGAAATTGTGGCAGCAAAATAATTTATTATAAGAATGCATGGATAGCACATAGTTGTGGAAATTCGCAAAAAAAGTGTGATTAATTGGCATTCAGCCTAGACACCAATTTGTTCATTTAAAATATTGTGATTTTTTAGTTTAATTGGTTAACCCAACTATTGAACCCCTTTTTAGTGATTTCATTAGAAAAATCCATTTTTAAAGATAAAAACATGATTTTTGGCAAATTTTTTAATGGTTTATGGGGTTTTTTTTTTCTCATTTGTGGCATTCTTTTTGTTCTAAGTTTTCCTAATCCTTACCCATTTTTTTCCTAATTAATTGAAAAAAATACACCGATCTCACTTTATTTTAGAGATTACACAATCCACATTTCTACCAAGAGATGTGAACCCTCCTTTGCTCCATGAAGGGACATAAAATGAAACTAGTGCTTCTTATGCAAAGTATTGTCTCTGAGCGAGAAGCTAGCTTAAGTTGATAAAATACCTCATGCCTCCGATGCCTCCAACCTCCAATATTAACCTATTATACTTTATTAATTTGATGTTGCATTAGACTCTTTGAGAGCAAACGTCCAAAATATCTATTAGGTATAACATGGATAGCTTCAAGAACACAAATGTTATGTGAAGAAGCCATATGTAAAGGTGAAATTTTGAGTATCAATACCCTCAAAATAAAACATCTCTGCTCTTATAAACTTTGAATTTGCAAAATAAATTCTCCTTGAGACATACTTATCCAACTTATTATATCTAATTTAGAACAAGTACCCTAAAAAAGTTCATAGGCCCATACAAGACACCCACCAAAATATAGACCATCAATTTATAGAACCCTTACAAGATATCCCAAGGAACGAGAGGTAGTGAAAACCAGATAGATAGAAAAAAGAACATAACCATATGCCGCCTCACCTGTTTGAGGTAAGCCAAACTCAGTCCAATTCTCTTAACAATGGTACATATCCATCCAAGTGCAAAAACCTTCAAAGATTTGCAATGGTAAAGAGAATCCCCATATTTTATCAGCCTAACATAGTCTTTGGCCACTTTGGCAATGAGATTGTGAGCAATATTGATCTGGCCAAGGGCCAACTTGTAGTGATCTTTATCATATAAAACATTTAGTAGATCTCCATAAAATGGATGCACATCATCTTGGTGGGGGAAATCATCTTGACAGATCTCCATAAAATGGATGCACACCATACCTATCAGTTGAACTAGACTTTCTTTGTTGTAGAATTGATTTAGTATATAATATTTTCCAGCAGGATTTTTTTTTTAAAATCAAGGTTTTCGTAGCATTATCTACCACTTGAGCAAAAGTTTCCATAACTAAATTTCCTTACCATAGTTAATATTTCTCTAAAGACTTACAAGTTAGTAAGTCCTTGGCTAAAGGGCTAATAAACTAAATAAAGTTTCAAACATATGAACAGATAAAACTCATACAAGCAAAAGCCGGAGCCAAATTGAATAACATTGGCTATTTGTCAGTGGAAGGTCCCTGCTAGAACATATACATTTGTCACTTCATTAAGACGAAAATTGTGTACTGAGTTTCCTAACTATATAAGTCATTGCCATCTTTATTATCTGCTGTAGAAAATACATCCAAAGCACCAACAGGTCTATCTGGAAATCAAAATTTAGAACCAAAGCCTCGAGATTGTTGTAGTGTTTGTGCAAAGGCTTGATACATCCAAATATCAGCATCACTGACACTTCTTTAGGCATATTTCATTGACTCTTCAAAATGAACAACCTTTATTTCAGCTACCTCATCACTATCATCCTCATCCATTTCCTCGAGGTTCTCACTTCTTTTTCTTTCATGTTTAATATCTTGTAAAAGTGCAGAGGAAAGAGAACATGATAAATTGAAATAATAAGATACAAGTTGAGGAAAATTGAATCAAAAAATGTAAAATTCTAACAAACTAGTTCAAAAAAAACCATTAAGAAATTCATAACCAAATCTAGTTTGCAAAAGCCACCACAATTAAACCTCACCTTCTCAATATTTTCTCTAATAGCATACTTGTAAGCCCACTGACAAATCTCCGTAATATCAGCTCCATTGAATCCTTGGGTATAATGGGCCAGTTCCATTAGGTCCACATCCTTTGAGACGGGTGATTTTCTCAAGCAAGAACTAAAAATTTGATAACATGAGGACTCATCAGATAAGGGAATATAAATCAACTGGTCAAGTCGGTCAGGCCTTAGCAATATAGGATCGACGATATCGGGTCTATTTGTAGCACCAATAATGAAAACTATTTTCTTGGCTATCATACCATCCATCTCCATCAACAACTGGCTAATGAATCTATCCACAACACCACCAAAATCCCCAACACTGCTTCCACGCTACAAACATGCAAAGAAATTATGCATCACCAGTCAGAGCCTATCTCTCAAATAGTTCAAACAAAATGAAAAAAACCACATTTTCACGTAGAGTAGAGTAGATGGATTGCTAGAGCCCAAATCAGTCTAGAAAATAGAATGAGCAGGGACCCGCTGGTAACAAGCAGCAGAATGAGTGTGGACACCTGAAGATAAATATTTAGACTAATCACTGATCAGGATGCCGTTGGTGATTAGTCTGGATATTTATCTTCATATTTTTTTTAAACATTCCATATGTCATCGAAATTTTGACTAACCGTGATCAAAATGTGGCATCGCGGGTTTGGCATCCTAGTCGGAGCTGCCACTATTTCGACCAATATTGGTCGAAAGTGCGATGCATGTTGGTTGAACTATGACCGTCGTGAGTTTAGCATCCTGGTCAGAGCTACCAAATATTTTGACCTGCATTGGTCAAAATTTTGACCAATATAGTAACACTTTCCAATGTTGTTTTCGACCAAGATTGGCCTCGTTTTTGACCAAAATTGGTGTCGAACATTCTACGAGTAAAGATAAATGTCAATATTTCGATGACAAAAATAGCGACCAATCAGTTGGTCGAGTATTCGACCCATTTGGGTAGAACCTTCGACCAATACTTCCTCAAAAAAAGGTGCAAAATGTACTAGTGATCCTTGCGGTGCACGTAAACAAACCAATCCCCATGATATAAGTGATCTTTATCCATTCATGAGGTGCACATATACAAAACAATTTTTATGGTTATAAGTGATATGTATCCATCCATGAAGTGCACATATACAAACTAATATTCATGATATAAGTGATCAGTATCCATTCATGAGGTGTACACACACAAATTCACCAGTAGGTGCAGGATTTTGATGGAATTGACTAGCATGGAACACAAACCTGTTAGACCTTTCAATTCTATCATTTGTGTCATTCATACTAAAACATGAAATCTTACTGACCAAGATAATCACACTTCTCTATCTCTCTATGATATCATGCTTGTTGGATTAGATAATGGAGTTGGTATAATCATTGTTTATTCTCTTATTCTCCCTATGTGATCACTTTTGCTCTTGCAATAGATTTCTAGACATGATATTAGTGGGTGAGGCATTTTTGGTCGAAGCCTCTTTCACTAGTTGATTTAGAGTTTTATTTTAGTAATAACCCTTTGTCTTTTCTTTTTTCTTTGTTTTCATTCCCTTGTGCATGGATGTGGATTTAGGATCCTTAGTTTGGGGTCTTATGTCCTAGACTTAGTGATGTCCTATCTCTTTTCACTTTTCTGCAATCATCTCTCTCTCTCTCTCTCTCTCTCTCTCTCTCTCTCTCTCTCTCTCTCTCTTCTCTCTCTTTTCCTTCCTTTACCATGAGCATGAGATTGTCTCATACTCCTACTAAAGTGGGGCTGAATGTATAGTCTTAAAAAGTAAGCACTTAATTTGTGTTCTTTTTGAGACCCTTTTTATCCCTCCTTAGTGTGCTCCTTATGTTAGGACCTCTCATTACACTTAATTACAAAATTAATTTAAATCAAGGTCCTCTTTCTTCTTCAAATCTTTCTCAAAACTCTAAGTTTGGATCTAATTTCTATGCACAATTTCTCATTTGTCCATCCATTAATCTAATTCATTTCCCTCTTGGACCCATTTTAATCTTTACGCTTGATTTTTTTGGTCATCTTTCCATTTTTCCCCGAAAGTTTAAATGCTTCTTGGATCTTCCACAATTTACCTTGAAATTAGCCCTTCTAGGTATAGGTCACACTTGGGGCAACCTATACTAGTATAGGTCACAACTGTGGTGACCTATACCTTGGGGCTTTAATTTTGGTAGGTTTCAGGACCCGATAAAAATTATTTTTCTTTTCCCACCCAGTGGAGTTGACCTTTCACAAATTTAACCCCAAAATCACTATAAAAGGAGATTTCCTCCCCTCATTTTCACATCTCATCTTATGCAAGAAACTCACCTATAAGAAATATATTGTGAATTCAAGGAGTTCAAGAAAGAAAATAAGCATTTATTGAAGGCATTCATCCATCACCCATCAAGAATGCACTCCCTTTTATAGATCTAGCTTCTTTCTTCATTGGAGACAAATGAGTTGGCCATCAAGGGAGGAGATGATCTACATTCATTCATTCAAGCCTTTCTCTTCCATTAAAAATTGAAGAAAATTAATAGCATCTAATACATGAGGTTTTGTCTTCATGATTTCATTTTGGTTTTTGTGTTGAGTCAAATCTATTGCATCAACATATTTGATCACATACTAAGGACAATTGCATTTACATGGTATGATCTACTTCATTTTTGTTTAATTTCTACTTTATGATAGCATTTCCTTTATTTCAATTCAAGGTTGATTCCTAAATAGGGGCTTGATTAAGGAAAACCCCCTTTCCCCCAATAATTTTCCCTTTTCATGTGTTTAGGTGCAGATTCACAAAGTTTTGGACTCATAAATACAGATTTGGAAGTATATTTATAGTCACAGTCTAGAGACTGCTAGATTTTGCCCTCCCCGGTATAGGTCACCTCAATTTTGACCTATTCCTATAGCTCCCAAATTTTTACAATAGAATGGTCCAACTCTTAGGTTTTTAGATCCTAGTTTGTTTCCAGTTTCAGTACAGTCTAACGGGGTTTCTACAGATGTGAAGTTGCTTCATCTATAAACCCTCAAATGAGTACATATTCTTCATCATCTTTTTGTTAGAGCACTTAATTTGGCACACTATATCATATATGTTATTGTTTTTCATTGCATAAGTGTCTTCTTCTTTGCTTTACTTTACTCGTATTTATTCTATACACTCTTATATTAAATAGAAAGGACCCTAGAATCAACACTTCCTTTTGGGCATGGATCATGCATTGGCACCCTTACATCTACTTGGGTTGTGTTAATCATATTCTCATCCCAAAAATAGAGTCACATTTTAGGGTCCCTTCCAATGTAGGGTAGTGAAGTGGGGCTCTCTCATTGACAACCATTTTCTATTATACACCTTGATAGAAAAATGCTTCTTTGAATGTGATCACAAATGTTAATGAAATAAATTGATCTTCACAAAAACCCAAAAGGAAATCATGGATTTTGTATTTTCCATAATTCTTGGTGTAGAAGAGTAGGATTTCTTTTAATGATTGAAAACTTGTATGTTCAATTGTACAAGAGACCTTGAACTCCACTCGCTTGATTGATCATGAATACTTGAAAAATTTATAGTGAATTCTTACACTTTACAATAGATCACAAAATAAGGAGAGATAGGGGGTTTATATACATCTCACATCATTTTGGGAGTTAAAATTGAAGTAGAATGATGATGGGATCTAATTTCTCACCAAAACTTGAGCATGGATCTCCAACCTAAATTTGAGCCAAAATCCTTCGGGACATGGAAGAAATGACGATAGGTACCTTGGAGAATGAGTCAAAATTTGTTCTAGGTGCTAGGAATATAGGGTACACATGGGTTATTCTAAGGTTGGGATAGATCACAAAGGCCACAAATAAGGATATAGGACCTAGGTGATGAAATGAATTATTTGATTAGAGGAAAAATAGAGGATCACACTTAGAAATAAGGTTAACCTTGAGTTTTGAATAAATTGAATCAATACATGACTTATAATGTTAATTTGAAGGTCCAATAAGCATTAGGAGAATGTGAAATCAATGTGGGAACCCATATATACTAAAATGAGGCTAAAATGAGAGCCTAATTAAGGGTGCTTACTTTTTAGGATGGTACAATGACTAAGATATGTTGTATATTTGATCAATGTTCGTAGATGGCCGGATACCATGTCTTCAATCGACCTCCTCAGATGACTAGACATTGTGACTTTGAATCAACATCCTTAGATGACTAGGCAAGGATATACCTTTGAATCGACATCCTTAGATGGTCAGGTAGTCTTAGTGACTCTTGTTGTTAACTCTTAAAATTATGTTTAACCCCATTCATTTTTTGAGTTATCAATTGTTATTAAGAATTCTCCAAGGGTTATCTTGGTGACCCCTTTTTGTCCCAACCCACCTTAGAGATCTACTCCACTCCACTACTCAAAAATCAAATGATATCATATCATTATGAGATGAGGTGTACAATTCAATCAATAGAAATAAATACTCAAAGTTAAAAATTCAAGAAGAGGTAAGACTATAAGTAAGATCAATTGGTTTCAAACCAAGTGCACGGGCCTCTCAAGATCCCATCACATAGGTGTAGCTCAACTATGCTCAAGGATGTGATCTTAATGCCATACATAAACATACCAAAGGTGATCTCAAAACAAGCATATTATGGATCAATAAACAAGGCAAATGCAAGGGATAAAAATATAAATCCACAAAAGACTCAAAGGTCTTAGCTTCCTTTGTAAAATGAGGAGCACTCAATTGGTCCTGGACCAAGAGTATGAGTCTCTCAAGATCCTATCAAGTAGGCATAATTATATATGCAAGGACTGTGGTCTCAACAATGTCACCCAAAAAATTATTGTTGCAAACTCAACAATGAAAAATAAATCCATAAAACAATGGTAAAAGCCTATGCATAAGTGCATGCTTACATGGCTCAAATTACAAGGAGATGGTCTTAGATCCTCTCACAAAACAAATTCCATATACTAAATCCATTACTCAACTAAATAAAATCACATTAAAACCATTAAAATCCAACTTTTTACAAAATATAACTTGGACCAAAAACTAGTCCCAAGCCATTTTTGCCTTTGATAGTCATGAAAAAAGATTTAAAATTTAAACTTCAAAATTCAAAAAAATAAAAATACCCTTTGGATCTGAATATGCCCAACACCACAAAAACACATTCAAATCCAAAATTTATATATTCTCCAAAAATTTGGATAGAATAAAATTAATTTCACATTCATTTTTAAATTTGTAAAATACATAAGCCAAATAGGCATTGAAATGAATCAAAGAAGTGGGGGATAATAGATCATCTTGTCCCACGATCTAATTGTGGCAAGTAAAAATTCAAATTTGAATAAAAAAGCAAGTTGTGATTTTTTTCGTACCTCAAATGGATAAATAAATGTGGAAACTCTATGAAATCTAGCAAGGCATTCAACAAAATGGAGCAATCTCAACACAAATCCAATAAGTTAGTGCCTACAAAAATCTAACCAAGAAATCACTCGGGGAACAAACAAAAGATTGAATTCTCTCATAGGGTTTTGGTAGATTTTTGGAGTTCAAAAATCCATAAGTGTTGAAAATGAACTTCATTTTCAAAATATAAAGTCACCTTTTCAACTCAAAGTGAAAAAGGCTAAATTAAAAACTACTTAAACAATAAATTAAAACCTAATGAAAATAACCCAAACTCATCATGGATTGAATTAAATCAATTTCAGTCAATTGGAATAGCACTATGATAAATTTGCCAATAAATGTAAATTAACTGATAATGATAAAAAAACAACATAAGAATATCTAACTCAATCGTGACAACTATGGTTACTCTATGATGCAAAAACAAATACTAATCTATCACATTTATGCAAGGAAGTATGGGCTTTAATCCACATGGTAACTAAAGGTGTAATATGACAATTATAGATACATCATCCATACAGGGACGATATTGGCTAAAACCATGAATGGCCAATGTAACTATCTCTTGTGTCATTGTTGGGGATTAGACATGCTTAGACCTACGAAACCAACTGGAGGTGATGTCTGGTACTTACTCACTAGAAAACTTGTGCACATCAAGTGTAGCTTCTCATAGTATAAATAGTTGAAGAACATATATATAATAATCCAAAATGCAACTAATGAAAGGACATTTTACCAGCATAATCATTCTTGTGTATTCAAATTTTACAAAACCACTCCTTTCATATTTAATCTTCAATAACATTATAAAGAATCATAATTTCATTTAATTAAAGCATTAAATATCAATTTACAATATTTAGAGCATATATTAAAATTAAAGCCCTAGATCACATAATAACTGGGCATAGTAAAGCACATATCCCGGTGACCACTAACACATACATTAGTAAATTGGTAATAACATCACAATAACATAATCAAATATCCTTGGATACAAATGAATGAGATATCATCATATGACATCATGTCACATTGTAGTAGGGTCATCATGCATATATGATCATCACTAAAAGAACAAATAAAATCTATTATCTATGTCAACAACAATATTGGTAATATAAAAAGAATGTACTATGACTAGATGTATCTTAGAATGTCAATACAAGATCACAACATACAAATAGTCATAGAAATACACATATGAGTCTAGCTTGGATCAAAATAAGACAAGATAGAATGCAACCATGGAAGGAACTACATTGTTCCTCTATTTCTCAATTGATTCTCATGTTCCTAGTTTTTGCAAAGAGTCATCTCTACATGTCTACTTCATCTTAATTTGAATTTTTTTTAAAGAGGTTCCCCATCCCCTCCCCATCCTAGATTGTTTGAAGGCAGTGCTTGGGAAATAGTAACTCTACAAGATGGGTTAGGTAGTATAGAACCACTTTATTCTATGGGTTTACTTATTTCAGAGGATGGAGACTTGTGAGAATTCCCTTTCTTATTTTTAACCCACATTTGGGTTCTCTTAATTACCATGACCATTCTTCTACCCAAATTATCTTCTTCTTGTAGACTCTAGTCAATCAATTCCAACGATTCTTCTTGTGCTTCTAGAGTGTTCCTAAGAATGAATATATCACACTCATCATCTATTATTTTGGTTACATCAATTAGAAGGAGGCAATTATCTACTTTCTTTAAGGCTATCCTTGACTAGCTATCATCTTTCTAACTTTGAGGTCATCCAAATAATTTTCCCAAAAGTCTTTTAAGCATGGTAGATGATGGTAAGAAGGTCCCAAAAATAGAGTATTCATCACAAAGGCTTTTGGGTCAAAATGCATCCTCAAAAACATTATAAGTATCCATTTTGTACTTCTTTGTTTCTTTAATCATATTCAAAGAAAACAAAATTGATTGGAAACAACATATTCCTAAATGAATTGGAGATTGGCTGCCTACCTCTTTCTTCTCACTACATATTTATTCATTTCACATATCTATCTACATAATTCAATCATGATAATCTTGTCATTCACATGAGCCTCAAAATTTTGAAGGAAAGTCAACAAAACCTCTAGTTTTGAGATAAGTAAAAGTTGGAAACTGTAAGAAGTTTCCATAAATTTGTATTAGAGTTAGCAGCCTCAAGAGAAATTCTTCATTTTTTATGATGTTGCATTTCCCTTATGAAATTAATTATATATGTGTCATTGACTCTCTTGAAACTTGAGTAGTTGTTTTGCAATTTTAGGCTAGGATAAATTTTATAGATCTAAATATCTTCTTTAAAATATTTAACAAAATGGACAACCCGAGCCAATATTGTGTACATGCTAGGGCCTACAACAAATATGAGGACATGTAGAAAAAATTTATTCAATGGAAACCATGTAATAATCTCATGCAAGTGATCACTAATCAAGATAGCTCAATCCAATCAATCAGACCTAGAACCAATTACTTGAATGAAGAAAAACATCAAATCATTTGAGTTTTAAATCATCTTCATGTCTCCTCTAAGCCTATGTAGTAAAACAACTACATATGCAATACCCCCTTTGATAAAGGTCTTATATATGGTCAAGATGATTTGGATCACCCATCCTTGGGGGTGAGAACCATTCTCTAGCAATTATATTACTATACACTCTTTTTTGTTGTTGTTAAACTCACATGGTGATAACACGAAGTCCTAATGAGAAAACTAACCGTTAATCTAGGTAGACGAAAAATCTTTGAATATTTTTCTGATTGAGAGTGACTACAACTCAATCATCATGTGTTTTGATTGTCCTTGTGTTAGGATCATATCTATTGATGCATTCCATTACTAATCACACATTGTAAAGATATTGATAATTTTATGGGATTTACACTAATCTCTAGGTGATAGGATGCTTGTTAGGATGTTCTACCATTTTCCAAATTTTATATAAATCCACATACAATTTTTTATCGCCTATTCTAGCAGTTGTACTTTTTAAGCCATTACGATGATCATACCCTAAATGCTTGAATTTCATGTTTTCATCTATACTTACTAAATTGAAATCATGAGATGTTTATCATTGAAAGAGAAAATATAA